>VDFB02000017.1:538251932-538265712 GCA_007258455.2 Sequoia sempervirens | reverse complement strand
TTGCATGATAATTTCCAAAAGGATCAATGTCTATAAATTCACTCAAGAGGACCTCTTCTTCATCAATCTGGTCTCTAGTCACCTTCTCATCCTCAAGTAACTTAGTACAATACATCTCATCTTTGGTGATAGAGGTATTAATAGCCTCAAAATTTATCATGGCCTCATCTACTATATGTTCTGAATGTAAAGGTTCAAACAATTTCTTCATCTTAGCTCCATGGTTAGTCCTAAGAATTAAGTGTGACCAATCTAAAGAAAGATACCTGCCTATTTTGGTAGTAAACTCCTAGGATAAGCAAAGAACAAACATGGGAGGGATGTTAATGATCACAATATCTTGTTTGACTATGATACTATGGTAGAAAAATAGAGTCAATGGGAGGTTCTTGATGACACTTATAGTTTTAACCTTATTCTCATCAAGCTGCATAACCCATCTGTTTAAAGTTTCATAGCTAAGTCCTAAGGCTTCAACTATTTACTTGGGCATGAATGTAGTACTAGCACTAGAGTCAATCATAGAATTATGCAACATTTTTTTACCCATAATGAGAGTTAAGAAAAAGGGGCTTGGCTTCGATTTACCTCTACTTTTGGTCAAGGATTTCTCTTCATTGTTTGTGAGGAATTTGTCCTGAGAAGATCAATCAACGACCTTTTCCTTGGATGGTTACTCTGTTGGCTCTATGCTTACATCTTCTAGTAGGGCCTTCCACAATAATGCCTTCTGCTCTGGGATAGCTAAGATATACCAAAGGGATACATTAGTAGAGGCTTTCTTCAACTATTTCTCCATAGTGAATAGCAACAGACTCAAAGACTTCTGCTCCTTATACTTTGTTATAACAATCTCCTTGCATGGATGAGATTGTTGTACAACTACAGAGGAACTAGGAGCTTGGTCGGGAACACTTTTAGGCTGTTAAGTGACTAGTTCACTCGTGAATCTCCTCTTTGAGTGAGTATTATAATCTAATTGCACTTGTGGGGCCTTTGATGTGGAAATATCATTTGCAAACACTGCCTCTTCTTCCATCCATGAGAAGAGTGCATGATTGGGAGCTATATCTGTTTCTTGCTCCAAGGACATTCCTTGCATTTGAGTGGTGAGTATCGTATTTTCCATTTGTGGAGAGGCATATGCATAACTTCTTGAGTCTAGCATCACACCTTGAATGCATTGGTCTACCACTCTTTGTTGTAAATTTCCACATAGAGAATCTCAAAGAATATGTGCTTCGTTGCAAGGGAAGCACCAAGAATTGGTATCATCAGTGAGATTATTTTTCCCCACTACCAACTCTCTATTCAAACTTGGGAGAAAATTTTGTAGCGGAGTAGGTACTGAAACAATCTAATGATTTGGTTGAGTCTATGGATTCATGTGAATACCTCCTTCGAACTAGTTTTTCTAGTAGGAAGGTTTCTCTCCTTGGTAATTTTGGAAAGTTGGCTTCATAGGAATAGATTGTTGCCACTTGATATTAATTATTTCATTTGAGAAGGTCCACAACAAATCCTTGATGTTTCTTACCTCAATTTCTAAAGGGGTAGATGTAGAAGCAACATTTTGTGGCATGCTCAGATATGTGTATATAGATTGGGGAGGATGAGATGCATTGGTAGAAGCTATCTCTTGGGTGAGAGCTAACAATTCTACAAATACAGGCATATCAGGCTGAGGGGGTAACTTTCTAGCATCAATCAAATTATTCTTTGCCTTAATAGCAAGGCTATATGCATATGGCAAGGTGTTCCCACTAAGGGTCTAAATCATCACCGAAATGTCAGCATTGAGAGATTTTAGATAGAACATGAATGCCAAATCAGCAGGCAGACAAATAGTGGTTTGAATCCTTTGCCAAGTTGTGTGAAACTTTACATTGAAGTTGGTCATGGCCTCTTGAGGGGCCCGCTTAATGGTCACTAGCTACTAGAATAGCAAGGAGCGATCTCCATTGTTTGAAAACTACTCATAAAAAGGGTCTTTGAGCTGATCTTAGGTGTCGATAGTATTAGCTTCCAAAGTGTGGTACCAATCTAGTGAATTTCCTCTAAAAGAGGCTACAAGCAACCTTAGTGACACATTTTGATCAGTGACACCATGCACCAAGCACACGTCTGCCACATCCTACATATGGTCAGGTGGTGTTTTTGAGCCTTCCCTAATGAATTTTGGTAAAAAATTTAAAGTAGACGTTGGGATAGGAGCCCACATGACCAATGCTACTCGTGTTATGAGAGGGCTTCCAACATCCCATGCTACATGTAATTTATATTAGCCATTGGTAATGAGACCTGTGGAGGGGTCAGGGCATTCATTGGATGGGCTCTTGCTTGTACTGTTACCAGCGGTGGCACTAGCAGGATAGGGTTTTTCATTATCTAGGATCTAGTAATAGGTCTATGTCTCATACATGCACTCTAAATTTTGAATTCAAATAGAGTCCCACTGGGCATGCCAAAAAAAGAACTGTTGATGCCTAAAATTTTTAGGCACACAACATTATGGAAAAATCTGTTAATGGGGGACCAATTGCGCTAAACTAAGTAACCTCTAGATTTTAAAGAAGATGGATCTTCATACATTGGGGGTAGAAAATGGAAAAGGAAGAAGATATATGAAAATAAAATCTAATGCTAAGGCGATATGCCAATATTTCAAGTAAATAGGCACATGAAATCTTTTTTTCGGGGATATTTGAAGGCCCACTCAACAATCTATATGCCCATAAATAACAAAAAGAAAAGATAAATTTCCAAAGAAGTTAATCAAATAGCATGATACAACTTCCATATGCATTCACTAAACATGAAGAGTACAAAACATGATCTGGTTCAACAAAATTATATTGAGATATAGAAGCTTTGTAGATAAACTACTCATTACAATAAACTAGCACAATATAATGTTTTATGAAATAACTAAGGAACAAAAAGGCCGAACAGATTGGCACAATTTGGAAGTCTTAATACAAGGAATAAAGACAATAAAAAGGCCGAGTATCTTTTAGTGCTTTCTTTGTGTCATTTTTGAACCCTTTCTTAGATAGACAAAGCAGTACATATATAGATTTTTCCCACCACCAGAAAGCTAGATAAAATAAAAGATTCCTCGACACGAGTCATGCTACTCCTTGCAATGATTTTATCCAATAGATGCAACAGAAAGGTACAAAAATGACATTCTATTTTCTCGAACAAAACACACCTTTTCTGCAAATGATTGCTAGCATAGAAGAGGAACTAAAAAAATTATCTCAAAGGCATGTGTCAAACCGCTTGAGGAGTTGGTTAGGAAACATGACGCAGAGGCAGTGCTTCTCATTCAAATACCCTTCCCAAGTGGCCACGGTCCCCATAGAGATGACATGTGGTGCGGTCCTCTGTATGTGCAAGATCATGTTAGGCCAAAAAGTGGCGATATGATGGGTATGTGTACAGTATGTGGCTGATGACATTTTTTTACCCAAAAATGATGAAACAAAAAGGGTTTTTAAAGGAGATTCTTAGCTTTCCACCAATATAAGTTATGTTTTACTTTAAATTTAATAAATAATTATTATTCATTTTCTATTTGAATTTTGACTAAAGTCTTGATTGATAGGCTGATTGAAAAACATCTATAGATTTCAACAGTATCACATCTTTTAATCTAAAACATGTGTCACACTCTATGCTTCACATACTATAGGATTAAAATAAAAAAAATTGAATTTCATTAAGGTTTGGCCAAGTTAAGGTGGTTCAACATACGAGTTTTTATATTTTTTAAAACTTGTAATAAAAAATTCATAATTAATTATTTACCTAAAAAGAAATTACCAAAAAATATGCATCACATCGGAACATGAGTCCTCTACTTATATATAAAATCTTATAAAAAAATATTATCATTTTATTGTGGTTAGGGTGGTCATATAGACACCTACTTATTTTTTCCTAAAATTTAAGTACTACTGCATTAAAATTTCAAAATTTCACCAAATAGATTTTTATTTTTTTAAAATAAACCTAGTGGTTTAGAAACTACATTCAATTTGCTATAGATTCTATTCTTACATATTTTTGAAATAATATAGGTAACTTATTCAAAATTTTATGTCAAGTTACCTAACTCTAATTTTTCTAAATTTTTTGCCACTTAAGGGCTTGTTTTTTCCATGATGATCCCGCACATACCCTCCTCGCTCAAATATTTGACTGTGAGGTCTGCTAAAAAAGTACCCTCAGAAGATGCAACGTGGAAATCAGGCAGAGGTCGAAGACAAAGCAAAGGGAGAGAACTCCTCAAAAGCATGCACTGCCAACACTTGGCACAAGCGGATGAAGGTTCCACCAAAAGGGAGCCCAGAGAGGTGCAAATATGTAATGTGCGAGATGAAGCTAATGTAAAACCAAATAAAATATACTTGGAGGGAGCTATAAGGATTATTTAAATCCACAGTCATTTCAAAGATGCAATTAATGTAGTTTCTTTTCTATGATGATTTTTCAAGATTGTAAAGGAGGAAAAAAAGTCCATTCAAAATTTCATTGACTGTTTCAATCGTGACCTTCAACAAATTCCCTCACTTGAGCAACCAAGTAAGAAAATTCAATTTCATATATTTATATCAACTCTGCATCCTGATGTTCAACTCTTTTTAAAAAAAGACAAGGTATGTGGGATTATGAAAGTGCAATTAGAAGTAGTCAAGATTGAAGATGATCTGATTATGTTGAATTTGGGTTATGGAAGTGGGTTTGTAATGAAGAATCAATTCTGGTTGGTGAAACACTAAAATATAAATTTTTGAGTCCTCATATTTCTCCAAATCATTCTTGCTCTATTGTAAAAAACTCAAACCTTATAGTTTTAAGTCTTGAGAATTTTCTTAAACATGAAAGAATGGTTAAGGAAAGTAGAAACCAAATTTGGAATGCTTAAATATATAGTCTGGGTTCCACTAGAATAAAAAACCTTAGTGTGAATGGGAGAAAATACATGTTAGAAAATGAACAGCAAACAAAATAGTGCAAACAAAAAATATAAACACCCTACACCTCAAGATTGGGAAAATGATTAACTTAACAAAACAAAATGGAACCTTTTACTTTGTTGAGTTTTTCTTTTGGTTGGCCCTTCGGTCTTTGATGCTGTATGCTCCTTTGATGGAAAAAAATGCAAATGTGGATTGTAAGATGGATGGAAAATGGGTGAAAGTGGATGCAAATGCAAGTATTTTGGCTAAGTATGGCTTAAATAAAAAATTTGCAAAAGTTTGGCTAGCACAATGATCTCCTCCAAAATGAGAGAAAAGATGGGGTATTTATAGAGAATTTTGGATTCTCTATGGAAATGGACAGTTGAGATTAAACCAAAATGGCCAAGATGTAGGGCTATGGTGAATTGAGAACTCACAAACCCTCACATCTTGACATGTGGCATGTGAAGTGGCTTGAAAAAAATAATGTGTAAATGAGTTAGAAAGAGAGTACATGACATGGAGGTACTACATAGCACCTTGGGATTTGGATAAGATCTCCTCATAAAGGAGGTCCTTGTCCCCATGTGGGTGAAAGGACATGTGAGGAATTAAAAATTCCTTAAATATCCACATGGGAATGCAAGAAGGAATTTAAAATTCCTTGAAATGCATTGGGGGATTAAATGTGAATTAAAAATTCACATGGGGAAAGGGGTGCCTTCTCCAAAAAGAGAAAGTATTTAACAGGGTTGACTTAGGACACATTCCATAAATGACATGGGGATTAGGTTGACCTAATTAAGTGATTAAGCTTGTGTAAGTACTTGATTACACAAATTAATTACATATTAGAGGCAAGTGGGAGAAGGGGAAGAGTTCACATGTGACTTGATGTGACAAGTCAAAGATCACATGGGCAAGAGAAAAACAAATTTAATATTCCTTGGAAGGAAAAAAGGAATTAAAAATTTCTTGAGAGGTTGATTAGGCTAGTTAATGAAGGATTAGAGGAGGGTTAGGTGGTTAAGAGAGATTAGAGGCCAACTTGAAAAAGTTGGAGGATGTGACACATCCTAATCAAGGATTAGGCATGTGCACATCCCTAATGATGAGATTAGGAGAATAATTAGGATTAAGAAAGGGATGTGACATGTGAGGAATTAAATAAATGTCATATTTATTTAATTCATTTGATGAAAAGGAGGATTAAAGAGATAAGGTATTTATTTATTAATTAAATACCATAGGGATTTGGAAGTGTGAACCTAAAAATTTTATCCTACTCTAACGTGCAAAATAACTCAAAAATGCAAGTGATAAAAGACTAAGGACACTTCAAGATTAGCCTAAAGAGTGATAAAACAAGAAAGAAAATAGATGAAACGAGATGCAAATGATTATACCTTCCTTGTTGTTGAAGACTCCTTGGTTGGCCCTTGATTTTGATGGATTTGTGTGCTCTTTGGATGGCTTGTGATGTAGCTAGATGCAAGATTGAATGTGCAAAATGATTAAAATGAATGGCTAGATGATAGTGGATGCAAATTGGCAACATATAGTTATAAAAATCAAAAGTGTTTTTAAATGCCCTTGAGGAGGGGGTATTTATAGTAGAATTTGAATTCTCTAGAGAATTCAACGGTCAAGATGTGTCCAACAAGGCCAAGATGAAGGGCTATGGTGGGTTGAGAATCCACAAGCTCTCACATCTTGACATGTGGATGGTGAAGTGGCCAAGAGAAGATGAGGTGTAAGTTAGGTGTCAAAAAGGTACATGAGGTGGAGGGAGGACAAGCACCTTGGGGAGTGAGAAGATTTTCTCAAAAGGGATTCGTTGTCCCCAAGTGGGAGTGAAAGGGACATTTGAGGAATTTTGGAATTCCTCAAAAATATACATGGGAAAAAGAAAGGTGGTTGAAAACATAAATGTGAATTCTTAGGAGAATCTAAAGGATAAAAGGTGGGCTCCAAAAATGTGGGACTTGGTCACATGTGGAGATTGTAACAAGTCCAAGGTTCTAGAAGCCTTGGAAGGATAGAATGTGAATTAAAAATTCACATATAAAAAAGGGGAATCTAGGATAAATAAAAAGGAATTAAAAATTCCTTGGGGGGGGAAGAGTTGACCAAGGTATTGATTAAGATTAATTAATCAGTAATTAGAAGATAAATGAGGATTAGAAGCCAACTTGCAAAAGTTGGAGGATGTGACACATCCTAATCAAGGATTAGGCATGTGCACATCCCTAATGAAGAAATTAGGAGATTGATTAGGATTAGATGAAAATGACATGTGAAAAATTAAATAAATGTATTATTTATTTAATTTATTTAATGAAAGGAGGATTAAGGAGGGTAAGGTATTTAATTATTAATTAAATACCTTAGGGGTTTGACATAATTAAAGATATTAATTAAATAATAGTAACATTACTTAATTAACTCGGATAAGAGGATACTTAGACGAAAAGTGATAAATTTGGATAAATTAAGTGTCCAAATTTGGATGTCTATATTTTTCCCCTCTTTGAGATGGTGCTATGAAGTAGCATCATTTCAAAGAATATTAAAATATAGAACCTAGAAAAAGATGGTTAGATTGGGAAAGATGCCCCAGTCATTCCTTTGAATGATTAGGAAGGGAAAAAGATGATGAAAATTAGGGATGAAGGATGCCCCCTCGAGAGGACATGCGGTTTGAAGAGAACACGGGTGTGCTTTCGAAATAGATGAGATGAGGGAGATGATGCAAAGTGACGGAAAAGAGAGAAGGAGAAGCAATAGGAGATGGATGAAGCAAAAATGGATTTTAGGACAAAAGGTGATGTTGCCCCAGTCAAGGTACAAGCCAAAATGGGTTGATGATGGATGGAGTGTTGTCAATGAGGGAATGAAGGGTCCTGAAGCAACACGAGGATAGGGAAGGATACATCCCGCTAAGTGGTATTGATGAGAGAAGGATACATCCCAAAACACCACTAAAGGATAGGGAAGAATACCTCCCGATGATGATGATGAAAGTGTTGTTGATGAGGGAAGGATACATCCCAAAACAACACCAAAGGGATAGGGAAGGATACTAATGGATGATGATGATGATGATGATGATGATGGGTCAAGGCTGGTAATGAGACTGGGGACAAGATCAAGGATTTGATTAGGTGATTTGTGTGAGATTGAACAGATGAGGAGAAGATTGATATGTGAGATGGAGAGAAGGATCTTAAGATTTGGTTTGATATCCAAAGGTTTGGACTGTAGATGGATTAAAGCTTAGATTGGGATAAGATTAAAGCTCAAATGAGGATTGGATTGAAGACTGGAACGATTGAAGGATATGATTGGATTGATTCTACATTGAGTTCCGGGGTTTAAAGGGTGTAAGATGTTGATAAGCAGAATTTTCTCGATTTGACAATTTTTAAAAATTGTCAAATTTTTCCATTTTAGGAAACCTCATGGATGTACTTTTGGGAGTCCAAAATTTTTCCAAGAAATACCCAATATTGAGATAGGATGAATTGCAACTAACATCCCAAATTCGAGTTATGCATTTCGAGTTATGAGTGAACAATTTTTCAAAATGCTGGAAAAAAATACTAAATTGGGATTTTGAGGGTCAAGATGAAAGTTTGAGGCCCCGAAAATGTGCCAAAACGGGTTCTAACGACTTTCAAAGAAACCTGTTGGAAATCCACTTCTTATCTCATAGCGCAACCACCCATCAAATTTTAGCTCAAATGGACACTTGAGTCAAAAGTTATGGCCTCCGGAAGTGTCGGTGTAAAAATCAAAAATCAATTTTAAAAATTTCAACACATGGGTTTTGTCCAGTAGGAAAAATAAGAAAATGGGTCAGAATTGGTTTTTTGAAAAAAACAATAAAAACGTGAATTTTTTGGGGGGGGGTCAATGGTTAGGGTAGGTAGCCGCGGTCAGTTCATGCTTCTTGATGGAGTAGTTCCATGCTAACTGCCCGGCAGTTCGCCCGGCTGAGGCGGTTCCGCCCATTTGTGGGGTGGTTTCCGCCTTTCGGTGATTTCCGCCACCTCTTCTTGTGGTCCATGGCAGAGTAGTTAAGCCACAGCCAAAGTGATTCATGCTTGAGGCCAGTTCCTTGAGCTAGCGTCAGGCATTCTACAGTGAGGCCAAAGAGGCTGAGACGAGGAATACAAGAGGGAAAGAAAAAGAGGTGAAAAGATAGGAAAATGAGGGGGAGGGATAGAGATTGTGAAAAGGATGAAGGGATGGGGGATACATGCAAGATGATGAAATGGAAAATGAAATACAATTCGAAATGCAATTTGCCATCTTTGGAGCACTAATTTTTTCTATAGTATAAGACACCAAGTGCCAGGGTATGTGGAACCAAGGAAAATTAGTGTCTAATGCATAAAACAAACACAACAGATAAGAATGCTATCCCAACACCCCAAAGTCACAAAGACCTTGGTCGAGCCAGGTATTGAGATAACCACAAGCACAAAAGGATGCCCCAGCATAACACAAGACCTCGGGGATCTTGGTGGGTACTATGTGGGACAACCAAGAAGACACAATCAAACAAAAGAGCAAGATATGCCCCTATATTGACCAATCAAAACGCACCATAATATGATGGATCATGACGGCCTTGACAAGTGATGATAGGGAGCTCAAATGATAAACAAAATCCAAAAGTATCAAAATATCACAATCAATTTCAAACGTCCTTTGCCATAGGATCAAGGGGATGGATGGGATTGATGAGGTCTGTTAGGAAGGATGCATCCTATTGAGACCAAAGATGATGGATACTAACTAGAAGATTGTTATGACGCGGGATGTTCAAAATCAATTGGATCTCATGATACAAGTGGATCTCGTTTATGAAGAACTGGCTAGATAAGGGCATAGCTTGATGGCATGACACAAGGAAGACAAGACATGAGATTGACACACCCTAAAGACCTAGGGGCTCGGGGGCCGATTCAAAGATTAGCCTTGCCTACGTGAAAGCGTAGAGCCCTCGTAGTTCGGTAAAAGGCTGACGACTGACCATGGATAAAAGATGATGAATGATGATGATGATGACAAATGACAAGGAACAGAGAGACAAAAGCCAAGACTAATGATAGATGAGATAGGAGTGGACGGAGAAAGTAGAAAGACTGACGCTAGATGATAAAGGAGCGGATGAACAAAGCAGAATGATCGATAATAGACGATAGAAGAGCAAAGTGGACAATGAAGACCGACGATGGAACCCCAGGGGCGGATCAAATGATCGACCTTACCTACGTGAAAGTGCAAGGGCAACGTAGTTCGACAAGACCAAAGGAGAACAATGGATAAAGGATGATGGATGATAATAGGATAAGTGAAGGATGATGATAGGATGAGTGGATAAAAAGATGGGACCGATATGATGAGATAGGATAGACCTGTTGGATTGAATTGGAGGATGGTGGTGATCACAAAGCTCATGAATGGGATAGTTATCCAAATCATTAAAATGACTTGGGAGGATGATATGATAGATAGATGAGTGATGAAAAGTGATAGGGATTGGGAAGATGTGCAAGAGAAGCAGGAGTGATGACGATCAGATAAATGGCATTGGGTTGCATGGGGGAGGCCTATAGCCAGATACCAATGACAAGGGATTGTGAGATGGGATGAGGATAAAGATGAAAGAATGGATAGAGATATAGGGATGGGGGATGGAAGGGGTTGTTTGGAGGGATGGAAATATAAGGATTAAGAGATGAAAGGGATGCTAGGATAGATGGATACGAAGATAAGGATGGGGAGATGGAAGGGATGCTATGATAGATGGATAGGGACAGAAGGATTGAGAGATGAAAGGGATGCAAGGATAGATGATGTCTCCAAGGATTATGTCACAAAGGAAGCAGATGCCCCCACTCTAGATATGTCATATATGAGGAGGCATGAGGGATAAAAGACAAGTGGATGGGAAGATAAAGGAGATAACTAGAGGTAGATAGGATGGGTGGCTAAGGAATATGATAGAGCATGGATGAAGGGAATGTATACCAATAGGTGTCCAAAGCATGCATAGATAGGTGCCCTTATTTTGATCAAGATCACAAGAAGGATGGAAGGAATGGGAGATAAACGGGATATGAGGGTAGGATGCGGAAGATAGGTGGGATGGGGGGATTTATGAAGAGGATGGATAACAGGAAGACGGGTGCATAGCTGGAAGTATAGCGGATGAAGAGAATGCATATCAGGAAGTTGCCCCCAAGTGCAGATGGGGATTTACACATAACACCTGTTTTCCAGGTTTACATCATGGTACTTATCCAAGGCGCTTGTTTGCCAAGTTTTCACCATTGGATGAATTATTTCTCTTTACTATTTTGTTTTTTTTTTTTTTTTTAATTTTATTTTTGGATTTTTGACTTTTTGGATGTCATGGAAAAGGAGATGGGTAAGGATAAGGAAGTGGATAAGCAGATTTAGAAGACATGTAATAAGGATCAAGGTGTTAAGAGCCCATGTTTGAAGTGACTGTTGGATGTTGGTACAACCTTATTAGGATAAATGGATTATGCATGAGGATGAATTAGAGGGATTTGATGGGGTTGATACATGGGATAAATGGATGGATGTCGCAGCGGTACACCGGAATGATGGGGTCGAGCATGTGATGGGGATGTTCGTGAACCAACATTGGCACATGTGGTGGTGGATGTGGAAAGATAATAGGATTAAGGATGAGAATGGGATAATGTGGAGGAGATGGAATAGTGAATTTTCGGACATAAGGACCCAAAATAGATTTAGGAGATGAAGGATTTGCATGAGTAGCTTTTGGATTAGCACCTTTGGATGTTGTTACAGATTTGTCATTTGAAGGAATTGCATATTTTTTCTTGGGGATCCACATGGTTTTGATCTTTATTTTATACCTTTGCGCCCACAGGACTGATTTGATTTTGATTTGATTTGCTTTGGTTTCTTTAATACGTCTTTAGAGGACATGGGAAGCTTTAATCCATGTGGATGTTTAGATTGATGCATTTTTTCTTTAATGAACCAAAGTGCTTTTAGTAGCAATGGGATGGGTGCGAGGAGATGGATGATGTGGAGTGATGGAGGTAGGAGTATGGGGATTATGTGTAGATGGAGGATGTTTAGGTAAGTGCCTTTGTTGATCCTGACTATGGGGTATGTGAGAGGGATGTTTATGATGGATGAGATGCATAGGTGATGAATGGATGAAGGGATGGATAGGATGAGATGGAGGAGGTGATTTTAGGATATAGGAGCCCAAAATAGACGTAGGACCTAGAGGAAACATGGGCACGGTAGATGGAGGGATGTAAGGACCCAAAATGGATGGAGCAAATGAAGGAGGACTACGGACGGTGGTTTTGAGGCGATACGATAGAGGAGGGATGGAAACATATGATTTGGTGGAGCGATGGAAAGAGCCTATATTTATTTTGGAAGAGGCTTGCTGAGGACGTCTAGAGGTTGTACCAACATTTTTAGATTGTGATTCATGAGTAGTACATCCAAGACCTTGCAGATACAAATGTTCCTTAGCTTGGATGGGCTCTATAATACCTTGCTCATGAAGGCCTAAACCTTTTCCTTGATAGTTAATTCTCTTGAGCATTCGATCTAGGACAAGATTTTTGTTATTCTGGAAGAATGATGCGAGTTCATTATTAGGTGGAAGAGGAGGGTTGGTGTATATGCTTTGTTTTTCTTCTGTGAGGAGACCACCATGGAGGAATGCGAGAGGACCAAGGGGATATGCAAGCGGTGTGGGGATAGGATTTTTAGGCGATGATGGGGGATCATGAGAAGGAGATGATGGGATAGCAACATCAGGAGAGGGAGTAGGGGACATGATAGGATCTCGATTTGTGGTAGTAGGCTCATGCGATGGAGATGGAGATGGAGATGGAGCAGTGGAAACTTGAATGACAAGGGGATCATGGGATGGAATGGATGGGGGACTGTGATCTTGAGGTGGACTAGATGGGATGGTAGGATCTTGATCCGAGAAGGGGACAGGCCGCATGCTCGATTAGACTCTTGGCATGACTCCACTGGCAAAAGTGGGAGGCATGGTAACGTGGGAGTCTTGCTGGGACTCTTCAAGTGGGAAGATTCAAGGAGGTTCATTGGAATGTGGGTTTCTCGGTGCTACTAGGAGTGAGAGGAGTGGATTGGATTTGGGGTGGATCTAGGAGTAGAGGGAGTGGATTGGAATTGGGTGTCTTTGATGGATTCGGTGGTTCTTGGAGTATGAGGTGGGGGTTCAATGGATTTAGTGGGTTCAATGGTTTCAATGGTTTGAGCAGTACTAGGGGTGGTAACATCAATAATAGGTGTGGTATGGAGAAGGGTCTCATCACTAGTGACTATGGATGATGGATCTAGATGGCATGGTTCCATGACTTCAAGAGGTGGAGTTGGGGATGGCTTCTTTGTAATGAGTCCTTGGAGAACTTCTGAAATGAGAGACTTGCATATGGTTGGCTTGGCTAGGGTGGTAGAAATGGATGAGGGATTATGGATTGGTGGACTAGGGCTAGATGGAGGAATGGGATTGAATGTAGGACTATGAGTAGATGGGGGATTAGGATTGGATGGAGGACTAGGAGTAGATGGATGAATGGGATTGGATGGAGGACTAGGAGTAGATGGAGGACTAGGATTGGATGGAGGGTTAAGGTAAGGATATTGGAGTGGTGAATTAAGATAGGGGACATGGATTGTGGATTAAGACAAGAGGATATAGGTGGTGTAGTGGGACAAGAGGATGTTGGGGATGGATTATA
>VDFB02000017.1:538207964-538251832 GCA_007258455.2 Sequoia sempervirens | reverse complement strand
GGCGCAATGATTACACACAAGATCTTGATTTGATCTTTGCATAATAAATTGCATCCACAGTTAGACACTTGGCACTTGACCGTGCAGATTACCACTTGCATATACTGCAAGTTTTAGCTGATTAATTATCCCATCCTACTTCACACACAACAAACAAAAATTGGTGGGATTTTCGAGTTTTCACCTCAATTAGCATCATGCTTATCACACGCATCATACTCCTAGCTACCTCTATAAATAGACCTAAAGATAACAACATAATTCATACAATTCATACTTGGTAATTGGGTTTATTGGTAGAGATAATGGATACTCCCATTAGGTTGACCAGTAATAGAGCTTAGGTATATTTCTTAGGAGAAGTTTCAAATAGGCATTTGATGCGTATGATGAAGAATAAGCACACCTTAGCCATAATTGCAATTAAGTGGGTGTTGGGAAAAGACTTTGTAGAATATGAGGACAAATATTGAGTGAATACTAATATTTGTTCCCACATTTTTTCCTCCCTACTAGATATTTAGGTACCAAAACCAAAGATATTAAAGCTTACCAGGGTGATTTTTCCCAAGTGCTATCTCAGAGGCCTTAGGGAGATTGTAACAACTATAGAGTATGGCCTTGGTATTCCGACTACACGTGATCTTCGTCAGCTCATTGAAGAGGATGTAGTGTTGCCTTGGGTACCTTTCCTAAGTGGATTTCCTGATATGACCATTGGGGAACACCATCAAAGAGAGTCATGTGCTTTCCACTTCCTACTGAGGTGCTTAAATGTAGAGCTTTCCTATGATGTGGAATGGTACACTGATTTCAGAGACTTGGTGTATCCTCATCCACCTATTGTTGTCACCGTAGCTCCTACTACTCCTATTGGTCCTACTTAGATTCTGAATGGATGAAATCTTCTCTCTTCTCCTCTATAAATATATTCTCAAAATTCTTAGCCTAAGAGCCATTTTGTACTCTAATATCTCAAAGAAAATATTACCATACAAAAAATATATATCTAGAAATGCTTGGCCCAAGAGCCATTTTGTATTGTAATATCTCAAAGTAAATATTACCATACAGTAAATATATATACCACTCTTTAGATATAGTTCTTGTATCCTTTTCTTTTGGCTACTTTCTGGCTTAAAAGGGTTCTATTAGACAAAGACTCAGCCAATAAAACACATAAAATAATTACATATTTACATATTTTCATGGTTATATGGTTAATAAAGCTAATTGAAAAGTTTAGGGTGAATTCCATTGAAAAGAATTCCCAGTGCTTCTTTTTCCATGTTTTCCAATTCAAATGCATTGGGTTGTTTGCATTGAATGATATGATAAGGACCCTCCCATGGACTATCAAATTTGATATGTTGGCTAGGCTTCGTGGCTCTCTCATTGTATTTCAGCACCGAATCTTTGCAATTAAGACCTTGGTTGGAGGTTTTCTTATCAAATAATTTATTAACCACTTGTTGTTAGTTACACATGGCCATTAGCCCATTTTCCTTTTTCTCTTACACCTCTAGCAATTCAACTAACTGGACCTCCATGGCTCCATTTTTCTCTACTTCTAGGGATTTAAGCAATTGTAGTGTGAGAATTTCTAGGGAGACAAGAAATAGTGCTTCCTTCGAGCCGTATACTAGATCATATGGAAAAGTATTTAATACTTGTTTGGGAGTTATGCAATCTGCTCAGAGTGCCACTTTGAGATTTCTATGCCACTCTCTCTAGTGTGCTAACCCTATTCTTTTGATAAGTTAGACTAAATTATTTTTAGTCTACTCAACTAAACCATTTCCCTACAGGTAATAATTCGAGGATGTCTTAAAGAAAATTCCATTCCTAAGTGAAAATTGACATACCTTCGAGCCTAGCAAGGCTTTTTCATTGTCAAAGATGATGGTCTTGGGCAGGACAAACCTTGTTACCAAATCTTCTAGGAAGTTTACAATCTTTTCCTTAGTCGCATTCTTCAAGGGTATGGCCTCGACCCATCTGGTGAAATAATCTATGGCCATAAGGATTCATTTATGCTCAATAATAAAGGTGGGATTGATCATCCCAATGAAATCAAGACCCCATTATGCAAAGGGCTCTTCAACTACTATCAAATTCAGAGGCATAGTTGAGTTCTTCCTCCTTGCGAAGAATTGGCATTCTTTGTAGGATTTGACTAGAGAGTGTGAATCATTGAATAGTGTAGGCCACAAATATCCCACACACATAATTTTGATGGTGGTCATTTTAGTAGAGAAATGTCCACCCATGGGATTGCTATGGAATACTTCTAGAATTTTTTCTTCCTACTCTTGAGTTACACAGTGTAGAAGAACACCATTGAAATTTGTTTTGAAGAGAACCCCTTCAATGAGAACATAACCATTGTTCTGTAATCTATAAAACCTTTTCTTCTGAGAAGGGAGGCTCGCCAGATATTTCTCAATCTACATAAACCTCATTCTGTCTACCAACTAGCAACCTTCAGACTCAGATTCATTTAGCAGAACCAGCTCGAGTTGTTCCTCCTTGGTTGCCACTTCATTATCCCATGCCAAATATTCACATAATCTTCTTCCTCACATGATCTTTGTGGGCCTAACCTTGATGTCATATTCAAGGATCTTGGTTATCCAGTTGGTCCTCTTTTTGGTGATCTCTCCTTCCATAATGTACTCACACACACGGGAATTCCCTATGCATACAACCACCCTACTATAATATATGAGGTTTTAGAACTTTTCAAGCCCCTTGACAATGTAAAATGCCTGCCTCTCGAAGAATTTTTACTTTGTCTCATAGTCCTTTTAAGTATGAGAGTGGAAGGATATCAAATGTTCTCCCTTCCCTTCATCATCCTTTTGAGTTAAAACAACAACATTTGCTAAACTCACTACTGAACACATACATTATAAAGTCCTTTGATAAGTTTGGGTTCACCAACATAGGAGCTAAAGAAATAGCCTCAACCTTCTCAAAGGCTTCTCTTGCCTCTTTTGTCCACTTAAATAATTGATCCTTCTTGAGCATCAGGGTGATAGGTCTAATTAGACCTACAAAATCAAAAATGATTTTACTTACAAAGTTTACCTTCCCTAAGAAGGACTGAACTCCTTTTTTGTTTACTGGTAGAGAAAGTTCTTTGATTTCCTTCACCTGATCTAGATCAATAGAAAATCCATCCTTGGGCACTACATGTCCCAATAATTTTCTCCTTAAAACACAATTTTTTGGGTTCAAGGATACCCCAAACTCTTGGAATTTTTTGAAAACCATTTCAAGATGATCAAAATGATCATCGTTTGACTTAGAGAATAAAGTTAGATCATCCAAGTAGATCAAGATGATCTTATTGATAAGTTCCCCAAAGGTGATATCCATCGATCATTGAAAGGTGGCTCCCAAATTTGAGAGACCGAAGGGAATTTTTTCATAGGAAAATGTTCCCCACTTAGTAGTGAATGTCATTTTATGTTGGTACTCCTCTTTGACCCAGATTTGGTTGTAACTAGAAAAGTCGTCCAACAAAGAAAGCATTTTCGAGCCATCCATTGTTCGCAATATTGATTCCATGGAAGGAAATGGATAGTGTTCCTTCAGGGATGCCCTATTTAGATCCTGGAAATCAACACAGAGGCAGATGTCTCCATTTTTCTTTCATACTAGAACTAGGTTGGACACCCACATACTATACTTGATTGAGAAGATAATTCAGGAGTGGATTAGCTTCCTTAGCTCTTGCACCATTAGTGACTCAATCTTTGGGTTTATTGGCCTTTACTTTTGGTGGATAGGTTTTTCCCCTTTCATCAGTTCTATGCTATGTTGAATGACTTCAGGATCATATCCCTTGAGGTCATCATATGATTAGGCCACTACTCCTTTATACTTTTTGTAAAAATGAATGAGCCTATCTTTATCACGTTGCAAAACATGTTTCCCTACCTTAATCTTCCTCCCTTATCCAAACTAGAGATCTGCATAGTCATCCTTTTCCATTAAAAAATTCCTCTTGTTGTTTCTTGCATCATCACAATTAAATAGATTTTTGAGAGTAACCACTCCTTTCAGAATCTTGTTGGACTTTAGTTGAATAATTTTACCTTCATAAGCTTCTACAATTTTTGGTTGGAGCTAATCGAAAAACTCTCCTGAGTGTTGAATGAATGAGGCAATTTGATCATCACTTGTGAACACTTTCCAATTCTAGTCATTTTCTGGGATTTTAGGTCGTACAATCACTCACATAGAGTGTATTTTCTCAATTAAGTCAGAAACAGGGTCAAATTGAGATCCTATTGTTTCCATGCAATCTATAGTAGCATTCTACTCTCTCGGCACTATTTGGATATTGAAGGCTTCAAAACCTTCAATTAGGTCCCATACCCTATGTCTATAAGATCGCATGTAGACATTCTTGGCTATGGGGATGCCTCATAATTGATTAACTATTAGCCTAGAGTCTTCAAATGCCATTATTTTATTAATTCCCATCCATTCCATAAGACTTAGACCTTGCATGAGGCCTTCATATTCAACTTCATTGTTTGAACAAGAAAATTGAAAGCAAAAATATTTGAGTGTCATTTCAGTGGATGGGAATGTCAAACATATCTTGGCTCCCACACCAACTTTGCATATTTCTCTATCAAAATGTAGTTTCCACAACTCTGAGGCATGAACACCCTCGAGTTTCTTCATAACCTTTGAAATCACTTAATCCTCATCATAGATCACATAAGTTCCCAATCTGGTTGCATGATAATTTCCAAAAGGATCAATGTCTATAAATTCACTCAAGAGGACCTCTTCTTCATCAATCTGGTCTCTAGTCACCTTCTCATCCTCAAGTAACTTAGTACAATACATCTCATCTTTGGTGATAGAGGTATTAATAGCCTCAAAATTTATCATGGCCTCATCTACTATATGTTCTGAATGTAAAGGTTCAAACAATTTCTTCATCTTAGCTCCATGGTTAGTCCTAAGAATTAAGTGTGACCAATCTAAAGAAAGATACCTGCCTATTTTGGTAGTAAACTCCTAGGATAAGCAAAGAACAAACATGGGAGGGATGTTAATGATCACAATATCTTGTTTGACTATGATACTATGGTAGAAAAATAGAGTCAATGGGAGGTTCTTGATGACACTTATAGTTTTAACCTTATTCTCATCAAGCTGCATAACCCATCTGTTTAAAGTTTCATAGCTAAGTCCTAAGGCTTCAACTATTTACTTGGGCATGAATGTAGTACTAGCACTAGAGTCAATCATAGAATTATGCAACATTTTTTTACCCATAATGAGAGTTAAGAAAAAGGGGCTTGGCTTCGATTTACCTCTACTTTTGGTCAAGGATTTCTCTTCATTGTTTGTGAGGAATTTGTCCTGAGAAGATCAATCAACGACCTTTTCCTTGGATGGTTACTCTGTTGGCTCTATGCTTACATCTTCTAGTAGGGCCTTCCACAATAATGCCTTCTGCTCTGGGATAGCTAAGATATACCAAAGGGATACATTAGTAGAGGCTTTCTTCAACTATTTCTCCATAGTGAATAGCAACAGACTCAAAGACTTCTGCTCCTTATACTTTGTTATAACAATCTCCTTGCATGGATGAGATTGTTGTACAACTACAGAGGAACTAGGAGCTTGGTCGGGAACACTTTTAGGCTGTTAAGTGACTAGTTCACTCGTGAATCTCCTCTTTGAGTGAGTATTATAATCTAATTGCACTTGTGGGGCCTTTGATGTGGAAATATCATTTGCAAACACTGCCTCTTCTTCCATCCATGAGAAGAGTGCATGATTGGGAGCTATATCTGTTTCTTGCTCCAAGGACATTCCTTGCATTTGAGTGGTGAGTATCGTATTTTCCATTTGTGGAGAGGCATATGCATAACTTCTTGA
This sequence comes from Sequoia sempervirens, assembly GCA_007258455.2. NCBI lineage: Eukaryota > Viridiplantae > Streptophyta > Pinopsida > Cupressales > Cupressaceae > Sequoia > Sequoia sempervirens. The sequence continues at coordinate 538,245,919 of VDFB02000017.1, read as the reverse complement.
GTCTAGCATCACACCTTGAATGCATTGGTCTACCACTCTTTGTTGTAAATTTCCACATAGAGAATCTCAAAGAATATGTGCTTCGTTGCAAGGGAAGCACCAAGAATTGGTATCATCAGTGAGATTATTTTTCCCCACTACCAACTCTCTATTCAAACTTGGGAGAAAATTTTGTAGCGGAGTAGGTACTGAAACAATCTAATGATTTGGTTGAGTCTATGGATTCATGTGAATACCTCCTTCGAACTAGTTTTTCTAGTAGGAAGGTTTCTCTCCTTGGTAATTTTGGAAAGTTGGCTTCATAGGAATAGATTGTTGCCACTTGATATTAATTATTTCATTTGAGAAGGTCCACAACAAATCCTTGATGTTTCTTACCTCAATTTCTAAAGGGGTAGATGTAGAAGCAACATTTTGTGGCATGCTCAGATATGTGTATATAGATTGGGGAGGATGAGATGCATTGGTAGAAGCTATCTCTTGGGTGAGAGCTAACAATTCTACAAATACAGGCATATCAGGCTGAGGGGGTAACTTTCTAGCATCAATCAAATTATTCTTTGCCTTAATAGCAAGGCTATATGCATATGGCAAGGTGTTCCCACTAAGGGTCTAAATCATCACCGAAATGTCAGCATTGAGAGATTTTAGATAGAACATGAATGCCAAATCAGCAGGCAGACAAATAGTGGTTTGAATCCTTTGCCAAGTTGTGTGAAACTTTACATTGAAGTTGGTCATGGCCTCTTGAGGGGCCCGCTTAATGGTCACTAGCTACTAGAATAGCAAGGAGCGATCTCCATTGTTTGAAAACTACTCATAAAAAGGGTCTTTGAGCTGATCTTAGGTGTCGATAGTATTAGCTTCCAAAGTGTGGTACCAATCTAGTGAATTTCCTCTAAAAGAGGCTACAAGCAACCTTAGTGACACATTTTGATCAGTGACACCATGCACCAAGCACACGTCTGCCACATCCTACATATGGTCAGGTGGTGTTTTTGAGCCTTCCCTAATGAATTTTGGTAAAAAATTTAAAGTAGACGTTGGGATAGGAGCCCACATGACCAATGCTACTCGTGTTATGAGAGGGCTTCCAACATCCCATGCTACATGTAATTTATATTAGCCATTGGTAATGAGACCTGTGGAGGGGTCAGGGCATTCATTGGATGGGCTCTTGCTTGTACTGTTACCAGCGGTGGCACTAGCAGGATAGGGTTTTTCATTATCTAGGATCTAGTAATAGGTCTATGTCTCATACATGCACTCTAAATTTTGAATTCAAATAGAGTCCCACTGGGCATGCCAAAAAAAGAACTGTTGATGCCTAAAATTTTTAGGCACACAACATTATGGAAAAATCTGTTAATGGGGGACCAATTGCGCTAAACTAAGTAACCTCTAGATTTTAAAGAAGATGGATCTTCATACATTGGGGGTAGAAAATGGAAAAGGAAGAAGATATATGAAAATAAAATCTAATGCTAAGGCGATATGCCAATATTTCAAGTAAATAGGCACATGAAATCTTTTTTTCGGGGATATTTGAAGGCCCACTCAACAATCTATATGCCCATAAATAACAAAAAGAAAAGATAAATTTCCAAAGAAGTTAATCAAATAGCATGATACAACTTCCATATGCATTCACTAAACATGAAGAGTACAAAACATGATCTGGTTCAACAAAATTATATTGAGATATAGAAGCTTTGTAGATAAACTACTCATTACAATAAACTAGCACAATATAATGTTTTATGAAATAACTAAGGAACAAAAAGGCCGAACAGATTGGCACAATTTGGAAGTCTTAATACAAGGAATAAAGACAATAAAAAGGCCGAGTATCTTTTAGTGCTTTCTTTGTGTCATTTTTGAACCCTTTCTTAGATAGACAAAGCAGTACATATATAGATTTTTCCCACCACCAGAAAGCTAGATAAAATAAAAGATTCCTCGACACGAGTCATGCTACTCCTTGCAATGATTTTATCCAATAGATGCAACAGAAAGGTACAAAAATGACATTCTATTTTCTCGAACAAAACACACCTTTTCTGCAAATGATTGCTAGCATAGAAGAGGAACTAAAAAAATTATCTCAAAGGCATGTGTCAAACCGCTTGAGGAGTTGGTTAGGAAACATGACGCAGAGGCAGTGCTTCTCATTCAAATACCCTTCCCAAGTGGCCACGGTCCCCATAGAGATGACATGTGGTGCGGTCCTCTGTATGTGCAAGATCATGTTAGGCCAAAAAGTGGCGATATGATGGGTATGTGTACAGTATGTGGCTGATGACATTTTTTTACCCAAAAATGATGAAACAAAAAGGGTTTTTAAAGGAGATTCTTAGCTTTCCACCAATATAAGTTATGTTTTACTTTAAATTTAATAAATAATTATTATTCATTTTCTATTTGAATTTTGACTAAAGTCTTGATTGATAGGCTGATTGAAAAACATCTATAGATTTCAACAGTATCACATCTTTTAATCTAAAACATGTGTCACACTCTATGCTTCACATACTATAGGATTAAAATAAAAAAAATTGAATTTCATTAAGGTTTGGCCAAGTTAAGGTGGTTCAACATACGAGTTTTTATATTTTTTAAAACTTGTAATAAAAAATTCATAATTAATTATTTACCTAAAAAGAAATTACCAAAAAATATGCATCACATCGGAACATGAGTCCTCTACTTATATATAAAATCTTATAAAAAAATATTATCATTTTATTGTGGTTAGGGTGGTCATATAGACACCTACTTATTTTTTCCTAAAATTTAAGTACTACTGCATTAAAATTTCAAAATTTCACCAAATAGATTTTTATTTTTTTAAAATAAACCTAGTGGTTTAGAAACTACATTCAATTTGCTATAGATTCTATTCTTACATATTTTTGAAATAATATAGGTAACTTATTCAAAATTTTATGTCAAGTTACCTAACTCTAATTTTTCTAAATTTTTTGCCACTTAAGGGCTTGTTTTTTCCATGATGATCCCGCACATACCCTCCTCGCTCAAATATTTGACTGTGAGGTCTGCTAAAAAAGTACCCTCAGAAGATGCAACGTGGAAATCAGGCAGAGGTCGAAGACAAAGCAAAGGGAGAGAACTCCTCAAAAGCATGCACTGCCAACACTTGGCACAAGCGGATGAAGGTTCCACCAAAAGGGAGCCCAGAGAGGTGCAAATATGTAATGTGCGAGATGAAGCTAATGTAAAACCAAATAAAATATACTTGGAGGGAGCTATAAGGATTATTTAAATCCACAGTCATTTCAAAGATGCAATTAATGTAGTTTCTTTTCTATGATGATTTTTCAAGATTGTAAAGGAGGAAAAAAAGTCCATTCAAAATTTCATTGACTGTTTCAATCGTGACCTTCAACAAATTCCCTCACTTGAGCAACCAAGTAAGAAAATTCAATTTCATATATTTATATCAACTCTGCATCCTGATGTTCAACTCTTTTTAAAAAAAGACAAGGTATGTGGGATTATGAAAGTGCAATTAGAAGTAGTCAAGATTGAAGATGATCTGATTATGTTGAATTTGGGTTATGGAAGTGGGTTTGTAATGAAGAATCAATTCTGGTTGGTGAAACACTAAAATATAAATTTTTGAGTCCTCATATTTCTCCAAATCATTCTTGCTCTATTGTAAAAAACTCAAACCTTATAGTTTTAAGTCTTGAGAATTTTCTTAAACATGAAAGAATGGTTAAGGAAAGTAGAAACCAAATTTGGAATGCTTAAATATATAGTCTGGGTTCCACTAGAATAAAAAACCTTAGTGTGAATGGGAGAAAATACATGTTAGAAAATGAACAGCAAACAAAATAGTGCAAACAAAAAATATAAACACCCTACACCTCAAGATTGGGAAAATGATTAACTTAACAAAACAAAATGGAACCTTTTACTTTGTTGAGTTTTTCTTTTGGTTGGCCCTTCGGTCTTTGATGCTGTATGCTCCTTTGATGGAAAAAAATGCAAATGTGGATTGTAAGATGGATGGAAAATGGGTGAAAGTGGATGCAAATGCAAGTATTTTGGCTAAGTATGGCTTAAATAAAAAATTTGCAAAAGTTTGGCTAGCACAATGATCTCCTCCAAAATGAGAGAAAAGATGGGGTATTTATAGAGAATTTTGGATTCTCTATGGAAATGGACAGTTGAGATTAAACCAAAATGGCCAAGATGTAGGGCTATGGTGAATTGAGAACTCACAAACCCTCACATCTTGACATGTGGCATGTGAAGTGGCTTGAAAAAAATAATGTGTAAATGAGTTAGAAAGAGAGTACATGACATGGAGGTACTACATAGCACCTTGGGATTTGGATAAGATCTCCTCATAAAGGAGGTCCTTGTCCCCATGTGGGTGAAAGGACATGTGAGGAATTAAAAATTCCTTAAATATCCACATGGGAATGCAAGAAGGAATTTAAAATTCCTTGAAATGCATTGGGGGATTAAATGTGAATTAAAAATTCACATGGGGAAAGGGGTGCCTTCTCCAAAAAGAGAAAGTATTTAACAGGGTTGACTTAGGACACATTCCATAAATGACATGGGGATTAGGTTGACCTAATTAAGTGATTAAGCTTGTGTAAGTACTTGATTACACAAATTAATTACATATTAGAGGCAAGTGGGAGAAGGGGAAGAGTTCACATGTGACTTGATGTGACAAGTCAAAGATCACATGGGCAAGAGAAAAACAAATTTAATATTCCTTGGAAGGAAAAAAGGAATTAAAAATTTCTTGAGAGGTTGATTAGGCTAGTTAATGAAGGATTAGAGGAGGGTTAGGTGGTTAAGAGAGATTAGAGGCCAACTTGAAAAAGTTGGAGGATGTGACACATCCTAATCAAGGATTAGGCATGTGCACATCCCTAATGATGAGATTAGGAGAATAATTAGGATTAAGAAAGGGATGTGACATGTGAGGAATTAAATAAATGTCATATTTATTTAATTCATTTGATGAAAAGGAGGATTAAAGAGATAAGGTATTTATTTATTAATTAAATACCATAGGGATTTGGAAGTGTGAACCTAAAAATTTTATCCTACTCTAACGTGCAAAATAACTCAAAAATGCAAGTGATAAAAGACTAAGGACACTTCAAGATTAGCCTAAAGAGTGATAAAACAAGAAAGAAAATAGATGAAACGAGATGCAAATGATTATACCTTCCTTGTTGTTGAAGACTCCTTGGTTGGCCCTTGATTTTGATGGATTTGTGTGCTCTTTGGATGGCTTGTGATGTAGCTAGATGCAAGATTGAATGTGCAAAATGATTAAAATGAATGGCTAGATGATAGTGGATGCAAATTGGCAACATATAGTTATAAAAATCAAAAGTGTTTTTAAATGCCCTTGAGGAGGGGGTATTTATAGTAGAATTTGAATTCTCTAGAGAATTCAACGGTCAAGATGTGTCCAACAAGGCCAAGATGAAGGGCTATGGTGGGTTGAGAATCCACAAGCTCTCACATCTTGACATGTGGATGGTGAAGTGGCCAAGAGAAGATGAGGTGTAAGTTAGGTGTCAAAAAGGTACATGAGGTGGAGGGAGGACAAGCACCTTGGGGAGTGAGAAGATTTTCTCAAAAGGGATTCGTTGTCCCCAAGTGGGAGTGAAAGGGACATTTGAGGAATTTTGGAATTCCTCAAAAATATACATGGGAAAAAGAAAGGTGGTTGAAAACATAAATGTGAATTCTTAGGAGAATCTAAAGGATAAAAGGTGGGCTCCAAAAATGTGGGACTTGGTCACATGTGGAGATTGTAACAAGTCCAAGGTTCTAGAAGCCTTGGAAGGATAGAATGTGAATTAAAAATTCACATATAAAAAAGGGGAATCTAGGATAAATAAAAAGGAATTAAAAATTCCTTGGGGGGGGAAGAGTTGACCAAGGTATTGATTAAGATTAATTAATCAGTAATTAGAAGATAAATGAGGATTAGAAGCCAACTTGCAAAAGTTGGAGGATGTGACACATCCTAATCAAGGATTAGGCATGTGCACATCCCTAATGAAGAAATTAGGAGATTGATTAGGATTAGATGAAAATGACATGTGAAAAATTAAATAAATGTATTATTTATTTAATTTATTTAATGAAAGGAGGATTAAGGAGGGTAAGGTATTTAATTATTAATTAAATACCTTAGGGGTTTGACATAATTAAAGATATTAATTAAATAATAGTAACATTACTTAATTAACTCGGATAAGAGGATACTTAGACGAAAAGTGATAAATTTGGATAAATTAAGTGTCCAAATTTGGATGTCTATATTTTTCCCCTCTTTGAGATGGTGCTATGAAGTAGCATCATTTCAAAGAATATTAAAATATAGAACCTAGAAAAAGATGGTTAGATTGGGAAAGATGCCCCAGTCATTCCTTTGAATGATTAGGAAGGGAAAAAGATGATGAAAATTAGGGATGAAGGATGCCCCCTCGAGAGGACATGCGGTTTGAAGAGAACACGGGTGTGCTTTCGAAATAGATGAGATGAGGGAGATGATGCAAAGTGACGGAAAAGAGAGAAGGAGAAGCAATAGGAGATGGATGAAGCAAAAATGGATTTTAGGACAAAAGGTGATGTTGCCCCAGTCAAGGTACAAGCCAAAATGGGTTGATGATGGATGGAGTGTTGTCAATGAGGGAATGAAGGGTCCTGAAGCAACACGAGGATAGGGAAGGATACATCCCGCTAAGTGGTATTGATGAGAGAAGGATACATCCCAAAACACCACTAAAGGATAGGGAAGAATACCTCCCGATGATGATGATGAAAGTGTTGTTGATGAGGGAAGGATACATCCCAAAACAACACCAAAGGGATAGGGAAGGATACTAATGGATGATGATGATGATGATGATGATGATGGGTCAAGGCTGGTAATGAGACTGGGGACAAGATCAAGGATTTGATTAGGTGATTTGTGTGAGATTGAACAGATGAGGAGAAGATTGATATGTGAGATGGAGAGAAGGATCTTAAGATTTGGTTTGATATCCAAAGGTTTGGACTGTAGATGGATTAAAGCTTAGATTGGGATAAGATTAAAGCTCAAATGAGGATTGGATTGAAGACTGGAACGATTGAAGGATATGATTGGATTGATTCTACATTGAGTTCCGGGGTTTAAAGGGTGTAAGATGTTGATAAGCAGAATTTTCTCGATTTGACAATTTTTAAAAATTGTCAAATTTTTCCATTTTAGGAAACCTCATGGATGTACTTTTGGGAGTCCAAAATTTTTCCAAGAAATACCCAATATTGAGATAGGATGAATTGCAACTAACATCCCAAATTCGAGTTATGCATTTCGAGTTATGAGTGAACAATTTTTCAAAATGCTGGAAAAAAATACTAAATTGGGATTTTGAGGGTCAAGATGAAAGTTTGAGGCCCCGAAAATGTGCCAAAACGGGTTCTAACGACTTTCAAAGAAACCTGTTGGAAATCCACTTCTTATCTCATAGCGCAACCACCCATCAAATTTTAGCTCAAATGGACACTTGAGTCAAAAGTTATGGCCTCCGGAAGTGTCGGTGTAAAAATCAAAAATCAATTTTAAAAATTTCAACACATGGGTTTTGTCCAGTAGGAAAAATAAGAAAATGGGTCAGAATTGGTTTTTTGAAAAAAACAATAAAAACGTGAATTTTTTGGGGGGGGGTCAATGGTTGGCGGGGTAGGGGCGTAGCCGCCCCGGTCGGGGGTGGTTCCGCCCCACTGCAGTGGGGTGGTTCCGCCTTGCTGCGGGGGGCGGTTCCGCCCCGACTGGGGGCGGTTCCGCCCCGCTGTGGGGGTGGTTCCGCCTCGCTCAGGGGGGCGGTTCCGCCTCGACCGGTGGTTCCGCTACCATATGTCTTCTACCAGTCATGGGCGGTTCAACAACAAGGCCGTTTACTCACGGCTGGGGAGCTGGGGGGGCTGGACAGAGAATACAAGGGGAAGAAAAAGGGTGAAAAGATAGGAAAATGAGGAGGGATGGGGGGATTGTGAAAAGGATGAAGGGATGGGGATACATGCAAGATGATGAAATGGAAAATGAAATACAATTCGAAATGCAATTTGCCATCTTTGGAGCACTAATTTTTTCTATAGTATAAGACACCAAGTGCCAGGGTATGTGGAACCAAGGAAAATTAGTGTCTAATGCATAAAACAAACACAACAGATAAGAATGCTATCCCAACACCCCAAAGTCACAAAGACCTTGGTCGAGCCAGGTATTGAGATAACCACAAGCACAAAAGGATGCCCCAGCATAACACAAGACCTCGGGGATCTTGGTGGGTACTATGTGGGACAACCAAGAAGACACAATCAAACAAAAGAGCAAGATATGCCCCTATATTGACCAATCAAAACGCACCATAATATGATGGATCATGACGGCCTTGACAAGTGATGATAGGGAGCTCAAATGATAAACAAAATCCAAAAGTATCAAAATATCACAATCAATTTCAAACGTCCTTTGCCATAGGATCAAGGGGATGGATGGGATTGATGAGGTCTGTTAGGAAGGATGCATCCTATTGAGACCAAAGATGATGGATACTAACTAGAAGATTGTTATGACGCGGGATGTTCAAAATCAATTGGATCTCATGATACAAGTGGATCTCGTTTATGAAGAACTGGCTAGATAAGGGCATAGCTTGATGGCATGACACAAGGAAGACAAGACATGAGATTGACACACCCTAAAGACCTAGGGGCTCGGGGGCCGATTCAAAGATTAGCCTTGCCTACGTGAAAGCGTAGAGCCCTCGTAGTTCGGTAAAAGGCTGACGACTGACCATGGATAAAAGATGATGAATGATGATGATGATGACAAATGACAAGGAACAGAGAGACAAAAGCCAAGACTAATGATAGATGAGATAGGAGTGGACGGAGAAAGTAGAAAGACTGACGCTAGATGATAAAGGAGCGGATGAACAAAGCAGAATGATCGATAATAGACGATAGAAGAGCAAAGTGGACAATGAAGACCGACGATGGAACCCCAGGGGCGGATCAAATGATCGACCTTACCTACGTGAAAGTGCAAGGGCAACGTAGTTCGACAAGACCAAAGGAGAACAATGGATAAAGGATGATGGATGATAATAGGATAAGTGAAGGATGATGATAGGATGAGTGGATAAAAAGATGGGACCGATATGATGAGATAGGATAGACCTGTTGGATTGAATTGGAGGATGGTGGTGATCACAAAGCTCATGAATGGGATAGTTATCCAAATCATTAAAATGACTTGGGAGGATGATATGATAGATAGATGAGTGATGAAAAGTGATAGGGATTGGGAAGATGTGCAAGAGAAGCAGGAGTGATGACGATCAGATAAATGGCATTGGGTTGCATGGGGGAGGCCTATAGCCAGATACCAATGACAAGGGATTGTGAGATGGGATGAGGATAAAGATGAAAGAATGGATAGAGATATAGGGATGGGGGATGGAAGGGGTTGTTTGGAGGGATGGAAATATAAGGATTAAGAGATGAAAGGGATGCTAGGATAGATGGATACGAAGATAAGGATGGGGAGATGGAAGGGATGCTATGATAGATGGATAGGGACAGAAGGATTGAGAGATGAAAGGGATGCAAGGATAGATGATGTCTCCAAGGATTATGTCACAAAGGAAGCAGATGCCCCCACTCTAGATATGTCATATATGAGGAGGCATGAGGGATAAAAGACAAGTGGATGGGAAGATAAAGGAGATAACTAGAGGTAGATAGGATGGGTGGCTAAGGAATATGATAGAGCATGGATGAAGGGAATGTATACCAATAGGTGTCCAAAGCATGCATAGATAGGTGCCCTTATTTTGATCAAGATCACGAGAAGGATGGAGGGAGAATATAGAGGAGATAAGCGGGATATGAGGTAGGATCACCCGGAGAATAGAGTGGGATGGGGATTTATAGAAGAAGGATGGATACTTGAGGAAAGCCAGATTGCATAACTGGAAGTATAAGCGGATAGAAAGATACGCCATTCGAGGAGAGATTGCTTTAAGTGCGGTCAGGGGTTACACATAACACACATTTTCAGGGTTTATCATAGTACTTATCCAAAGGCTTGTTGCCAAGTTTTTCACCATTGGATGAATTATTTCTCTTTACTATTTTGTTTTTTTTTTTTTTAATTTTTTTGTGTGGATTTTTTGACTTTTTGGATATCATGCAGAAGGAGATGGGTAAGGATAAGGAAGTGGATAAGCAGATTTAGAAGACATGTAATAAGGATCAAGGTGTTAAGAGCCCATGTTTGAAGTGACTGTTGGATGTTGGTACAACCTTATTAGGATAAATGGATTATGCATGAGGATAAATTAGAGGGATTTGATGGGGTTGATACATGGGATAATGGATGGGATGCTGCAAAGGGTATGAATGGAATGATGGGGTCGATATGTGATGGGGAGATGTGTTCAGAACCAACATTGGCACATGTGGTGGTGGATGTGGAAAGATAATAGGATTAAGGGATGGAGAATGTGGGGATAATGGAGGAGATGGAATAGTGAATTTCGGGACATAAGGACCCAAAACAGACTTAGGAGATGAAAGGGGTGTACGATGAGCTTTTGGATTAGTGACTTTGGATGTTCTTACTGATTTTTCATGTGATGGCATTGCATCTTTTTTCTTTGGGATCCACATGGTTTTGATCTTTGCTTTGGTGGGCCTTTGCGGCCTACAGATTTGATTTGGATTTTGGATTTGATTTTGCTTTGCTTTAACATGTCTTTTAGAGGGGACATGGGAAGCTTTTAATTCATGTGGATGTTTAGATTGATGCATTTTTTCTTTAACAACAAAGTGCTTTTAGTAGCAATGGGATGAGTCATGAGAGATGGATGATGTGGAGTGATGGAGGTAGGAGTATGGGGATTATGTGTAGATGGAGGATGTTTAGGTAAGTGCCTTTGTTGATCCTGACTATGGGGTATGTGAGAGGGATGTTTATGATGGATGAGATGCATAGGTGATGAATGGATGAAGGGATGGATAGGATGAGATGGAGGAGGTGATTTTAGGATATAGGAGCCCAAAATAGACGTAGGACCTAGAGGAAACATGGGCACGGTAGATGGAGGGATGTAAGGACCCAAAATGGATGGAGCAAATGAAGGAGGACTACGGACGGTGGTTTTGAGGCGATACGATAGAGGAGGGATGGAAACATATGATTTGGTGGAGCGATGGAAAGAGCCTATATTTATTTTGGAAGAGGCTTGCTGAGGACGTCTAGAGGTTGTACCAACATTTTTAGATTGTGATTCATGAGTAGTACATCCAAGACCTTGCAGATACAAATGTTCCTTAGCTTGGATGGGCTCTATAATACCTTGCTCATGAAGGCCTAAACCTTTTCCTTGATAGTTAATTCTCTTGAGCATTCGATCTAGGACAAGATTTTTGTTATTCTGGAAGAATGATGCGAGTTCATTATTAGGTGGAAGAGGAGGGTTGGTGTATATGCTTTGTTTTTCTTCTGTGAGGAGACCACCATGGAGGAATCTTGAGAGGACCAAGAGGATATACAGCGGTGTGGGGATAGCAATTTTAGGCGATGATTGGGGATTATGAGAGGGAGATGATGGGATAGCAACATTTGGATGGGTGGTATCAGGAGAGGGATAAGAGGATATGATAGGATCTGGATTTGTGGTAGTGGGATCATGTGATGGAGATGGAGATGGAGGGGTGGAAGCTTGAATGACAAAGGGATCATGGGATGGAGATGGATGGGGGGCCCATGATCTTGAGGTGAATGGGATAGGATGAAAGGATCTTGATGGAGAAGGGATATCTTTGGCATGCTCACGGATTAGACTCTGCTTGGCATGACTCATCATGTCACGGGGAGGAGGCATAGTATGAGTCTTGTTGGGACTCTTCAAGTGGGGAAAGATTCACTTAAAGGAGTTCATTGGAATGGGTTTTGGGGTGCTACTAGGAGGGTAGGGAGAGTGGATTGGATTTGGGTGGATCTAGGAGTAGAGAGTGGATTGGGTGAGTGTGTGATGGATTCGGTGGTTCTTGGAGTATGAGGTGGGGGTTCAATGGATTTAGTGGGTTCAATGGTTTCAATGGTTTGAGCAGTACTAGGGGTGGTAACATCAATAATAGGTGTGGTATGGAGAAGGGTCTCATCACTAGTGACCATGGATGATGGATCTAGATGGCATGGTTCCACGACTTCAAGATGTGGAGTTAGGGATGGCTTCTTTGTAATTAGTCCTTGGAGAACTTCTAAAATGAGAGACTTGCATATGGTTGGCTTGGCTGGGGTGGTAGAAATGGATGGGGGATTATGGATTGGTGGACTAGGGTTAGATGAAGGAATGGGATTGAATGTAGGACTATGAGTAGATGGAGAAATGAGATTGGATGGAGGACTAAGATTAGATGGATGAATGGGATTGGATGGAGGACTAGGAGTAGATGGAGGGACTAAGTTGGATGGAGGGTTAAAGAGTAAGGATATTGGAGTGGTGAATTAAGATAGGGGGACATGGATTGTGGATTAGGACAAGAGGATATAGGTGGTGTAGTGGGACAGGATGTGGGGATGGATTATAATAAGAAGGGTATTGGGATGATGGATTAGGATGAGGAGACGTGGATGTAGGATTAAGGTAAAAGGGTGTGGATGTAGGATTAGTATGGGAAGATTGGGAAAGAGGATTACGATAGGGGGACATGGATGAGGAATTGTAATAGGAGTATTGGGATGGAAAATTAGGATAAGAGGATGTAGATGTTGTATAAGAGGATGATGTAGATGAAGGACATGAAAAATATGGGGATGAAGAAGATACTAGATATCCATTGTCAAAGGTGACATAAGGAGCATGATTAGGCATGGATGAAGACATAACGGGATAGCTCATAGGAGTAATTGGATTTTGGAAAGTGGGTGGAGAAAGCTTACTAGATATGATAGTGTCAAGGGGATCTATGTCGTATACTTCTTGATCGACAAGAATTTCGTTATCGTTATCGACGTAATTAGGGTTTCCCTTGACTACTATTGATGGAGGATTAGGATTCATGATGATGATAGGATAAAGAGGATGGATAAAAGATTTTGGATGGGAACGGATTAAAGCTCAAATCGGGATTTTGGTCAAGCTCATATTAGGATTGGACAAAAGCTTAAATTAGGATGATTGGATGATGCGATGGGATTGATTTTTATTTTGATGGGATCGGATTTGGATTTGGAAAGATTGGATTATTAAGATCAGTAGGATAGCATTGGTTGAACGGATGCGATTTGATTGATTGGACAATTTGATCGAATGATTGGTTTTGATAGATTTGGATGATTGGATGGGGTATGATTGGATGATAAAAGATGTGAGAGAGACCTTGAGTTTAACCAAAGGAGGTTACCCTTAATGACTAAGAGCTTCAATTGATTAAGAGGATGATCATGGCACCGAATCCACCTTAAGGTAGGAATGGATTGATTGGGCCGAGGATGATAACTTACGACACCAAATTTACCTCAAGATGGAAGCAAATTGATTTGGGTCGAAGTTAAAGACTAATAATCAAGTTCAAGTGTTATGGTCAATTTAGGTAACCACTTTGTAATACAAGGTTAAGGTGGTTTGGTTATGAGTGATGTTTGGTGATGTAAATGGTAAAATTATGGTGTTTGTTAGGTGAGGGTATGGACTTTTGAATGGAATATGAATAAATTAGAATGAACGGGTGGATTGAAGATAATTTTGGAGAATGAATGGGGATTTAGAATGGTTAAACGAAAGTTTGGAATGATGAGATGGAGGTTTAAAATGGTCAAATGGAGGTTTTTGGAGGTTTAGAGTGACAAAACGGAGGCTTGGGACGATGAGATAATGGTTGGGAATGGTTAAATGATGGTCTAGAGGCTAAACGGATCTAAATGGGGCGATTTCGGGTGTTTAGGAGGGCAAATCCACCCCTCTGCAGGAAAAATCAAGGGCGTTGACAGCTTTCTGTAGCAAAACAGGGGCGCTTCCGCCTTTCTGCAGTAAAACAAGGGCGCTTCTGCCTTTCTGTAGCAGAAATAGGGGTGCTTTCACCTTTGTGCAGCAGAATTAGGGGCACTTCTGCCTTTCTGTAGCAGAAACAGGGGTGCTTCCACCTTTCTACAGCAGAATTAGGGGCGCTTCCACCTTTCTGCAGCAGAATTAGGGGTCTTCCACCTTTCTGTGATAGAATTAGGGGTGATTCTGCCTTTCTGCGGTAGGACAGAGCTTGGTTTTGATGGTAAAGGCTATGGCAAGGATGCAAAATGATAAAGTAAGACCAAAGTATCAAAGATTTGACAGATTTTTCACAAGAAAATACTTCAAGCAATCACAATTCTATGATTAATATTAAGGGTACGGCCAGGCAAGGTCTTAATCTACGATGCATAAGGCTTCTAGGGAGTCCTCGATATACTCTCGGTACGTGAGGCACAACCATGAACACCAGTCCATCACAAACGTGAGTCGGGAACCCTAGCAAGATACTGAAAGGCTCAGACTAACTCTTCACGTCTATCTAGGTATCACCCTAGTTTCGACGCTCTGCCAATTATGACATGACTGGATTGGGGTACAACTTTCGTTCTCCCCCCTTTATATACCCCGCTGGTATGCGTGGTTGAAATCTTCCTTTGGGGTGATGAAATCCCCAAGCAGGTCCCACTAAAAAGAAGACACTAACCATTTCCAACTACTCCCCAGGCTCACACGAAGTGCAAGGGGAAAGTGAAAACAAATTAACGCCCCCTTGGGTAACACAAGAACAAAAAATCATAGCAAGCAATGAAGTTTACTCTTCCTAATTAGACTATGTTCCAAAACAACAGGGATAATTTTTTGTAGATCTGATCAAATAGATGGCCCTGCAAACCAATGTTAGCTGTCTTTTTCTTCATTCTTGATCAATTATGCCCTAATACGCTACAAAAAGTTAGCAACAAACACCAATATCCTTGCAAAAATAATGTTAGAGGGTTACTACTTGAAAATAGCAACAAACGAGAGCGAAAACGAAGCTAAAATGACTGTTTTACCTTCCAAACTATGTTGCTTTAGGGCGCTTCCGCCTTTTTGCAGCAAAATAGGGGCGCTTCCGCCTTTGTGCAGCAAAAATAGGGGCGCTTCTGCCTTTCTGCAGCAAAATGGGGGTGTTTCCGCCTTTCTGCAGCAAAAATGGGGGCGCTTCCGCCTTTCTGCGATAAGATTAGAGGACGCTTCCGCCGTTCTGCAACAAAAGGTTAGAGGGCACTTCCGCCTTTCTGCAACAAACTTTATCATATTTTTAAGAAAAAGAAAAGTTGTGCCCCTCCCACTGCAAGAAAAGTGTTAGAAAAACCTTCTAAATACATCCCTAATTGCAGCAAACTTGTTAGAAGAAAATAAAACTTTCAGATGTAGGGCGCTTCCACCTTTCTACGATAAGGTAGGAGCGCTTCCGCCTTTCTACAGTAGGACAGAGGGCACTTCCGCCTTTCTGTGGTAAAGTAGAGGGCGCTTCCACCATTTTGTGACCTTTTCCTGCAAAATTCTTAGCTAAAACAAAGGTTAAATGCAAGAACCCGTTTGTGGGTCCCACCGGGCATGCCAAAAATGTGAACCTAAGAATTTTATCCTACTCTAACGTGCAAAATAACTCAAAAATGCAAGTGATAAAAGACTAAGGACACTTCAAGATTAGCCTAAAGAGTGATAAAACAAGAAGGAAAATAGATGAAATGAGTTGCAAATGATTATACCTTCCTTGCTGTTGAAGACTCCTTGGTTGGCCCTTGATTTTGATGGATTTGTGTGCTCTTTGGATGGCTTGTGATGTAGCTAGATGCAAGATTGAATGTGCAAAATGATTAAAATGAATGGCTAAATGATAGTGGATGCAAATTGGCAGCATATAGTTATGAAAATCAAAAGTCTTTTTAAATGCCCTTGAGGAGGGGGTATTTATAGGAGAATTTGAATTCTCTAGAGAATTCAACGGTCAAGATGCATCCAACAAGGCCAAGATGAAGGGCTATGGTGGGTTGAGAACCCACAAGCCCTCACATCTTGACATGTGGATGGTGAAGTGGCCAAGAGAAGATGAGGTGTAAGTGAGGTGTCAAAAATGTACATGAGGTGGAGGGAGGACAAGCACCTTGGGGAGTGAGAAGATTTTCTCAAAAATGGATTCCTTGTCCCCAAGTGGGAGTGAAAGGGATATTTGAGAAATTTTGGAATTCCTCAAAAATCTACATGGGAAAAGGAAAGGTGGTTGAAAACATAAATGTCAATTCTTAGGAGAATCTAAAGGATAAAAGGTGGGCTCCAAAAATGTGGGACTTGGTCACATGTAGAGATTGTGACAAGTCCAAGGTTCTAGAAGCCTTGGAATGATAGAATGTGAATTAAAAATTCACATATAAAAGAGGGGAATCTAGGATAAATAAAAAAGAATTAAAAATTCCTTAGGGGGGAAGAGTTGACCAAGGTACTGATTAAGATTAATTAATCAGTAATTAGAAGATAAATGAGGATTAGAAGCCAACTTGCAAAAGTTGGAGGATGTGACACATCCTAATCAAGGATTAGGCATGTGCACATCCTAATGAAGAAATTAGGAGATGGATTCGGATTAGATAAAAATGACATGTGAGAAATTAAATAAATGTATTATTTATTTAATTTATTTGATGAAATGAGGATTAAGGAGGGTAAGGTATTTAATTATTAATTAAATACCTTAGGGGTTTGACAAAATTAAAGATATTAATTAAATAATAGTAATATTATTTAATTAACTCAGATAAGAGGATGCTTAGATGAAAAGTGATAAATTTGGATAAATTAAGTGTCCAAATTTGGATGTCTGTAGGAAGAATTAAGGATATTAATTAAATAATAATGATATTACTTAATCAATGCAAATAAGGGGATGCTTAGACGAAAGGGGATAAATTTGGATAAATTAAGTGTCCAAATTTAGGTGTCTACATTTTTCCCCTTTTTGAGATGGTGTTATGAAGTAGCATCATTTCAAAGAATATTAAAACATAGAACCTAGAATAAGATGGTTAGATTGGGAAAGATTCCCCAATCATTCAAAGGAGTGACAAGGAAGGAAGATGATGGGGGTGAAGATGAAAGTTAGGGATTAAAGATTCCCCCTCGAGAGGACATGCAGGTTCAAGAGAACATGAGTGTTCTCTCGAAATAGATGAGATGATGCAAGGGGAGATGAAGAAGATGACAAGATAGGAGGATAAGCGATAGGAGATGGATGAAGCACACATAGATTTGAGGACAAATATGATGTTGCCCCAGTCAAGGTACAAACCAAAAAGGGGTTGATGATGCATGGAGTGTTGTCAATGAGGGAATGAGAGATCCTAAAATAACATGGGGATAGGGAAGGATATGTCCTAATCATTGGTATTGATGAGGGAAGGATACATCCCAAAACACCACTAAAGAATGGGTAATAATACCTCCCGATGACGATGAGGAGAGTGTTGTTGACGAGGGATGGATACATCCCAAAATAACACTGAAGGGATATGGAAGAATAAATCTGGATGTTGATGATGATGAGGAGGATGATTGGATCAAGGCTTGTAACAAGACTAGGAACAAGACCAAGAATATGATTAGATTATTTGTGCTAGATTGAATGGGGGAGGATTGGATTGGGATGTGAGATAGATGAACAGAATAAAAATGATGACGGATAGATACTTAGAATAACCAATCTATATTATTCTAAGAAGATTGAAGAAATGATGATAAGAGATTGGATGGATAGAGGAGGGAGAGTAAGGAAGGATGAAGGGATGGGGGGAATTGTGATAGATAAGAGGATGGGGGATATATGCAAGATGATGGAATGAAATAAAGAGATGCAATCCTAATGCAATTTTCCATCTTTGGAGCACTAATTTTTTCTATAGCATAAGACACAAGATTCCAAGGTATAAAGAATGAAGGCCGATTCGTGTCGAATGCATAAAACAAACACAACATACTAGAAGGCTATCCCAACACCCCAAAGTCACAAAGACCTTGGTTGGGCTAGGTATTGAGATAACCGCAAGCACAAAAGGATGCCCCAGTGTAGCACAAGACCTTGGGGATCTTGGTGGGTACTATGTGGGACAACCAAGAAGAAAAAATAGACATAAAAAAGATCAAGATATTCCCCTATGTTGACCAATCAAAACACACCATAATATGATGGATCATGGCAGCCTTGCCAAGTGATGATAGGGAGCTCAAATGATAAGAAAAAGCCAAAAGTATCAAAATATCGCAATCAATTTCAAATGTCTTTTTCCATAGGATCAAGGGGATAGATGAGATTGATGGGGTATGTTATGAAGGATGCATTCTATTGAGACCGATGATGGATACTAAGCTAAAAGATCGATATGGCGCAGGATATTCAAAATTGATTGGATCTTGTTTATTAAGAATTGGCTAGATAAGGGTGTAGCTTGATGACGTGACATAATATAGGAGACCGACACATCCTAGTGACCTAGGGGCTCAGGAGCTAATCAAATATTAGCCTTGCCTACATGGAAGTGCATAGCCCTCGTAGTTCAATAAAAAGGATGATGATAGACCATGAATAAAAATTGGAAAGAGGACGATGGAGACCTCGATGTATGATAGGATGGACAAAGAAGAAAGACTGATGATAGATGATAAAGGAGCCCTGGGGGCAGATCAAATGATCGACCTTGCCTATGTGAAAGCACAAGGGAAACATAGTTTGACAAAAGGCCAAAGACAAATGATGGATAAAAGATGATGAGATAACCCTAGATAAGGGGATAAAATGATTGGACCGACATGATGGGATAGGATAGACCTATTGGATTGGATTAAAGGATGGTGACTACACAAAGCTCAGGGATGGGATAGTTATCCAAATCAGCAAAGATGAAGTGGGAGGATGACAAGACAGATAGATGAATGATGAGAAAGGATAGGAGATTGAAAATATGTGCAAAAGAAGCAGAAGTGATGATGATAAGATAGAAGGCATTGGATTGCCTAGGGAGTAGCCTATAGCTAGATACCAATGACAAGGGATTATTAGATGGGATGAGGATAGAGGATGGGGGGGAGGAAAAGGATTGTTTGGATGGATTGGATAGAGGGATAAGGATCTGGATGAGGAAAATGTTACCAGATGGATAGATAAAAAGGGATGCTATGATGGAAGGATAGGAAGATAAGGATGGGGAGATGGATATAAGGATTGTTTGGAGGGATAAAAGATAAGGACGGGGAGATGGATATAATGATAAGGAGATGAGGATAGGAAATGGAAGGGATTTCTCTAATGGAATGAATGATGTCTCTAAGGACTATATCACAAAGGAAGATAGATGCCCCTCACTCTAGATATGTCATGTGTGAGGAGGCATGAAGGATGCAATAGAGAATGATAGGCAAATAAAGGAGTGAGATGGATGAAGATAGGATGCATGGATAAGGAAGGGAGATTGTAGGTAGCATGATGGGTGGATAGGGAAGGTAGACGAGTGTGAATGAGGATTAGGATAGTGTGCAGATGAGGGGAATGTATGCTAAGAGGTGTCCAAAGCATGTTTATATGTTTTCCCCTATCATTATCAAGATCACAAGGAGGATGAAAGGATTGGGATAAATGGAATATTCCAAGAAGGATGTGTAAGATAGGTAGGATAGAGGGGATGAATGAAAAGGATGTATATTTAAGAAGACATGTGCATAGCTGGAAGCATAGCAGGAAGCATAGCAGATAGAGGGAATGCATATCAGTAAGTTGCCCCCACGTGCAGATGGGGATTTATGCATGATGCCTATTTTCTAGGCTTTCATAATGGTAATTATCCAAGGTGCTTTTTTTCCAAGTTTTCACCATTGGACAAATTATTTCTCTTTACTATTTTTTTTTTTGGTTTTTGATTTTTTTTGATTTTTTTGATCTTTTTACTTTTTTGGATAGTAGGGGGATGAAAATGGATAAGGATAGGGATGTGGATAAGGGAATTTAGAAGATACATGATAAGGATATGGATGAAAGACTTAAGCATCAAGTTCTATACGAGGTATTAAGAGCCCATGTTCAAACCGACTGTTGGATGTTGGTACAATCTTATTAGGAGAAATGGATTATGCAAGAGGAGGAATTCGAGGGATTTGAGAGGGGAGATATGAGGGATAATGGGTGGGATGTTGGAAAGTGTATTGATGGAATGATGGGGTGGATATGTGATGGGGAGATTTGTTTAGGACCAACATTGGCACATGTGGTGGTGGATGTGAAAAGATAAGAGGATTAATGGATGGAGAATGTGGGGATAATGGAGGAGATAGAATGGTGAATTTCAGGACATAGGGACCCAAAATAGATTTAGGAGAGGGTGGATGAAAATAATTAGCCTTTTGATGAGCAATGCTAGATGTTGTTAAAAATTTTTCATTTGAAGGAATTGCATCTTTTTTCTTTGGGATCCACATGGTTTTGATCTTTGCTTCGGTGGGCTTTTGTAGCCTACGGATTTGATTTGAATTTTGATTTTTCTTCTCTTCACCATGTCTTTTAGAGGGGACATGGGGAGCTTTAGATTCATGTGGATTTTTAGATTTATGTATTTTTGCTTTAGCATCCAATGTTCTTTTAGTAGCAATGGGATGGGTGCAAGGATATGGATGATGTAGAGAAATGGAGGTAAAATTATGAGGATTATGTGTAGATGGAGAATGCGTAGGTATGTGCCTTTGTTGATCTTGATTAGGGGATATGCGAGAGGGATGTTTATGATGGATGACATGGATAGGTGTTGGATGGATGAAAGGATGAGATGGAGGAGGTAATTTTGGGATATATGGACCCAAAGTAGAGGGAGTGGGTGGAGGGACATAAGGATCCAAGATGGATGGAGTAGATGAAGGATGGGCAATGGTAGAGGGAGGAACATAAGGACCCAAAATGGATGGAGCGGATGAAGGAGGAATGTGGATGGTTGTTTTGAGGCGATACGATAGAGGAGGAGGGATGGCAACATATGATTTAGTGGAGCGATGGGAAGAGCCAACATTTCTTTTGGAAAAGGCTCGTTGAGGACCTCTAGAGGTTGTACCAACATATTTAGATTGTGAGTCTTGGGAAATAGGTCCAAGACCTTGCATGCAGATTTGTTCTTTGACTTGGATGGGCTCTAAAATACCTTGCTCATGAAGGCCTAGACCTTTTCCTTGATAGTTCATTTTCTTGAGCATGCGATCCATGATAGGATTTGTATTATTCTAAAAACATGATGCAAGTCCATTAGTAGGTGGAGGATGATGGGTGGTATATACAATATGTTTTTCTTCTGCAAGGAGGCCACCATGGAAGAATGTGAGAGTACCAAGGGGATATGCAAGCAATGTGGGGATAGCAATTTTAGGTGATGATGTGGGATCATGAGAGGGAGATGATGGGATAGCAACATTTGTATGGGTGGTATTAGGAGAGGGATTAGGGGATATGATAGGATTTGTATTTTTAGTAGCAAGCTCATGCGATGGAGATGGAGATGGAGCGGTGGAATCTTGAATGACAAGGGGATCATGTGATGGAATGGATGTGGGACTATGATCTTGAGGTGGACTAGATGGGATGGTATGATCTTGATCTTGAGGGGATATGTTGGCATGCTTTGGATCAAGCTCTTGGCATGACTCATCATGTGTGGGAGGCATGATAACGAAGCCTTAGTGGGACTCTTTAAGTTGGGAAGATGGAGGGATGGAGGATTCAAAACATTCATGGGAATGGAATTTAGTGACACAAGGAGTGGAAGAAATGGATTGGATTTGGGTGTTGTTGATGGGTTCAATGACTCTCGGAGTAGGAAGTGGGTGTTCAATGGATTCGGTAGATGTGATGGTAGGAGATGGGGACTTAGTGGATTCAGAGGATGTGATGGTTTCAATGGTTTGAGTGGTGCTAGGGGTGGTATAATCAATGATATGTGTGGTATGGAGAAGGGTCTCGTCACTAATGATCATGGATGATGGGTCGGGATGGCATGATTCCACAAATTCAAGATGTGGAGTGGGAGATGTCTTCTTTGTTATAAGTCCTTGGAGAACTTTTGGAGTGAGAAACTTGAATACTCTAGGCTGAGATGACGTGTTAGGAGTGGATGAAGGATTATGGATTAGTGGGGGATTAGGACTAGGGATTGGTGGACTATGATTAGATGGGGGCATGGGATTGGATGCGGGACTGGGAATAGATAGGGGGATTAAGATTAGATTAAGGGTTAAGATAGGGGTATTGGAATGGTGAATTAGGACATGAGGATGCAAGTGGTGGATTGTAGTAAGGGTATTGGGATGGTGGATTAGGATGGGAAGATTGCGATGGCGGATTGAGATAGGAAAATGTGGATGTCGGATTAGGATAAGAAGATGTGGATGTTAGATAAGGATAGGTTGGTGTGGATGTTGGATTAGGATAGGAAGGTGTGAATGTAGGATTAGGGTGAGCAGATAGATTGGTATGGAAGATTAGGGTAGTGGGTATATGCGGATGAAGGATTGAGATAGGAGGATGTGGATGGGGGGTTAGGATAGGGGTATTGTGATGGTAGACTAGGATAAGAGGATGATGTAGATGAAGGATATGATGGATATGATGGATATCCCTTGTCAAAGGTAGCATAAGGAGCATGATTAGACATGGATGAAGACATAACAGGATAACTCGAATGGGTGATTGGATTTGGAAAAGTGGGTGGAGAAAGCTTACTAGCAATGATAGTGTCAAGGGGATCTATATCATATTATTCTTGATCGACAAGACTTTCGTTATCGTTGTCGACATAATTAGGGTTTCCCTTGACTACTATTGATGGAGGATAAGGATTCATGATGATGAAAGGATAAAGAGGATGGATCAAATATTTTGGATGGGGAATGGACTAAAGTTCAAATTGGGATTTAGGTTAAGATCAAATCAAGATTGGATTAAAGCTCATATTAGGATGATTAGATGATGCAATGGGATTGATTCTGATGATCAGATTAGATTATCAAAGGATGATTACAACACCAAATCTGCTTCAAGATGGAAGTAAATTGATTGTGTCGAAGATGATTGGATAGGGATGTGATTGGATTGGATTGGATAGGATGACGAAAGGGATTATAAACCCCATTCAGATATTACCCTAGGTGACATAGGATAGTGATTGATTAGATTAAAGGATGAATGGATGATTGCGGCACCAAATCCACTTTGAGATTGAAAATGGATTGATTAGGCCGATGACGATGATTGACTGACTTAGGAAAAATGACAATCCTAAGAAAATGTTGATGATGATGATCAGAACAAACACTTAGGTCAATTTGGATAATAACCTGAGGCGAAATGATGATTTGATTGGAGGAAACTGTTGGAACTGTAAAAATCTGATGATCTCGCATGTTATTTTTACTCATAAACTTCCAAATTTGATCCTACCGTGTGCATTTTCCACTCATATTTTTCCCCTTTGTCCCATTGAATCCATTGAGTCATGCATATTTTACATCATGGTTTAGGTCGGCGTGACATTTTCTTTGTCTCCCCGACTCGTCTTTGCTAACTTTTGTGTTTTAGGGTGGTCGGTAGGACTTCTCACATCTCGGTAATCACATTGGTGGGTGGAACCTTATCGGCATGTGTTGTGGCTATCGGGTTGAAGTATCCTCGATCTTCTCTTGTCCTATCGATAGGTGCCTAAGTGGTCATTTTGGTGAGAGTTGGATTCCTCGGAGGGGGGTCTCAACAACTTTGTTATGTCATGCTGACCCGAAGGAGCAGAGGATGTGTACCAGTATAAGTTATAGCTATCGATTTAAGGTCTTGGCGAGTGACCTTCGGTCTCGCTGACCTTACACATTGATTTACTTTGATATACATCACTATGAGTTGGAGGTTTTGGGCGGTGGTCTTGGCGATATGTATTTGTCTCACCGACCGCAGGTGAAGGATACATTTTGGCGGGACTTATTTATTTCGGCATGTGGTCCCGGGGTGACTATCAGTGTGACTTGGAGTCTTCTATGGGACATATCACCAATTTTGCAAGGTCTTGCCGAATGGATTACGATGGTAGCTTTGTCAGGAGGGAGGTATGGTGGTCACAGTGACACGAATCTAGTGGAAGGCTTTCGGTATAGTGAAGTATTCTCTACAGGATGTCACCCCGAGGTCAAGATGTCACGGTGATATATGGAGCGAAGGGGGAACATCTCAGAGAAGCTTGAAGTGGTCAATTTGATATCTCCCTGACTCAGATAGGATACAACGAATGAAAATAAAACAAAGGAGCAAGCATGGGATGAATAGTGACTGAATTTCCTTCGGTAGGAGTTTACGATTGTCTTCCCGACTGGTTCACTGGTGAAAAACTGAATGTAATTCCTGTGGCCGACGTGATGAATTATTTGGTGACTATTGCTAGCCGACATTGTTGGAGCCTAAATTTTGTGCTTGGTTGACATGATATTTCAAATGTTTTATTTTCTTAATGCTGACTATAAATATACCCCGAGATTGTAATTGAATCATCAAATTTTAGATTATAAATAGTAGGTAGTCAGATGGCTACAGTAGGATAATTTTCTCATTTCAGAGACTATGGGCATGATTTCAAATGGTGGTTTCAATGAAATTCAGCTATGTGGAAATTTTTCTTTGGTGTCAATTGTGTGTCGAGTTCATTGAAAAGCATTGCTGAAGCTATCTCCATGTTGATTCTTTCTGGTTATTTAAATTGAGGTAACAAGTTTATTTTTAGTTTATCTATGCACATTTGCTGCATTTGTGTGGTTAATCGATTTGGTTCTCTCAAGTAGGGATTAAATCCTTTTCGGTAATCACAGTAATCAGGGAGATTCATTTGGATTCTTAAAGTAGAGCTCAGTAGTCATAATATTGCATTGTTCATACAAGTTGTGAACAGATCACATGCCAACAATTTGATCTTTTGCCAAAATAAGTTGCCCATTTCTATTTCATTTGACTCCGCATACCCAACAAGGCACTGGTCTCTACAATTTCATTATTTGAATTCATTCAACCTCTTTTATCTATTAATTAAGTATGTTAGAATTTAGATCTACAAATTGCTATCAAGTTTGGTTTCATTTTGTTCATTGTTATCTGTCATTGTGGACAAATTACTTGTAAGAAGATAATCATAAGTTAAGTCTGCACAATTCAAAGAGGTACACCCATCTTGGTCTTGCAGCACCAGAAGAGTAGAAGGTTTAATTGTTTCAAACCTTGTTCTGTTACCCTAAAACATTGTGAAAGCTTGGCAACCTTTCGTGGTTCAAACCTGCGTTTTTGAGAGCTAACAAATTGGTGACTTTGTTGGGGAATAACTTGAGAAAATATGGTAGCAGACAGCCTTGCCTTATAAAGTCATACAAATTTTTAAATCGGGTCTTCAAATAGAGATTCATAATTGTGTAGTTTGTAGCTCCCCATCTGAGTCACACAACTAACAAATTGGCGACTCTGTTGGGGATCAACATCAGAAAATTTGGTTGAGGACCAACATCATAGAGTCGTTGGAGGAAAAGTTGTAATTTGAGAAGTTTTAGAAGGGGTGATTCTGCTGGGAAAGATCATAAATAATGATTTTCCTACTTTTGGAAAAGTAGGTGGTGACTTTGAAATAATATTTTGCAGCTATTCAAAAATGAATGGAGGATTTCAGTTCAGGGGAGGTCATCAGTATGTGCCATATTATCATACACAGTACTATGGTCTGATGTACCAGCATATGTATCTGCCTAGTGTCCCTCCTTACCAGCATACAACAAGGATCAAACAGTTTGATTTGTCAGGGATTCAATTATCCCCTTATCCAATGGATGGCAGTTGGAGGGGTATTGTTCCAAAGTTTACAGTGTGTGATGCAATCACTGCTGAAGATCATTTAAGAAGTTTCAATGCTTTCATCCAAGATTTGGATGTGCCCTATGAAGATTTACGCATGAGGCTATTTATGATATCATTGGTTGAAGATGCTAGGGATTGGTTCAATAGTCTACCAGCTGTCTCTATTGATTCTCTCCAAGGATTTCAAGATCAATTCCTTGAACAATTTGGGAATCCAAGTGTACTAGATTTTTCTCTTCGTGAATTATTGCACATTCTGAAAGATCAAAGTGATACAATCTATGATTTCAATCAGAAATTCAATAAGTTGTGGAATAAAATACCTATTGGATCAAAGTTTCCAGATTATGTAGCACTGAGTATTTATTTGAATGCATTTGATCCAAAGATAGGGTATGAGCTGAGAAATAAATTCCCAAGAAGCTTGGCTGAGGCACAGAAGATGGCACAAACAATTGAAAACAATAGGAAGGCTACTGGGATTATTAGTAAAATAGATATTCCTAGGGTTTCTCGGCAAAGCAACACATACAGGAATGAAAGGCCGAGGTTGCATGACATCCCTTATAATACAGACTGGAAGGACAACAAACCTATAACAGCTAGGCCTGGAAGTGAGGGAGCTTCTGATCTATTGAGCAAGAAAGGAACCTATATGGTAAGTAACAATTAATTTTGTGAATTTTGTGATAGGCCACATTCCCCAGATTATTGTGTTGTAGCCCAGAGAATGCAAGAAGAGGGAATGTTGATGGGAAACAATGAAGAAGATCACACAATATTTTTGACTTCAGATACTTTTCACCATGTTGTGGGAAAGTATTCATCTTCAGAGGATGAGGGTTATCAGCATGATGCTTCAAATAAAAAATATAATGTTCATATGCTTGAATGACAGGTCCTTCCTGACTATAAAGAAGATTATACAGTGCCAAATTCTATTGAGGTGCCTGCTCAATACATTATGAAGAGACTTACTGAAGAAGAGGTAGAAAGACTAACTATTGCTGATCATAAGGAAGAAAACAAAAGAGAGACATTGGAGTAGAAGAAATGGATTGAGGCAGAAGGCTCCTCTTTTAACTTCATTCAAGCGTTGTCCTAGGGAATAAGGTATGAGAACATTATCAAGGTTGATTCCAATGATTATATTTTTGATGAGTATAGAGAAATTGATGAAACAATGCTTCCAATAGAAGATGAGATATGTGCAAGTCAGTATGATTCCCGTGATAGCTTGCATAATGAAGATGAAGGTGCAAGATACCTCTCTTGCATAACAGATTGTGACAGGGAAAGCAATGTGTGTTATGAGGGATCCAATGAATATTCTGATGCTGATGATGAACCTAAGGATTTTGATCTATAGTCAAGGGATTCTTCTACTACTTATGAGGATCTGGATGAAGAGGCAATGGGAGATATTGATTCATCATATAGTAAGTATACAATACCTTTGTCTGTAGTTGAAAGTTATGAAGATACATCTGATGAAGAAGAGGTTTGTACATTTGAAAGTGATTTCCAAATTTTTTCAAACTCATTGTATGATGAAGAGTTAAATGAAGATCAGATGATTTTTTTCCAAGGTGTGTCAATGAGTAAGTTTTAGATATTTTCAAATCCATTCTATGAAAAGAAGGAAATAATTTTAGACAAGCAAAATGATAGAATAAATGATTGCATTGATGATGTTTATGATTTCCCATTCTCTGATGGTATTGAATTTATGTTTGATGATGACAAAAGAAAGGAGTATAATTGTAGTGATGAAAATATAGAGACTTGTTCACTTGTCAGTGAAAAGATTGCAGATTGATTTACTTCTGAATACCAGGGATGTGCACATGATGAAGATCTTGAAGTTTTGTCTCTAGCTTACTTTTGTTTTGATAGTGAAAAAGCTTTGTGTAAAAATTCTTATGACTCCCTATGTATTTCTTGGAATGATGGTGATACTTTTGGTATTGATCAAAAGTCTGTGTTTGTTTAGAAGGAGGTATGTGGTTCTGATTTTTCTAACTCATGTGGAAAAGACATTTATTTAGATACCAAAGATGATAGAATTCCATATTTGATTGAGTCATATATGCTAGATACTAGAAATGTGAATTATGATCCAGTGCTATCTCTAAATAGAGACACTAAAGAGATGCAAAAGGTTTCAGATTTGCTTGTTTCAGATAATGTTGGTCTGACAGAGTTTTTTGCTTTTCAAGTGAAATACTTTGATTGTAAAATTATTATACATCTAGGAGAGTGTTTCAGAATACATAACAGTGAGGGAGATAATGAGGAATGTTGTATTTCATGTGTATGCATTTTGAATGTTGGAGATAACAGAGTTTTATCTAATGATGGAGAATATAAACTACTGAATACAGTTGGGAAGTTGGTCCAGGCTGAGTTTGGTGGTTTTCTCAAAACTTGCACTAACAATGATAGGAAGGATTGCATCTGTATCTTTAGGAGAAATCTGATGAACTCAAGACAAAACTAGGTATTTGACAGGGGAAGGTATGGTTCAAGTTTCATATTGTATCAGCTCAAGATAGGTGAAGTTACAACACAGAGGATTAAGGGTTGCCAGTGCATGGACAACTCTTATTTATCCTCTTTAAAAATCTTTTCCATGCACAGTAGTTTAGGGTTCTGCTCCATCTCCACTTTGCATCCATTTTGCATTCATTTCACACTCTTTTCCATTTCCATTCCTCCATTGCTACTCACTGGTTCATCATTTTCGGTCTGGTCTGCTCACCCATGTTTCTAGATCCTTGCATTGATTTTACACTCAATCATCCCTAGATGGAGCCACTATTGGAATTGTAAAAATCTGATGATCTCACATGTTAGTTTTACTCATAAACTTCCAGATTTGATCATACCGTGTGCATTTTCCACTCATATTTTTCCCCTTTGTCCCATTGAATCCATTGAGTCATGCATATTTTACATCATGGTTCAGTTCGGCGTGACATTTTCTTTGTCTCCCCGACTTGTTTTTGCTAACTTCTATATTTTAGGGTGGTCGGCAGGACTTCTCACATGTCTTGGCGATCACATTGGTGGGTGGAACCTTATCGGCATGTGTTGTGGCAATCAGGTTGAAGTCTCCCCAATCTTCTCTTGTCTTACCAACTAGTGCCTAAGTGGTCATTTCGGTGAGAGTTGGATTCCTCGGAGGGGGTTCTCAATGACTTTGTTATGTCATGCTGACTCGAAGGAGCGGAGGATGTGTATCGGTATAAGTTATAGCTATCGGTGTAAGGTCTTGGTGAGTGACCTTCGGTCTTGCCGACCTTACACATTGATTTACTTTGATATACATCACTATGAGTTGGAGGTTTTGGGCGGTGGTCTTGGCGATATGTATTTGTCTCACTGACCACAGGTGAAGGATACATTTTGGTGTGACTTATTTATTTTAGCATGTGGTCCTGGGTTGACTATCGGTGTGACTTGGAGTCTTTTATGGGACATCTCCCTGATTTTGCAAGGTCTTTCCAAATGGATTACAATGGTAGCTTTGTCGGTAGGGAGGTATGGTGGTCATAGCGACACGAATCTAGTGGAAGGATTTCGGTATAGTGAAGTATTCTCTATAGGATGTCACCCCAAGGTCAAGATGTCACGGCAATATATGGAGTGAAGGGGGAACATCTTGGAGAATCTTGAAGTGGTCGATTTGATATCTCCCCAACTCGGATAGGATACATCAAATGAAAATAAAACAAAAGAGCACACACGGGATGAATAGCGACTGAATTGCCTTCGGTAGGAGTTTACGATTGTCTTCCCAACTGGTTCACTGGTGAAAAACCGAATGTAATTCCTGTGACCGACGTGATGAATTATTTGGTGACTATTGCTAGCTGACATTGTTGGAGCCTGAATTTTGTGCTTGGACAACATGATATTTCAAATGTTTTATTTTCTTAATGCTGGCTATAAATATGCCCTGAGATTGTAATCGAATCATTAGATTTTAGATTAGAAGTAGTAGGTAGTCAGATGGCTACAGTAGGATAATTTTCTCTTTTAAGAGACTATGTGCATGATTTCAAATGGCGGTTTCAATGAAATTCAGCTGTGTTGAAATTTTGCTTTGGTGTCAATTGTGTGTCTAGTTCATTGAAAAGCATTGCTGAAGCTGTCTCCATGTTGATTCTTTCTGGTTATTTAAATTGAGGTAACAAGTTTATTTTCAGTTTATCTATGCACATTTGCTGCATTTGTGTGGTTAATCAATTTGGTTCTCTCAAGTAGGGATTAAATCCTTTTCGGTAATCACAGTAATCAGGGAGATTCATCTAGATTCTTAAAGTAGAGCTCAGTAATCATAATCTTGTATTTTTCATACAAGTTGTGAACAGATCACATGCCAACAATTTGATCTTTTGCCAAAATAAGTTGCCCATTTCTATTTCATTCGATTCCGCATACCCAACAAGGCACTGGTCTCTGCAATTTCATTATTTGAATTCATTCAACCTCTTTTATCTATTAATTAAGTATTTTAGAATTTAGATCTATAAATTGCTATCAAGTTTGGTTTCATTTTGTTCACTGTTATCTACCATTGTGGAAAAATTACTTGTAAGAAGATAATCATAAGTTAAGTCTGCACAATTAAAAGAGGTACACCCACCTTGGTCTTGTAGCACTAGAAGAGTAGAAGGTTTAATTGTTTCAAACCTTGTTTTGTTACCCTAAAACATTGTGAAAGCTTGGCAACCTTTCGTGGTTCAAACCTGCATTTTTGAGAGCTAATAGAAACAGATGATAGAAATGGATGAACGAGTAAAAAATTGATTAGAACAGATGAACGACTACTCAGAACGAGAGAAGGAGGTTTAGAATAGATGAAAGATTGCTCGGAACAAGTAAACAAATGGTTGAGACAGATGAACAACTACTCAAAATGAGTAAACAACCGCTTGCAACGAATGAATGATTCTTGGAATGAGAAGATGAAGGTTTGGAATAGATGAAAGATTACTTGAAATGAGTAAATGATTGATTAGGAATATTGAACGAGAGTTCAAAATCATAGGAGGAGGTTTGAAATGGATGAATGTTTACTCAGAATGAGTAAACAAATGATTGGGACGACAAAATGAGAATTTTAATTGATAGATGAATGTGTGAAATGGATGAATGTTTACTCAAAATGAGTAAACGGATGATCAAAATGGCCAAATGATATTTTGAGATGATAGAAGAAGGTTTGAAATAGATGAATGTTTACACGAAATGAGTAAATGAATGATCGAAAAAGAGGGAACAAATGTTCAGAATGGATAGATGAAAGATTGAAACGACTGATTAGAATGAATGAACGAATGACTCTGAGAATGGATGGAAGAATGAATAGGAAAAAATTGAAGAAGATGGAGGGAGGGATCTTAAGATTTGTTTTGATATCCAAAGATCTTGACTGCAGATTGACTAGAGCTCATATTAGGAGTTTGGTTAAACTCAGATTGAGATTGGATTAAAGCTCAGATTAGGATTAGATCGAAGCCTAGAATGATTGGAGGATGTGATGGGATTGATTCTACACCAATTTCTGGGGTTTAAAGGATGTAAGGTGTTGACAATAAGATTTTTCCAAATTTGGCAATTTTCAAAAAATATAAAATTTTACCATTTTAGAAAACTTCACGGACATACTTTTGAGAGTCTAGTTTTTTCCCAAAAAATACCCAAAATTAAGATAGGATGAATTTCCAACTAACATCCCAAATCTGAGACATGCATTCCGAGTTATTAACAAAAATAACTTTTCTAAAAATTAGAAAAAAACACTAAATTGCAATTTTGAGGGTCAAGATGAAAGTTTGAGGCCTCAAAAATGTGGCAAAATGAGGTCCAACCAGCTCAATATCATTGGAAATCCACATGCCACCTCATAACACAACCACCCATAAAATTTCAGCTCAAATGGACACCTGAGTCAAAAGTTATGGCCTCTGGAAGTTTTGGCATAAAAATCAAAATTCTCAAAATGAAGTCTAGGTGATTGGGATGGGTGATCTGATGATGGATTAGGACTCCAATGATGTTATTAGTAGCACTTATGTGATTTTGGTGATGAAACGATGACTTACGGAACAATGTTGATGACAGGCAAATGGGTGCTCAAAACAACATAATGAAGGGTGGAATGATGAAATGGGTGATAAAACTGACTGGTCAAGGGTCAGGTTCACCCATAGAGGGTAGGTTTTCCTGTCTAGAGGTCAGGTATTCATATGGAGGGCGGGTCCTCCTTTCGGCCGGGTAGGTCTTCCTGTCGGGAGGGCAGGTCTGCCTGTCAGGAAAAAGTTGGTCAAAATTGGCTAAAACAGGCTGAAAGGGGTTGGTTTAGAGGTTAGGTCTACCCCTAGATGGGTTAGGTATACCCCTGGAGGGCAGGTCCACTTGTCGAGACTGAAGGTCTACTTGTCAGGAGGGTAGGTCCACTTGTCAGAAAAAATTTGGTCAAAATTGGCTAAAACATGCTGAAAAGGGTTGGTTCAGAGGTCAGGTCCGCCTATCCAAAGGTCAGGTCCGCCTGTTAGGAGAGAAGGTCCACCTGTTAGAAAAAAGTTGGTCAAAATAGGTTGAAAAGGGATTGTTCAAAGGTCAGGTCCATCCCTAGATGGGTTAGGTTCGCCCCTGGAGGGCAGGTCCGCCTATCCAGAGGTCAAGTCCACCTATTGGGAGGGCAAGTCCGCCTGTTGGACAAAAGTTGGTCAAAATTAGCTAAAACAGGCTGAAAAGGGCTGGTTCAGAGGTAAGATCCACCCCTAGAATAGGCCAGGTCTGCCCTTAGAGGGTAGGTCCGCCCCTGGAAAAGGTCAGGTCCACCCCTGCCTGGGAAAGTCCACCCCTAGAGGAAAATGGTCAAAAAATAGTTATTCGGGTGCACGAAAGGAGTAGATGGATGCTCAAAATGGATGGACGAGTGCTCGAAATAGATGAACGACTCTCAGAACAAGGGGAGGAAGACTCAGAACGAGTGCTCAAAATGGATGAATGTTTACTCAGAATGAGTAAACAAATGGTCAAGATGATAGAACGAGAGTTTGAAATGATAGGAGGTTCGAAATGGATAAACGTTTACTCAGAACGAGTAAACGAATGATCAGAACGACTGAATGGGAGTTTGGAATGATGAAACAAGATGTGAAATAGATGAACATTCACTCAGAATGAGTAAATGAAAGATCGAAATGGTAGAATGAGAGTTCAAGACAATAGACGAAGGTTTGGAATGGGAGAATGTTCACTCAGAATGGGGAAACAAGTGATTAGAACGATGAAATGATGAAACAGGTGTCTAGAATGATGAAACGGATCTAAACAAATACAACATGCCAAAGAGAATAAACAGTATTTTGTAAAACCTTCCTATTTCTAGGAAAATATAACTCCCTAAAATAGTATCTATATTCTTCAAAAATATTTTGCTCGTAGTGATATTCGTTCATGAAGTCTCAACTACCTCATTAATGGATCCAAATATTTCATGAAGATATAATGTGAGAAGAAAATCAGATCTTAGCACATCTTGGAAAAATTTGATCGATCGTCTATGAAGAATGATGACGCTAACTCGAAGGTTCCACCTGGAAAGTAAGATCTTCGTTGCACTCTTTAATGAACTATGCCCAAAAAAATCCATCCGCAAAAGATACAGACTTCCTGACAAAATGGATGACATGGCAAGTGGGTGGGTGATTTCAAATTTTGTGAGAACAGCTTCAAAGGAATTCTTGTCAAGAAAACACATGTCCCAATTCGGGCTTGAAAGGAAAACAATATATATAAATCCACATAGCCACCACGTGATGCATTGTGCGCCTTTATGCGAGAGTAGTCTTTTTCTTTCAACATCAAAGCCATCCCAAAGTAGAAAAGAAGTAAGGGTCGGAAACCAACAATTCTTGAAGGAAAAAAATGCTCCACAGTTTGGCGACTCACAGGGGACCTTCTCTTGTGAAGGCATGAACCTAGATCTCAGGTAATTCTTGGAGTTTGAGGAAAGCAACGTGTTGAGTCTCCCAATCTCCATCAGTGGGCAGGACAAGGGTGCACAAATTCTCATAGGACTAATCAAGATTGAGGACCTCCTTGAAAGAGACTCCTCCCCACCTTGATGAAATAGCTCCGATATGGTAGTACAGTTGAGAAAGGGGAAGAATTTCCTTCTCAATCTCCTTGAAAGTGGGTGATGAGCTCAAACCTTGTAGTGTTGTGGAGGTATGGATTTTGAGCCTAATTTCTCCTATGAACTGCTCAATTGTTAACACTCCTCCATCTAGTGAGAAAAGGGAAAGCAATCCAGATTGGAGTAGAACTTTGAACTCCTCAGGTTGATCTCACTGACCTTCTTATTCAAAACTATCTAGTAAGCTTTACTATTTGATGCAACCCTGTGGCAGATGATGAATTTGTTACCTTTCCTTGCAGCTTCCCTTCGGTCAAGAATCTCAACGTCTCTTAAAGCTTCTTTAGTTGCTTTACATAATTTCAAGACCAAGATCTTTGATTCTTCAACCTAGGGGGTTAATGTGTGTAGAATTCAGTCAACTATCGGGCCAACCTTCATGTTTAATTCCTAAGCATCATTTAGAAACTGCAAGGCTGGTTTTAGGGCTGCAATTGCAACTATGATTCTCTCCCAATGAGTAGATATTATTTTTTT
The DNA here is from genome assembly GCA_007258455.2 of Sequoia sempervirens. Lineage (NCBI taxonomy): Eukaryota > Viridiplantae > Streptophyta > Pinopsida > Cupressales > Cupressaceae > Sequoia > Sequoia sempervirens. Next base: position 538,211,208 of record VDFB02000017.1, on the reverse strand, counting down.
AAGTATTAGGAGGATTATGGATCCTTGTGCGATGATTAGTTCCTACTGAAATTGGGACTCCCTTTCTTTCATGTTTTCTTCTAATTAATTTTTCTCCTGGAGGGAATTTCTAAGCTCAAAGCGTAGCTTCCAAATTTCTTCATCGCGAGTCAACAAAATAGACTCGATGTCTTTCTTTTCTTGTTTCACCCTTTCTATTTCTATTTGCACCCTTTGAATGTTGTTAGAGGCTTGGGATCAAATGCTATCTAATTCCTTCTACATATCCTCCTTTTCCTTATCCATCTCATGTATCACCTTTTGCAACTCATTATATATAGTGTTTTCTCTAGCTGCATCAGTTTCCATTTTCTTTTGTTTGTGATGATGCTCTACATTTGTTACACGTTCAATTGTGATCTCACATTTCGACCTTTATACCTTGGCACAAAGTTCATCCCCCTCACTCTAGGCCTCTTCAAGCAACTTAGTTGCTTCACCCTATTGACCCTGTAACTGCCTCAAGCGGGCCATCTCTAAATCTTTTCCTTTAATTTATTCCTGTAGCATGTCTACTATGGATTTTACATTTTCCAACTCTGTCTCGCACTTCTTCAGCCTTTTTTCTAGCTTCTCATAGTCAATGTAGACCACCTTCTAAGTTGCTTTGGCCATAACCACTTTTTTGTGTAGGAGAGTCACACCCAAATTGAGGCCTACAGCTCTGATGTCATAATCTTCAAACTACATTTCTCCCTCTGATTTGGACATCAGTGGCCTCATAGAAGTGATCATTACAGCATTTATCTCTTCATCAAAATAGGCTTCAATCTTTTGAGTGGTTGGTTTTGTCATAGCCTTTACCCATAGTTTCTACTTTCTTGCTTGACAGGCCTGCTTTGTTGCTTCCATATGACTTCAAAGAATTTATGGGGTGTCAATACTCTATGCGGCAAGTGAAACAGCTAGAGGGAGACTAAAATAAGTGATGGAAGGAGAGGCCTCAGCTGTTTGAGGTTGCGGAGAGGCAAAAGCGAGTGTTATCATTGAAAAAGGTGTGATGCCATGTGTGAACTAAGGAGGGACACCCATCAGATTAAAAGAGGAAGTGGGTGGAAAAAGAGGCATCTTCCTAGAAGTATATGGGGACGGTGAAACTGGTACATGGATGTATCAATATTTTCAATGGTTGCCCTTAATAGGGTGATTAAAGAATCAATTGTGACTGACACGGATGATGTTGATTCAGAGCGTGAGGTTTCTTCACAAGGTTCATTGTCAAATATGGCCAGGGGTGTGTTTAGAATGAAGAAATCAGAAGCCACAAATGGAGGATTCCTCTGAATAGACGAGGGGGCAGGAACAACTAAAGATGTAGTAGAAGAAAGAAGGGCAGGCGCAAAACTTACCTGGACTACTGAAACTAAAAAACTTTGACGGAGCGAATTCCACCTCTTCTTCTCCTCTCCTTGATATGCCTGGTCTACCTAAGTTTTGGACTCATCTCCTCTTCGCAAGGGCAGAATTGGTGGATTCAAATTCCCCAGTGGTCGATCCCGCTAAAACTTGGGCCCCTGCAGCTATAGCAGATCTCTTTGGGTACCATTGCATCCTTTTTTCCCTTTGGTAGGGTGTTGGTGGAAGATGCGATCTATAAGCCCTTTTGTTTTGACCCCTTTCCTTTTCTCTTTCCTACATTAGGCTCCTAAGGCTGGGAGGTGTGGAGTGGTACTTGTTCCAGTTCAATCTCTCGATTAGATTTAGGATTATTATCACAGGTTTCAGCCTCAACGTCATAGATTTGGTCGAACTTCTCATTGTGCGGCTTAACATCTCCATATAGGGCATCAAGGTTCTTCCTTCAAAAGATTAGAACATTATTCACACACAGAACTCACACACTTCACATACCACTCACACATCTTCCTTCAAATTGTATAAACAATTATACATATGTATCTGCAACTACAAATAACACCATCTACATGTTAACTTTAAAAAAATATAAAACATGTACAAACTATAAGCCCAATCCATAAATAATTTTCAATGCAAACCAAACAATGTTGGCCACAACATAGTAAGGACCCAAAACAACATCCTCAAATTTAGAACACCTTCAAAAATTATGCCTCAAAGATCCACAACACACTACAATCACCTTGTCGGCCATGAACATGAAAAACATGAACTCACAAGATAAAATCACCAATCACAAGAACAACAATGAATGCGGATCAAAAAAACAAATATAACATGATCTAGAAACATCCAAAAGCATCATGAATCACCATAGAAGCATCTACAACAACTCAACTTACTAGAATCACATCATCTTCTTTTACGAACACCAACTGAAGAAACAGGACAACTGTTAGAACATAGATACTCATAGCTCAATCAAATCTTCATGTGGATCTCAAAAACTTCATATGGATAAATTAGATATACTCATCAAAAAAACCTTTGATCCACAACCTCTAATAATCAATATACTAAGCTAGTCAACATACTAAACTTCACTGCATCATTGACAACTTGCAACTTATTTTATTACAATTTTCTTAATATCCTTGACATATACAGCCTTAAAGACATTAATGCCAATAGTTTTGACATCAATGAAAACCACATATTAAAAATATCCATCAATCTCCCCCTTTGGCATTGATGGAAACACATGATCTGAAAAACACCATCAACACAACTTTCTCTTAGCACTTTCTCCCTCTTAGATTTTGATTCTTTTCTCCTCATCTCTTTCATGGTTTTTCACTACTCTTCTCCCGCTTTGAAATCAATGAAAAAGATACACATTATCTTTCTTGACAAAATCTTTGAACCACATCTCCAAACATCTGACTACTCTCCCTGAGTAGCAGCCACCACAATATCAATCCAGATCATAAGATATGACTATGAAATGCACGAACTAATGCAAGTCAATGCATATTAATTCTTATTAGGAGGGGTAATTACCCCTAGCTTCCCTCTGAGATACTAAAAATTATCCTTAGGAAAGGACTTGGTAAAGATATCTGCAATATGTTCCTTAGTGGGCACATACTCCAATCTGACTTCCTTTTCACTCACCTTCTCTCTTAAAAAGTGAAACTTGATAGATATATGTTTGGTTTTTGAATGCAGCACCAAATTCTTAGAAATGATAATTGCACTTGAATTATCATAGAATATAGCAATAGGTTCATCATACATAACTCCAATATCTTTCAACATCTACTTCATCCATAATACTTGAGTACAA
>VDFB02000017.1:538185107-538207864 GCA_007258455.2 Sequoia sempervirens | reverse complement strand
AATAAGCAATAGCATAGACAAGGCAATGAGTAGTTTGAAAAAATGCCTCGAAGAAATATGGTCTAATGGTGATGGAATGCCATTCCATCACCATGAGACCACATTTCCTTGAGGAATTTTTTCAAATAGCTCATCGCCTTTTCTATGCTACCACATTTTCCATACATGTCTACCAAAGCATTTAATCAATCTACTCACTTCCTTGTTGCTATGGCTAAAAGCCTAAATCAGGTGTTTTCCAACAAACTATGGATGCTTGAAAAAAATCTATCAAAGCATAATAGTAAACAATAACATAGACAAGGCAGTGAGTAGTTTGAAAAAATTTCTTGAAGAAATGTGGTCTCGTGGTGATGGATGGTGATGGAATTCCATTCCATCACCGTGAGACCACATTTCTTTGAGGTATTTTTTCAAACAACCCACCACCTTTTCTATGCTACCACATTTTCCATACATGTCCACCAAAGCATTTTATCAAACTACTTGAACTTCCTTGCTACTATGGCTAAAAGCCTAAAAAAGGTGCTTTCCAACAAACTATGGATGCTTGGAAAAAATCTATCAAAGTATAATAGTAAGAAATAACATAGATAAGGTAGTGAGTAGTTTGAAAAAATTCCTCAAAGAAATATAGTCCCATGGTGAAGGAATGTCATTCCATCACCATGAGACCACATTTAATTCTTTGAGGCATTTTTTCAAACAACTCATTGTCTTTTCTATGCTACCACATTTTGCATACATGTCTACCAAAGCATTTTATTAAACTACTCATTTCCTTGCTGCTATGGCCAAAAGCCTAAAATGGGTGCTTTTCAACAAACTATGGATGCTTGGAAAAAATCTATCAAAGCATAATAGTAAGCAATATCATAGTCAAGGTAGTGAGTAGTTTGAAAAAATGCCTTGAAGAAATGTGGTCTCATGGTGATGGAATGCCATGACACATTTGTTTGTAATGGAATTTCATCCCCATGAGACCCCATTTCTTCGAGGAATTTTTTCAAACAGTTCACTGCATTCTCTATGCTACCACATTTATCGTACATGTCTACCAGAGCATTTTATCAAATAGTTCACCACCTTGTTGCTATGGATAAAAGCCTAAAAATAGGAGCTTTCAAACAAGCTATGGATAGGGAAAATAGTAAGCATGATAGTCAAAAATATATAGTTTAATAAGTACTCAATTTTTTTTTCATTATCTCATACATTATAAGTCATGAAGTGCATCACTATTATAGTTTTTGTGATTGAATAATTTGTTGTTTTATTTTCAGATGTTGGAAGTGGATACACCTCCAAATTTTCATAAGGAAATGGATCTTGGTGCTTCATTTGCTAGACTCTTTGATGCTTCTCATGGAGGTATGAGGCATATTACTAAATTTCAATTTTGTATTCATTGTTATAGTTGTTAGTTAGTAAAAAATCAAACCATTATTGATTCATAGTTTAATTTCTCTTTGGATGGTTTCTATAGGATTCAACACACCACAACATGGGCATTTCAATATTTCCCTCAAGGAGAGTGATCATCAAATGGCGATAGGTGATTATTTTGTTAAATATATCATTTTTTATAATGTAATTTCTATATATTAATGTCTTTACTTGCTATTGTAACAAATATGCCTTGAAAAAGAGCTAAACCCTAGGAGGAGCACAAGGAGCACTCCTCGACCTCAAAATAAATGAGTGATAGACCAATCACCATCCAACTAACAAGAAAAGGGAAAAAAATTATTTTGACAGCATGGAGAGCAATGAATTTTGATTCTAGAGCCCTTTGTTGTATGCTTATATGGTATTTTTGTACATATTTTGTATTGCATATATTTGACATTATATGCCTATATGGCATTCTCGTAAGCCTATATGGCTATTTTATATATATATTATACTTATATCAACATATATTGATTTATGCCTACATGGCTATTTGGTTAATACAAATCCCTTTTATCAATGGTGTCCATATTTGCATTATAAATCCATGGTTCAATAGATATGAGTTACATGTATTCAAGTGTATACTCTCCAAATTACATGTATACTTTGTGACTTACATGTATTCCAATGTATACTTTGTGACTCACGTGTTTTCATGTGTATACCTTGTATTCATGCATATACTTTGTATTAATTTGTGTATACTATGTATTCATGTGTATACTTCAAGGATTACATATATTTGAGTACTTGTGCTTCCCTTATTCACACATATGCTTGACTTATTCGCATGTATACTTATTAATTGTTTAGCCCTAGCATTGATCATTTCTATCCTTCATGGTTTGTCTTGAATATTTATTGATTGATACTAAACAACTTTATTAGTTGATGCTAAAAACTTCAATATTTCTAGGAATACTAGTAGAGTTACAAATTACAAAATTGCACAAATTGAAAAGAAAAGATTAACTGTAAATAAATGCACTAATTATTAACTTGATAATTGATTAAGAATGAGTATAATATATATATCAAGAGATGTGTCTTCTAGAATGGAAACTCCCAACTAGAAAATAGGCAAAGCATTCCTAATACTTTGAAAGCAATAATCCACCCAAAATTGGAATGGGAGATAAGGCAAATGAACCCACATAGGAATAACTAAATAAAGAATAGTTCACCCTTCACAACTTGGTAAAACCATTGCCAAACTTATAAGATATTAAAGATAAAGAAGAATTATGATCTATATAATATAGAATTAGTACCCACTTTGATGACTACAAAAGTTTCAACCATAGGCTTATCATGCTTTTTCAAATGTGGTAAGAAGGCTTATTTAAGATCCTTAAGAAATGTATTTCCTAATGCTCCCTTGTTCTTACATATTTCAATTCAGTTTAATTGAAAGAGTTTCATCAAATGTTTTATCTAAAATCAAAAAATGCGTTTTCAATTGATATTCCATGAGATGTTTCATAAAAAGATTCTAGTATATTTAATATTTTGATTAGAACAACTCAATTAAGCAAAGGATACATAATCTTCACAACACTTGCAAAACATAATAGTCATAGTAGATGATAGGTAGTTAACTTCTTGACACATTATCATACAAACATTTATCTTGAATAGTCTTTAAATATTTTCACACCATAATCGTCACAGTACAAAATGAATTGTTATATTCTTGATCCATCTCCATATAAACACGTTGAATGATTTATATGTCAACTTTTTGCAATATTATTTCTTATATAAGAAATGGACTTGGGAGAAAGATTTATAATTTATAATACAAATAAGAAATGGACTAGGGTGAAAATTTTTTATCACACCAAATAATAAATATACATGAGAGAATCACTTGTTTCTCTTATACTCCAATTTTCAAGCATAGAAAATCATTTCAAATGAAAATGACAAAATGCTTCACAACCTAAGTTGTTAATTGAGGAAAAATAAAATTTTTCCAATTTCCACCATTGTATGCATTTAAAATTGGTTGTATATTGTTGTAAGGGCAAGGAGGATAATTAAAAAACATCTTGTGCTTGCTAGACTTGAGGATGATCATATGCAAGTTTGGTCTAGAAAACTTAGACTTCTCAACTATCATGTGAATGTTTATCTTTTTGATTGTTTTGCATACCAACATAAGGGATCAAGTCAGTTGAACATAGCTCATAGTGATTCAGTGTATTTGGGTGCGAAATATGACCATTCCTAGCATAAAAATACCTATTGGGATGTGTTGGAAAAGTTTGTTTTGTCATATGAGTTGTAGAACAAAAGTTGCACCACTTTGCAACTTTACACTACTTGCATTTGACACTTTTTTCATCAAGTGAAAATTGGACACCACAGGAAAATGAATCTGAGATTAAAAAAAACTAAGAGAGTTTATTGTAGAGGAGCTCAATGCAATCCCATAGGTTCAGATAGATAGTTTGTAAGCATCACGGTTTCCGAGTAATAGTCTATCAAAGATTGCAACCATTTTGCACTTTGGACCCTTAAGGGATCAAGCTGGTTGAACATAGCTCGAAGTGATTCAGAATGTTTAGGTGCAAAACATGACCATTCCTAGCGTAAACATACCCATCCAGATGCATTGTAACATTTTTTTTGGTCACACAAGTTGTAGAACGAAAGTTGCACCACTTTGCAACTTTACACTACTTGCATTTGACACTTTTTCCATCAAGGGAAAACTAGACACCATGAGAAAATGACTCTGAAATAACAAAAAATAAGAGAGGTTATTGTAGAGGGCCCCAACACAATCCTATAAGCTCAGATGGAGAGTTCGTAAGCATCATGGTTTCTGAGTAATAGCTTGTCAAATATTGTAGTCATTTTGCACTTTGTACCCTTAAGGGATCGAGTCAGTTGAATGTAGCTCCGAGTGATCCAGCATGTTTGGGTGTGAAAGATTACCATGCCTAGCATAAACTTACCCATCCAGACATGTTGGAATAGTTTTTTTGGTCACACGAGTTGCAGAATGAAAGTTGTACCACTTTGCAACTTTACACTACTTGCATTTGACACTTTTTCCATCAAGTGAAAACTAGACACCACGGGAAAACAACTCTAAGATAACAAAAACTGAGAGATTTTATTATAGAGGGGTCCAACACGATCTCATAGGATTAGATGGAGAGTTCGTAAGCTTCACGATTTCCAAGTAGTAGCCCATCAAAGATTGTTTCCCTTTTGCACTTTGGACCCTTAAGGGATCGAGCCAGTTGAACGTAGCTCAAAGTGATTCGATGCATTTGGGTGTGAAAGAGGACCATGCCTAGTGTAAAGGTACCCATCTAGATGTGTTGGAATAGTTTGTTTGGTCACATGAGTTGCAGAAAAAATGTTGCACCACTTTGCAACTTTACACTGCTTGCATTTGACACTTTTTCCATCAAGTGAAAACTAGACATCACAGGAAAATGACTATGAGATAAAAAAAATTGAGACAAGTTATTGTAGAAGGGCCCAATGCAATCCCATAGGCTCAGACAAAGAGATTGTAAGTGTCATGATTTCTGAGTAGTAGCTCATCAAAGATTGTTTCCCTTTTACACTTTAGACCCTTAAGGGATTGAGCCAGTTGAACGTAGCTCAGAGTGATTCAATGTGTTTGGGTGAAAAAGAGGACCATTCCTAGAGAAAACATGCCCTTTTAGATGCATGCATTGGAATAGTCCATTGGTCACATAAGTTACAGAATGAAAGTTGCACCACTTTGCAACTTTACACTACTTGCATTTGACACATTTTCTATCAAGTGAAAACTAGACACCACGAGAAAAGGACTCTGAGATAACAAAAACTGAGAGAGGTTATTGTAAAGGGGTCCAACATGATTCCATAGGCTCATATGGAGAGTTCATAAACATCATGGTTTCCGAGTAGTAGCCTGTTAAAAATTGCTACCCTTTTGGATTTTGGACCTTTAAGGGATTGAGCCAGTTGAACGTAGCTTGGAGTGATTTAGCATGTTTGGATGCGAAAGGGGACCATGTCTAGCATAAATTTACCTAGCCTAACACATTGTAACAATCTATTTGGTCACACGAGTTGCAGAACGAAAGTTACACCACTTTGCAACTTTACATTGCTTGTGTTTGACACTTTTTCCATCAAGTGAAAATTGGACACCATGGGAAAATGACTTTGTTATAACAAAAATTGAGAGAGGTTATTATAGAGGGACCCAATGTGATCTTGTAGGCTCAGATGGAGAGTTTGTAAGCATCACAGTTTTCAAGTAGTAGCCCGTCAAAGATTTTTTCCCTTTTGCACTTTGGACCCTTAAGGGATCGAGCTGGTTGAACATAGTTGAGAATTATTCGACATGTTTAGGTGCAAAAGAGGACCATGCCTAGCATTAAAGTACCCATCCATACCTGTTAAAATAGTATGTTTGGTCACATGAGTTGCAGAATGAAAGTTGCACCACTTTTGAACTTTACATTACTTGCATTTGACACTTTTTCTATCAAGTGATAATTGGACACCATAGGAAAATGACTTTGAGATAACAAAAAATGAGAGAGGTTATTTTATAGGGTCCCAATGTGATCTCATAGGCTTAGGAAAATATTTTGTAAGTTTCATAGTTTCTGATTAGTAGCTTGTCAAAGATTGCTTCCCTTTTGCACTTTGGACCCTTAAGGGATCGATCTAGTTGAACATAGCTCAAAGTGATTCAGCATATTTGGGCATGAAAGAGGACAATTCCTTTCATAAACGTACCCATCTAGATGTGTTGGAATAGTCTGTTTGGTCACACAAGTTGCAGAACAAAAGTTGCACCACTTTGCAACTTTACACTACTTGCAATTAACACTTTTTCCATCAAGTCAAAATTTGACACTACAAAAAAATGACTCTAAGATAACAAAAACTGAGAGAGGTTATTGTAGAGGCACCCTATGTGATCTCAATTCCTTAGAAGATAACTAACACAATACTTGGGTAATAGGCCATCAAATATTGTTTCCATTTCGCAATTTGGACTATTAAGGGATTACGTTGCATGAATTACAAATATTTGGGGAAAACAATAAATTTCAAAATTTGAGTAAATATCACTACAAATATTTATGTGAATAGATGGTATGCTATATTGATATTGATATATAATCATTAGGTTGATTTCTTTTAATAAATGAAGTATTTATAATAAGTTATTCAATTGGTGCTAGTTATATTAGGGAGAGAATAAAAGAAGAAAAAGAATGATTGGTAACCATCAATGGTTATTACACTCACTATATTAATAATATGATTTTTACAATAAAATGAGATTTATTTCACAGTCTTAATTCTTGTGTTTGTGTTACAATTCTCTAATATGCTTCATAAACCATTCTAAAACCCAAGTGCTTGTACTTGTAGGCATAATGCTTTCTCAAAACTATCAAGTGGTAATACAAAATCATAAGAAAAAAAATCAAACTATATGAATTCCAACATCCCACTTAAATCAAATATTGAATCAATGTGCCCCATTTTCATGCACACAAACTTAGCTTATAATATTCTCTCATAATAACCAAAAATATGATTCAAGGATGCCTTAGGTATTTCGTTCTCACAGATCTTTTATAATGTCACTCATACATTCAAAAATCTCTTATAATGTCTATATCATAGGTTCTCATGATGAGGTTAACTTCAAATGAATAACTTGAAATTCTCTTGCTAAGCTTCACACACTCTTTTATAATGGCTTAAAATCAGAATTGAGATTTGTCAGGATCATCAAAATAAGGATGTTGCATTGCTTTCTTGGTTGAGATTCTCTTGGATGACTCATAAATCGACATTTTCTACAAGGAGACACCAATCAATTTTTAGTAGTTTACTTACAAATAGGTAAAGTAAAAGAAGAAAAAGAAAGAGCATCCATAATGGAAATGAAAAGAAAATAGATGGAAGACACTTGAAAACAACAAATCCACACCATTTGGTTCCAAGTCGGGAAAAACAAAGCTTAAATCTTGATGCAAAATGAAAGTTGCACCACTTTTGAACTTTACATTGCTTGCATTTGACACTTTTTCCATCAAGTGATAATTGGACACCACAGGAAAACAACTTTGAGATAACAAAAACTGAGAGAGGTTATTGTATAGGGGCCCAACGTGATCTCATAGGCTCAAGAAAAGAGTTTGTAAGTGTCATGGTTTCCGATTAGTAGCTTGTCAAAGATTTTTTCCCTTTTGCACTTTGGACCCTTAAAGGATTGATCTGGTTGAACGTAACTCAAAGCGATTCGGCATATTTGGGTGCAAAAGAGGACCATTTCTAGCATAAACGTACCCATCTAGATGTGTTGGAATAGTTCATTTGGTCACACGAGTTGTAGAACAAAATTTGCTCCACTTTGCAACTTTACACTGTTTGCAATTAACACTTTTTCCATCAAGTCAAAATTGGACACCACAAAAAATGACTCTAAGATAACAAAAACTGAGAGAGGTTATTGTAGAGGTGCCCTATGTGATCTCAATTCCTCAAAAGAAATTCTCATAACTGACACAATATTTGGGTAATAGGCCATCAAAGATTGTTTCCCTTTTGTAATTTGGACTATTAAGGGATTACGTTGCATGAATTACAAATATTTGAGGGCAACAATAAATTTCAAAATTTGAGTAAATATCACTACAAATATTTATGTGAATAGATGGTATGCTATATTGATATTGATATATAATCATTAGGTTGATTTATTTTAATAAATGAAGTTTTTATAATAAGTTAGTAAATTGGTGCTAGTTATAATAGGGAGAGAATAAAAGAAGAAAAAGAATGATTGGTAACCATCAATGGTTATTGCACTCACTATATTAATAATATGATTTTTACAATAAAATGAGATTTATTTCACAGTCTTAATTCTTGTGTTTGTGCTACAATTCTCTAATATGCTTCATACACCATTCTAAAACCCAAGTGCTTGTACTTGTAGGCATAATGCTTTCTCAAAACTATCAAGTGGTAATACAAAATCATAAGAAAAAAATAAAACTATATAAATTCCAACATCCCACTTAAATCAAATATTGAATCAATGTGCCCCATTTTCATGCACACAAACTTAGCTTATAAGATTCTCTCATAATAACCAAAAATATGATTCAAGGATGCCTTAGGTATTTCATTCTCACATATATTTTATAATGTCACTCATACATTCAAGATTCTCTTATAATGTCTATATCATAGGTGCTCATGATGAGGTTAACTTCATATGAATAACTTGAAATTCTCTTGCTAAGCTTCACACACTCTTTTATAATGGCTTAAAATCAGAATTGAGATTTTTCAAGATCATCAAAATAAGGATGTTGCATTGCTTTTTTGGTTGAGATTCTCTTGGATGACTCATAAATCAACATTTTCTACAAGGAGACACCGATCAATTTTTAGTAGTTTACTTACAAATAGTAAAGTAAAAGAATAATGATGCAGAGCTAGGAGGATTCACAACACATCTCACAAACCTTCAACAATAATCCAAAACAATCTTTGTATAACACATGTTATTAGGCATTGTATATCACATTGGAAACAAAACTATGGCAGCCCACAATTTAGTGCAATGGACAGTCAATAATAACTTCTACAAAACCAATAATTAAGCCAATCGCTCTGGTTAGATTGAAGAAAACATAGGTATGGACTTTTCCTCCAATTCTTATGAAGATCCCATGGTGGAAACAAAAGTTATTTTATTTTTCCCAAAACTGCAAACCCTAGGTAGGGTTCAGACGTGCCCCCACAAAAATGTTCATAACTTATTCAAATCTTAATGAATTTTGATGAGAATTGAAGAAAATAAAAGTAGATTCACATGGTAACAAAATCCAATTATTTTTAGATCCAAGATATAGACTTTATATTCCGTACCATCACACTTCTTTAGACTGTAAATTCTATACAATATTGTTAGAATAGGCAGTCTCACCAAAATAATCATATATTCCACAAAACTCAATAAAATTCAGTGAGACAAAAAGAATTGGAAACTAAAAACAGATATCTTTCCATCAATATATGATACTCCATTATTTGAGTCCATAATAAGCCGTACAAATCACAACTCAATCTGGAAACAATGTGAATATCAGAAAATGCACAACATTTGAGGTTTCCATTCATCAATCTTCAAAAATGATGTCTCCAACCCCCAATTCAAGTTTTGGAGGGTTTTTATTATACATTTTCAACCAAAACTAACCATTTTCAACCACCTTTTGATTAGTTTGTTGACAAAACACCTTAATGACACTTCATCTACCTAATTTTACACTTTTGACAAATTTACAATATATGAGAAATAAACAACATTCTAGGACCTATAACACCACAAAGGTGGCCTCTTGGAACTTATTACAATATCAAAACATAAAAATGAAACAAATAACTCAATATGACCTCATGGAGGCATGTGATCAAATAGGTGCTCCTGCACCAAACTCCTGAGGGCAAAAGAATTCAAGCCCCTTTGAATTGTCTTCTTGCTAGTCTTTTAGTTACGTTGCACCTTGTCCTTTGTCTTTTCAATCAAATTTTGTCCTTTATTCCTTTTTTTCTTCTTATGCCTTCTCCTTTCAAGTATCCCTACAACTTGGAAGTCCCAAAACTCTATCATATCATCAAACACTTCACTTTGTCCTTCATAATCTGCACATACATAATCCAAAGAAAAATTAGAAACAAAATATAGAGACCTTGAGGTCTCCTCCTTGTCTTCTTGTACTTCAAATTCCTCTTCACCCATAACCAACTTATCCAATCTTGACACCAATTCACTTGCAACCTCAATTTCCTTGTTTTCTTCTACCTTGATGAGTTCTTCTTCCTCTTGTTTGACTTTTCCATCACCAACCTTACTATTCCATTCTTCTTCAATGGCTGCATATTGTGCCCATAAGTCTTCTTCTTCATCTTTGACTGAATTTGCTGCATTCTTTTGTTTTCTTTGCTTCTTCATAATCTTCTTTATAGGCCATCTTAACTCCTTTGAAATTGGTATATGCCAACTCCTTAGTGATTTCTTAAGAAGTTGGTGTTCTTTGTCTAATCTTTCCAACCTTTTGCTCATCTCTTCCATGGCTTTCTCAAACTCTATTTGTCTTTCCTTCTTTCTCTCCATCTTTCTCAACTCTTTTTCCTCTCTTTCCTTATTCCTTTGTGAATCCTCAGCTTGCAAACATCTTTCCAATCTTCTCAACAAATCTATCTCCACAAGCAAGTCTCTCCTTGCTTCCACTTCACTTTGCCACACCTAGGCAATTAGGTTCCTTCCTCAACCTGCACAACACACAACCACAAACACCAAACCAACAAACTTCACCAGCCCATATCTTTCTAGGCTCTGATACCAATTTGATGTAGAGCTAGGATGATTCACAACACATCTCACAAACCTTCAAAAATAATCCAAAACAATCTTTGTATAACACATGTTATTAGGCATTGTATATCACATTGGAAACAAAACTATGGCAACCCACAATTTAGTGCAATGGACAGTCATTAATAACTTCTACAAAACCAATAATTAAGCCAATCTCTCTAGGTATATTGAATAAAACATAGTTATAGACTTTTCCTCCAATTCTTATGAAGATCCAACAGTGGAAACAAAAGTTATTTTATTTTTCCCAAAACTGCAAACCCTAGGTAGGGTTCAGACGTGCCTCCACAAAAATGTTCATAACTTATTCAAATATTAATTAATTTTGATAAGAATTGAAGAAAATGAAAGTAGATTCACATGGAAAAAAAATTCAATTTTTTTTAGATCCAAAATATAGACTTTATATTCCATACCATCACACTTCTTTAGACTATAAATTCTGCACAATATTGTTAGAATAGGAAGTCTCACCAAAATAATCATATCTTCCACAAAACTCAATAAAATTCAGTGAGAAAAAAAGAATTGGAAACTAGAAACAGATATATTTCCATCAATATATGATACTCTATTATTTGAGTCCATACCAGGCCATAAAAATTACAACTTCAATCTGGAAACAATGTGAATATCAGAAAATGCACAACATTTGAGGTTTCCATTCATCAATCTTCAAAAATGATGTCTCCAACCCCCAATTCAAGTTTTGAAGGGTTTATTTATACATTTTCAACCAAAACTAACCATTTTCAACCACCTTTTGATTAGGTTGTTGACAAAACACCTTAATGACACTTCATCTACCTAATTTTGCACTTTTGACAAATTTACAATATATGAGAAATAAACATCCTAGGACCTATAACACCACAAAGGTGGCCTCTTGGAACTTATTACAATATCAATACATAGAAATGAGATATAAATCAATATGGCCTCATGGAGGCATGTGATCAAATAGGTGCTTCTGCACCAAATAAAAAGAAAGAGCATCCAAAATGGAAATGAAATGAAAATAGATGGAAGGCACTTACAAACATTAAATCCACACCATTTGGTTCCAAGTCGGGAACAACAAGGCTTAAATCTTGATGCTTCCATTGAGGATAGGCATGCTAGTCTCTCAACTTAGTCACTCCCAGCCATACATCTTCATTGGGAGTTCCAAGATACCTATTACACACAACTTCTCATGAATAAAATAACTTGAAATTCAAGATGCTCTTATAATGTCTACATCATAGGTGCTCACGATGAGGTTAACTTCAAATGAATAACTTGAAATTCCTCCGCCAAGCTTCACACACACTTTTATAATGGCTTAAAATCATAATTGAGATTTGTCAAGATCATCAAAATAAGGATGTTACATTGTTTTTTTGGCTGAGATTCTCTTGGATGACTCATAAATCAACATTTTTTGCAATGAGACACCAATCAATTTTTAGTATTTTACTTACAAATAGGAAAAGTAAAAGAAGAAAAATAAAGAACATCCAAAATAGAAATAAAATGAAAATAGATGGAAGACACTTACAGAAAACAAATACACACCATTTGGTTCCAAGTTGGGAACAATAATGCTTAAATCTTGATGCTTCCATTAAGGATAGGCATGCCAGTCTCTCAACTTAGTCACTCCTAGCCATACATCTTCATTGGGAGTTCCAAGATACCTATTGCACACAAAAACCTTTCATGAATAGAACATGAATAGAATGTAACCAAACTATTACTTTCCAACCTTTTGGAAACTTGTAACCTATTATAAAAATAATACAATTTAATCTTCCACTTAGTTTACTAATCTATTGAGAATATCCTACATCAATTTTTTTTCATATTTTTGAGAAAAAATAAAATACCACTGAACTCTGTATCCTTTGCCACAGTTATAAACATAAAGTGTGCTACATTTGAAAGTATGATAACTTCATCAATCACCTACATATATGATATAAATATTAGATGATAGCATTTCTATCATAGCATTGGTATCATACAAATTAAAGTGCATACAAGTATAAATTGATAATAACCAATGTGTATAATTACAAATTAATCCAACTAACCATTTGGGTATGCTCTACTCTTTATTGTGTCAAGTTTTGTCTCATGGTCAAACTCATGGACCTTCTACACGGTCTTGTTCATTGCTCTACCCCCATATTTGGTCGAAAAAACATTGGATGCCACAACAAGGTTTGAGTAATGAAGAATCTTCCAATGCATTTGAAAGTCTTGAAACAACCAATATTTAACACTCTTATGTGGGTACCTTCTAAGCCATGTTTTAGTAACAACAATTGAGCCTATAGGGTATTCAATGTTTTCTCCATCTATAAATGGGGCCTCCAATTTCTTTTTGGCCTCAACACAATGATGCAAGTAATAGTCCATTCCCTCTTCATTGTCTTCATCTACAATAATTGCATAAAAACACCATGCATTGATATGTGCAAAAAATTAAATGAAACTAGTCAACATTACAAATACACTACAAAGTAAGATAACAATAGGAATTTCAAAAACTATGCAAGTAGATATATTACTTGGTTGAACTAGATTTGATATGTGGTCAAAGTCAACTGATGAATCCATTTCTGTTAGTTCCAATTCCATCAGAGGGTGATACGTGTGAAATGGGCTAAGATAACTTAATTACCATTTCTCAATCCACTCCTTTAACTCACAATCATCCAAGGCTTTCATTGTATATGAAGAACAAAAGCATTCCATCTTTTGAGTAGTGATACTCCATGAACCTACATTTAAGCTAAGGAAAGAGTGTAGCTCACTCGATCCTATCAGTGTACAAAAATCCTCATATGGTGCAATGTTAGTATCATCCATCAACTAGAAAAATCTATGACTTGAAGATGTACCTTCATTACCTGGACCGATCGAAGCATTACACCACTCGACGATTGATTTTTCATCTATCAACTTTACATTGTCTTTATACTTTAAATCATCTCATGTTAATGCTATTTTCACACACAATCATGCACCATCATTCTCCCCCTTTCAATTCCTAGCCTCACAAAAGTTTTGTGTTGAACACCTGTAATGACATGCATTGTACTCAACCAGTAGAACATGCGCAAGTTATTAAACTATGCTACACAGTTATCTAACCATATTATATGTTGACTGTATGTTATGGCCCTCTGAACCAAATCATTGTAGAACATATGGAAACAACCTTGCATGAGCTCCAGAGAATGTGTGCAATCATCACTAATATAAAAGCGATACTCCATCAATACCTTTTGTTGTTCCTTTGTACTATTAGCTACATGAATGAATGCTATGTGCACAAATATCAAAACTTGTGTGGAGTTGTAATATTGTGGCTACACCTCACGCTATGGTTGTAGAGTGTAGTTCTTTGCAAATTTGACCACTAAACTAGAAAGGTCTCCAACTATGTTGCCAACTAGAAAGGTCTCCTTGCATAACTTGAATTCCATGTCTAGCCATCAGGCTCTATGGGTATGCCTTGCATACTCATACACTATATTGTCACAAAACATAGACATAAACTGATACACTAGAATCTTCTAAATAACCAAATCACACCTTTTTGCTTATTACCATCTTTTGTAACATATTCCATTGTTTTATACTTCCAAAAATCTACTAGTTTATGTCCCACCTCATGTGTGTTTTCCATATGTTGAATTATTGGCATCGCTGCAAGCCACCGCAACATTGACATAAACCATCCAAGCATAGTTTCCTGTAGAATATTTGTCCATCCTCTATTTTGCATAATTTTTTTGATAAGAACTCTCTTGAAGATGTTGGTGGGACATGTACGTCACAATCCTGCAAAACATTGTTAGTATGCAAATCTAAACACGTAGAATGATAAACATCATAATGGTTAGAGAATTAAATATGTAATCTACAACAACAAGTGTGTGTGTGATTTATCTTGACATAAAAAGGTTTAATCATTTCAAAATATCTTTGAAAATTTTTAATTTGAGGATAATCCTATTGAAATTTATGAAAAAATTGGGTTTGAGTCGTATTCAAAAAATGCTTTGGATGTGGCTCACAGTTCCAACTACCGATTCTCCTTCTTAACACATCCCTTTGATTCGAAGATGGCCTTGTGTTATTCTTCCAATACTCTTCAATTAGTTTTCTCAATGCTTCAAAAACTAGTTTATCTTTTCATGGGAGTCTCCCTGAGAATGCCCATAATTCATTTGAATCGGTGCCCTCAATTCTTTGCTACTTTTGAAAGGCTCTTGATAAAAATTTTCTATTAATTCTCAATTGTTCACTCATCTTTCTAATGAGATGAGATCTCCTTGTTTGACTAATTACCAAAGTTTATGTAATGACATGTTGAGTGACATTACTATCCTTTGAGAGTGAGGTCTTACCCACACTCTCATAAGCATCCATTAGATTCTTCACAATAGTGTTTTCACTTGAAGCATTCGATGTTCTCAACCCAAGAATCTTCATGATGTTTCTATTCTTTAGACCTTGCATCATTTCAACAAATAATTTACATCTTGTAGTCTCATTTAGCCTTTCAAAGAACAATTTCCAAATCTTATTAGAATATATTCTACAAGTGTGTGCTGGAATATTACCTTCCATGTGCTACAAAATATCCTCATCAATATTAATCAAATACTTTGGATTTCTATGCAAAATTATAGGTGGTGTTCTCCTAGGTACATACATCTCAACATTAGGAATTTCATCAATATTTAAGTGAGATGGGCTAGATTGCGTACCTTTGATCAAGGGTGGAATAGATGAAATACCTTGAGGTTGACATGGGGATGATGGTGTACCTTCTTTATCAAATCCGATTGATGATGTACTCTCAATTTGAGATGTGGTGGATGGTGTCCCTTCATATTCACTTGCGGTAGATGGTGTCCTTCCATATTCACTTGCGATAGATGGTGTCCCTCCATATTCACTTGTGGTAGATGGTGTCCTTCTATATTCACTTGTGGTAGATGGTTTCCCTCCATATTCACTTGTGGTAGATGGTGTCCCTCCATATTCACTTGTGCTTAATGGTGTCCCTTCGTATTCACTTACGGTAGAGGGTGTGTCTCCAACTATGGTATCCAATTTTGTCTTAGCATGATGCTTTCACATTCATTCCTTTTGTGCTGCCAATGCCTTTTCTCTCTTTGATGGTTCAGGTTCCTCTTCAATTTGATTTTTTTGATCAATTTTATCCAATTTCTTCTTTTGACAATATCCCCTCATCCATTCTCTATTTTTTGCTTTATTATTTTCATACTCTTTGCCTATTGGTTTATTCCTTATTCATTTCCTCAACATGGTAGATAATTTTACCTATAGCATGGTCATGTGATACATATTACTTCCTAAGAAATGAATCCATACAAATAAATGAAATATATGTCATTCAAGGCTTCATACAATATACTTACAATCATCTTGTCGAAGAATATTTCTAGCATAGACAAAGGTCACATGAATTTTTTGGATGGAATTCCTTAAAGGAATGTGGTCGTGTGGCATGCCATGATTGCAAGATAGGCTCAAATTGGAATCATGGACAAGGCATGTGAATTATTTGACAATAATGTTTTTGTAGTCATGTATGCAAAATGTGGTAGCATTGGCAAGCTAGTGAGGTCACTAGCTTTCCAATTCAGTAGGGTTGACAAGGTAGGGGCAGCATGAGAAAATGCCTCATGTACATCATCGTGACACCCCATTTCTATGAGGCATTTTCTAACACTGTCCCTACCTTGTCAACCCTACCGAATTGGAAAGCTAGTGACCTCACTAGCTTGCCAATGCTACCACATTTTGCATACATGTCTATGAAAACATTATTGTAAAAAAATTCACATGCCTTGTCCATGCTTCCAATTTGAGCCTATCTTGCAATCATGGCATGCCACATGACCACATTTATTTAATAAATTCCATCCAAAAAAACATGTGAGCATTTCTATGAGGCATTTTCTCATGTTGCCCCTACCTTGTCAACCCTACTGTATTGGCAAGCTAGTGTTTGACAAGCTCACTAGCTTGCTAATTCGGTAGGGTTGACAAAGTAGGGGTAGCATGATAAAATTCCCCATAGAAATGGGTTCTCATGGCGCATGCTAAAATTCCCAATAGAAATGAGTTCTCACGGTGATGCACCATGAGACCCCATTTCTATGGGGCATTTTCTCATGTTGCCCCTACCTTGTCAACCTTACCGAATTGGCAAACTAGTGAGCTCACTTTCTTGCCAATGCTCACATGTTTTCTTGGATGGAATGCCTTAAAGAAATGTGGCCATTTGGCATGCCTTGATTGCAAGATAGGCTCAAAATGGAAGCATGGACAAGGCATGTGAAATTTTTGACAATACTATTTTTGTAGACATGAATGTAAAATGTGGTAGCATTGGAAAGCTAGTGAGCTCACTAGCTTGTCAATTTGGTAGGGTTGATAAGGTAGGGGCAGAATGAGAAAATTCCTCATAGAAATGGGGTCTCATAGTGAGAAAATTCCTCATAGAAATGGGGTCTCATCTCACAGTGAGAAAATTCCTCATAGAAAGGGGTCTCATGGTGAGACCCCATTTCTATGAGGAATTTTCTCATGCTGCCCGTACCTTGTCAACCCTACTGCATTGACAAGCTAGTGTTTTTTCAATAGAGATGAAAACCAAAATAGTTTCAAAGATCTATCAATGTTGGAGGAGCATATTCCAATTTTGTGTAGACATGTATGGAAAATTTGGTAGCATAGACAATGCAATCTATTGTTTTCTAAAATGCGCATCACCATGATACCCCATTTCTTTGAGACATTTCTTCAAATAACTGATTTCCTTGTCTATGCTATTTGATAAAATTATTTGGTAGACATGTATGGAAAATTTGGTAGCATAGACAAGGAAATCAGTTGCTTGGTATATATGTTTCACAAATTACCTCAATAAGACATGTCCTCATAGACTAGAATGATTGCAGTATATGCACAAAATAGATTTTGAAGCATATGCATTTTGTAGGTGTAAAACAAAATTCAAGTACATTTTCCAACATCCCCCATACCTATTACCAAAATGAAAGCTTTGGAAAGTAGTATGCACATCCATAGTAGAGGATTGAGAAATGATGTGTTATTTTACCTATAACTTTTGTCATATATATGTGTATACAAATGTGGAAGCATATACACGGTAAGTCAATTGTTTAACAAAATGCATCAAAGAGATGTGGTTTAAAAATGTAATTGGCAAGTGTAAAGAATAAGCTAAGGTTAGAATGAAAAAGAAATAATGATCAACATGAAATATGAAAAATAAAAAAATCAAACCAAGCCAAAATAGAATGAAAGAAAATGTGTAAAGACTTCACATACCTAAAAAATTATATTTTTGAATGGAGGAGTTCTACCCAATTATGTAGCCTTTGCTTCTTATTTTTTCAAACTCCTCAACAATTTGACTTTTTCAAAAGCTTGCTCCTCTCCAAACTTCAATTGTATATCACTCTTCAATGAATTCTGACTTGAATTGATATTATATGCCTTTCAATGTGAATACTCTACTATTTCATGCAAAGGTGGTGGAAAGATCATGAAAAAGGTGGTGGGATATGAAAAACTTGCATACACACTTCACAAAATCATCAAAAAGCTTCTTTTTTTGTCGGAACATGTGAAAAACCAGGAGAATATGCAAAATGTGGGCCTTGAGATCATGGGTATATTGTGTTTTTAACCATTTTTAGAGCAAGACAAAATGTGCTCGTGTTATAACACACTTTCATTATAAGGTGAGTGTATTATGTCTTGCTAAAATAATGACCATATCCCTACTACTTCAAAACACACTTGCATTATGAGAAAGTTTGTTTTTCATGTTTCTTTTCTCTCTTTCTCTCTATACCCTACCATTTACTCTTAAACCCTTAAACCCTCTACCCTCTACCCTCTACCCTTAACCCTCTACCCCCTCTCTCTCTCATTTAAAGTCTCTCTCCTACCCCATCTCCCTTCTCTCAAGTCTCTCTCTCTCTCACTCACTCATTCCTATCTCTATCCTCTCTCTCTATCTCTCAAGTCTCTCCCTCCCACCCCCTCTCTCACTCTCAAGTCACTCTCTCTCTTACTCACTCCCTCTATCTCTCTCTCTCAAACCTCTCCCTCCCACCCCCTCTCCCTCTCTCAAGTCTCTCTCTCTCTCTCTCACTCTATCTATCTCTCTCCCCTCTACCCTTAACCTTAAAATCTCAACCCTCAACCCTTACACCCTCTACACTCAACCCAATACCCTCTACCCTCAACCCTAAACCATCAATCGTCAACTGTCAACCGTCAACCCTTAAAACCTAATCCCTCAACCCCTATACCCTCTACCCTATACATTGGAGCCTCAACCCTTAAACCCTAAACACTTGAACCCTCTATCCTCTTCCTTCTACCCTAATTCCTCAACCCTATAAACTCAACCCAATAACCTAAACCATCAACCCTCAGCCCTTAAACCCTAAAAACTTGAACCCTCTACCCTCTTCCTTCTACCCTAATTCCTCAACCCTATAACCTCAACCCAATACCCTAAACCATCAACCCTCATCCCTTAAACCCTAAACCCTTAAATGCTCTACCCTATACATTAGATCTTCAACCCTAATCCCTCAACCCTTAATCCCTCAACCCTTAAACCAGCAATCATGTACCCTCTACCCTCAACCCTCAACCCTTAAACCCTAATCCCTCAACCCCTATACCCTCTACCCTATACATTGGACCCTCAACCTCGATCATTGAACATTATACCATCAACCCTCTACCTTCTACCTCTACCCTATACATTAAACCCTCAACCCTCAACCCCTATACCCTCTACC
Source organism: Sequoia sempervirens (assembly GCA_007258455.2). Taxonomy (NCBI): domain Eukaryota; kingdom Viridiplantae; phylum Streptophyta; class Pinopsida; order Cupressales; family Cupressaceae; genus Sequoia; species Sequoia sempervirens. Next base: position 538,188,091 of record VDFB02000017.1, on the reverse strand, counting down.
CTATACATTGGACCCTCAACCCTAATCCTTCAACTATATGCCCTCAAACCCATACCCTAAACCCTCTACCCTCAACCCTTAACCCTCAACCCTAAACTGTTAAACCCTAAACCTTTAAACCTTCTATCCTCTACCCTCAACCCTAATCCCTCGACCCTATACCCTCAACCCTATACCCTCAACCCAATACCCTAAACCATCAACCCTATAGGTCCTCAACCCTATACCCTCAATTCTAAACTCTCTACCCTATACATTGGATCATCAACCCTCATATATCTTTGTCCCTCCATTCTCTTCTCTCCTCTCTATCTAACTTCCCCCTCCATCTCTCCATCCATCCATCCCTCTCTACCCTAATCCCTCAACCCTATACCCTAAAACATTAAACCCTTAAACACTTAACCCTAGACCCTCAACCCTCAACCCAATACCCTTTACCATCAACCCTAATCTCTCAACCATTAAACCCTTAAACCCAAGTAAAATCTCTACCCTAATACCTCAACTCTCAACCCTTAATCCCTCAACCTTTAAACCCTCAACCCTCTACCCTCTACCATCAACCCTCAATCCTTAAACCCTAATCCCTCAACCCATATACCCTCTACCCTATACATTCTACCCTCAACCCTCAACCCTTAAAACCTAATCCATCAACTCCTATAACCTCTACCCTATACATTGGCCCCTCAACCATTAAACCCTAAACCCTTAAACTCTCTACCCTAATTTCTCAACCCTACACCCTCAACCAAATACCCTAAACCTTCAACCCTCAAACTTTAAACCCTAAACCCTTAAACCCTCTACCCTATACATTGGACCCTCAACCCTAATCACTCAACCCTATACCCTCAACCCTCAACCCTCAACCTCTTACCCTAAAACCTCAAACCCTTAAACCCCATCCTCAACCCTATACCATACATTGACCCTCACCCTAATCCCTAAAACCATAGACCCTCAAATTCTACTCTCAACCTTAAAACCTCAACCTCAACCCTTAAACCCTAAACTCTTAAACCTCTACCTCTACTCCTCTACTCCTATACATTAAACCTCAACCCCTCAATTCTCAGCCTCAACTCTTAATCCTCAACCTCAACCCTTAAACCCTAAACCTCAACCCCTATACCTCTACCCTATACATTGACCTCAAACCTATAATTCTAAACCTCTACCCTCAACCATTAACCCAAACCCTTAAACCCTAAACCCTAAACCTTCTTACCCTGTACCCTCAACCCAACTCTTTCAACCCTATACCTCAACCTAATACCCTAAACCACATCAACCCTATAGGTCCTCAACCTCTACCCTATACAATGGATCCTCAATCCTCATATAGCTCAGCCTCCCTCCTCTCTCCTTCTCTCTATCTCTACTTCTCCGGGCCCACCTCTCCTCCATCCATCCATCCTCTATACCCTAATCCTCAACCCTATAACCCTCAACCCTAAATCCTCTTCCCTTTCCTCTACCTCAACCCAATACCCCCACCGACCCTAATCCTTCAACCTAATCCATGAACCCTAAACCTTAAACCAAAGTAAACTCTCTATAAACCCTCAACCTCGAATTTAATCCCTCAAACTTTTAAACCATCAACCTCTACCCTCTACCTCACTTCTCAACCTTAAACCAACCTCAACCCTATACCCTATACCTATACATTGGACCCTTCAACCCTAACTTGAACCACACCAACCCTCTACCCTCAACCTCTACCCTCAACCTTAAACCAACCATCAACCCTTAAACCCTACCTCAACCCTAAATTCTCAACCTCAACCTCATCCTCAACCTGAAGCCTTAAACCCTAAACCCTCAACCCCTATACCCTCTACCCTCTACATTGGACCCTCAAACCTAATCCTCCAACCATATACCCTACAACCTATACCCTAAACCCTCTACCCTAAAACCTTAACCCTCAACCCTAAACCCTTAAAACTTCTACACTCTACCCTCAAACCTAATCCCTCAACCATATACCCTCAACCCAATACCCTAAACCATCAAGACTATAGGTCCTCAACCCTATACCCTCAATTCTCAATCCTCCATCCTATACATTGGATCCTCAACCCTCACATATTTTTGTCCCTCCCTCCTCTTATCTTCTTCACTCTATCTCACTTCTCCCTCCATCTCTCCCTCCATCCATCCCTCCATCTCTACCCTAATCCATCAACCCTATTTCCTCAACCCTTAAACCCTTAAACACTCAACCCTAAATATTCAAACCTTAAACCCTCTACCCTCTAGCCTCAACCCAATACCATCTACCCTTGACCCTAATACCTCAACCCTAATCCCTCAACCCTTTAACCCAAGTAAACTCTCTACCCTAATCATTGAACCCTGAACCCTTAATCCTTGAACCCTTAAACCCTCAACCCTCAACCCTCTACCCTCTACCCTCAACCCTCAACCCTTAAACCCTAATCCCTCAACCCCTACCCTATACATTGGACCATTAAACCTAATCCCTAAACCATATACCCTCAACCCTATACCCTTAACCTTAAACCCTAAACCCTCAACCCTTAAACCCTCTACCCTCTACCCTCTACCTTACATTAAACCCTCAACCATTGACCTTTAATCCCTCAACCCTTAAACCCTAAAACCCTAAAACCCTAAACCCTCAACCCCTATACCCTCTACTATCTAAATTGGACCCTCAACCCTAATCCTTCAACCATATACCCTCAAACCTATACCCTAAACCCTCTACCCTCAACCCTTAACCCTCAACCCTAAACCCTTAAACCTTCTACCCTCTACCCTCAACCCTAATCCATTGACCCTATACCCTCAAACCAATACCCTAAACCATCAACCCTATAGGTCCTCAACCCTATAACCTTAATTCTCAACCATCTACCCTATACATTGGATCCTCAACCCTCAGATATATTCGTCCCTCCCTCCTCTTCTCTCATTCTCTCTATTTCACTTCTCCCTCCACATCTCCC
>VDFB02000017.1:537717690-538185087 GCA_007258455.2 Sequoia sempervirens | reverse complement strand
CTAAACCATCAACCCTATAGGTCCTCAACCCTAATCCCTCAACCCCTATCCCTTTCTCTTATCTATACATCTCACCTCTCTCTCCCTCCCTCTCTCCTACCCTCTCTAATTGTCTCTATCTACACTCTCCCTCTTTCAACATACCTCTCACTCAATAAATCCCTACCACTTTCTCTCACTCCCTCTATATATCTCTCTCTATCTCCCTCTCGCTACCTCTCCATCACTCCCTCTCTCTCTCCCTCTCTCTTAGGTCTCTCCCTCCCATATGCTCTCTCTCAGGTCTCTCCCTCTGGTACCCTACCTAGGTAACTCTCTCTCTCTCCCACCTCTCTCTATCTATACTTCCCACCCTACCTAGATAATTCCCTCTCACTACATCCCCCTCTCTCTCATGTCACTCCCTCCCACACCCTCTCCGTCTCTCAGGTATCTCACTCACACTCCCTCTCTCTCACTCCCTCTCTCTCCCACTCCCTCTCTCTCACACTCCCTCTCATGACTTATCTCTCAAGTCTCTCCCTTTGGAACCCTACCTACATAAATCTCTCTTTCTCTCCCTCTCTCTCTCTCTCCCCGAGGTCCCTCTCTCTATTCCCTCTCTCCCACCCCCCCTCTCTCTCCCTCTATCCCTCCCACCATACCTAGCTAAGACCCTCTAATTCCAACCCATTCTCTCCCACTCCCTCTCTCTTAGTCTCTCCCTTCCACCCCCTCTCCCTCTCTCAACTCTCGCTACCTCTCCTCTCTCAAACTCTCTCTCACTACCTCTCTCTCTCTCTCTCCCTCCCACCCTACCTAGACAACTCTCTCTCTCTTAAACTTCTCCCTCCCTCTAAAGAAATACATAAATACATACATGCTTACATACATAGAAGCATACATGTACATACAATCTTAAATACATACATACAAAAAGACATACATTCAATAGAGTAGCATTTATCATAAATAAAGACATAACGTGAGCACATTACATTATAACACTCTTACGTTATGTCTTGCTAGACATGTTGCACAAAAACACAAAAAACCATGTCAAAACTAAGATATAACATGAGCATGTTATAACTCACTCGTGTTATATCTTGCTTTGAGAATCCCCAAGCCTTAGGCTTGGTATTTTCCTTGGAATACCAACCCAAAGGCTTGGAGGGCCTTCCCAATGACCAGATATGTGTTTTTGCAAATTCTACAATATTTCACATAATCGGGTTCATGCTCACCATCAGGATTGCACGTATTTCAATTTCAAACAAATCGAACACCTAGGAAATGTTAGGCTCTCTCTTAGCTATCCAACGATGTAATTTTTTTCACTTTTTGACAATGTTAAGCCTTTGATCTATAATTTATTTTGTTTGTGTCTATTGAAAAAAAAGAAGTGTTTGGTGTTTTTTTTGTTATAAATTAACCGTTCATCAAAATTTCAAATAAATTACATTTTTAGAAACTAGACTCCATTCTATAATTTATTTATTTTTAAAATTAGCTTCCAAAATTTATAGGTCTAGCATAACCAAAATTTTGTTTTTCAGGAAGTGTCCACTTTGAAAATTAGTCAAAAATCAAATATTCATTAAAAAATAATCAAAAAAATAATCCATCAACTACATACTATTAGCTAATTTCTCACTGAAGTGATTTTAAAAATACTAAAAAAAAGTTCACCATGCTACATTCCCACAAAAGTTGCTATGTTATGTTTTTCTGACAAAAAAAGCACCAATTTTTGTTGGTCCCTCTTTTGAACCCCTTAATCTCAACCAGTTTCAAAATAAATTAGTAGTTTAGAAAGTAGACTCAGAGCACTATGATCCTTGTTTTTGTTGTATCTCAAAATTTTGAGTGTAACTATCCTCAATTTCACATCCAAGGTCAGATTTCCTAATTTTAGAAAAAAAAAGTGGCCACTTAAGCCCCCTTTTTGGTCCCCCATCTTTTTGCACTTACCCCTATTCAATCTATTTTCTTGAGGGCTGATTTTTTCTAACACATGTTCTACAAATGAAAAAAATTCAATCTTTGATGGAAGTGGTTTTATAAATTAGAGTACATTGCAACCAATAATTCTTTAAGAGAAATGACTCTATGGAGCATATTGAATAAAGAGATTGGAGAACCTCACCAAAATAAATAAAATAAGTTGTTGAAATATCAGTTGGAGAAAGCTAGAGGTAGTAGAGCCTTAAGTCTCAATCTCAACAGAATATTTGTTGATGTTCATAATCTAATAGATCCATGAAATTATTTATTTATTTAGGATTATAAAGATGTAGATGTTGGTAGCATGTTTAATATAGAGACAAAATAACAAACATAGATTTAGCTATTTTTGAAAAAAACTAATTGATTAATTTAATGAAATGGCATATTTAAATATCTTGATAAAGAAAATAGGGGTTGAATAAGAATAAATATTTTCATTTGATTGCGATGGTTACAAAAAATATTCCCCAATATTATAGGGTATTTAAAAAATCAAGGTAAAGGGTTATAAAATTAAGTCCTATTACCCCAACAAAGTTTTGATCAATCATGTGGATTAGCTTTAGATGAAGAATCTCAACTAATTAAAGAATGGTATATTAAAATGAATAATTCATATGTAGATAAAATTAAATCCTTCATTAGATATATTAATGAGAATAATGATGAAAAATACAAAAAAAATTAAAATAATGATGGTTATAACTATTGGAGTAAATAACTCACCACCTAATAATTAATTATTAATTAATTATTAGAAACCTTTTACTTTAATGAAATAAAATTAGGAATTACTTTTTTATTATTAAATTGAGCTAAATTTAGCACATGTTGTCTCATTGCATTAGACGATGACACTTGTATCAATATAATCAAACACTCATCTAGGGATTTCCTTTTTTCTTTTATAAGCATTCACATTTCATTGTAATCATTCATTCAGGTTATCACATCAATATTGTTTCTTAGGTTGTTGAGAATATCATCTGGCTTTTGTCTCACTTTTGTGATAGGATAATTGCTTGTAGGTGACTTTTGGGAGTTGTGGGGTTCAATCATGAACTCTAACATGGTATTAGAGCTCCAAATCTATAGCCTCCTATTCAAAATTTGACGGATTCGACCTTAAGAAAAAATTTGGCACATCATGGAGTGTAATGAATCTCGCCATTACATCTGAAGTGCTTGAAAACATTAATATTGACTGTCATTTTGAAAACATATAAGAAGTTGAAATATGGGAAAAAAACAAGTTGAGAGAACATTTTTCAACTGACAAATCCATACAAATCCATACATCTATACATTGACATATAGGTTGTATGCAAGTGAGTGCAAGTAGGTGTAGAAAATAAATGAATTTCAGAGATTGGTAAAAAAATCAAAGAAAATAATTTTAACAATAGCAATCAAAAAAGAAAATTTGGCAAGTTTTTTAAATTTTTTGGCAAGTAGTTGTGCCAAGGCTGATGTCATAGGAATATTCCTTAAGAATATTTCATGGAATATTCTTTGAATATTTTGTTTCTTTCACACCACCCTACCTCCACTATTCCTCCACAACACCCCTCTGTCATGCCCATCCATTTCTCTACACAAGTTTTTTTCATTCTCAAGTGGCCCACCCAAGTCACGTGGGTGACCAAGGGACAAGGATCTCTTCCTAGCACCCATCACTAACCCTTGGTATGCGATAATACCAAGGGCCTATTTTTCTATCCCCTTGTGCTTCTCAAAGGGAAAATTGGGAAAGTTTTATAAAATTGGGCGTATCTTGGGCATCTTGACTTTGATTTTTGTAAAATTTATATCATTAAAAATATGGTTTTAAGCTCGATCTAGTGGTACAATTGATTTTTCCATATTGTGTTTCTAATTTATTCTACAATGCATCTGAATTCATATCAAGTTGTTTTCGCTCAGGAGATCATAACTTTTGACTCAATTATTAGATTTTCATGATTCAAGTGACATCTGAAAGTTGATTCAATCCTCTTGATAGATCTTAGGCCTATTTTTATAAAAAAATTTAACTAGGTAATCATTATTTAAATAAAATATTGTACTTTTCTTTTTGGCTCTTTTCTTAGAAAATATGTAGTCAGGTCTTTATTTTGGGATCAAGGAGGAATTTTATTGCATTGAGAGGGTCTATTGTTGTATCAATTTATTTTAATATATATTTTTTTATCATGGATTCAACACATATTGCTCCACTCACTCCATACAACTACTATGGTTGAAAACTGGAGATACATATAAAGAAATCAGGGTTATATAGAGTCACCATGGGTACATAACATGAACCTACACGAGATACAAAGAATATAAAATTATTTAATAGGTATAATGAGGCTTTTGAAATACTATGTATGCATATGTATCTTGATCTTCTCTTTCATGTTTAATATTGTAGGTCACACCCAATCAAAACATGACTCAATTGGAGTCTTTGTTTGGGAAGTAGAATACTTTGAGAGGATTTCAGCTGAAGAATGAGTTTATCAACTTAACTCCTCAAGATTTTGATAGAATTTAGGGCTTCTTCACCAACCTAAGTCTCTAAAATTGTAGTTGACATAGTGTGTTATTCAAAAAGATGACACTTAGTTTATTCTTTCCATCCTTACCAAGCTTGGTCCTGACTATTCAATTCTTGTTTCTAAATTTTATGCTACTAGAGATACACTTGGTACCAACTTCACTATTCCTTCACTTGATATTTTTGCTACATCACTCATTCGAGATCAAGAAAATTTGATACATATGGGCTCATTGAAGTATTCCAAATCATAGGTTCTTATTGTATCACTAGGCACTAGAGATCCAGCGGATTCAAAGAAAAAAAGCAAGAAACAAAAGTAGTAGGATTCCAAGTCACTTGAGCAAGCCAAGGAATCATATTCATAGGACACCTTTGATTCTTATTCCTCTTCCAGGGAAAAATTGTCTAATAAGGATAGACCAAAATATGTATATTGCACAAAGACATGATGATCATTAGTGTTAGTCAAACCCCCACGTAAGTGTTGCCACCTCCATGGATAGCCATAAATGATTGAGATAAAAAAAAAAGACAAGATAAAGAAATATAGATGTGGTATAATAGTATGCTAACAAGATAAATATGCAATGCAATGTAGATAATGAAATAAAGAAACTACAATTACCCTCCTTTAGCATGTGAGAATTTTGAAAGGAAGAAGGTGCAATCTCCAAGATTGAAAGGGTAACATGAAGTGCCTTGTGAGAGTGAGAAAGTGTGACCAAGGTGATAGAATTAAGTTGCTCTAATGTAGAAGGGAATAGAGAATTTTTTAAGAATGGGAGAATAGATTAAAAAGTGAGAAATATTTTTGAATGAGGAAAACTTTATATGCATGCAAGGGGTCATCCATGGTGCACCTACAGGCTGTAGAGGCATTACACTCATGGATAGGCAGGAAGTGTAATGTCCAAATGACTAATATAGTTATGAATATTTTTGAGGAATTCATGCAATGCGCAAATGTCTATACAAAATGCATTTGTCTATGACAAAAATTCATCTTAAAGGCCAGGAATGAAAGGGTTAAGGGTAAAATTAAGGGGATATTGTATTATCAAATTTAATTTATCTAAAAGGGGGGTTTATGGAATGTGAAATTGCATAGGATGCAATTTTTGACATTACATTTTTCCCCTACTTTAGCAAGCATATGTATTGTATTAGATGTGAGATAAAGTAGAGAGAAAGAGGCTAAAGAGAATATACCTAGGATGAAGAGGACATGGGTCTTATATCTGGTATATGAGATTATGATGCAAGCAAGGTGGATTAAAGACTCTCTTCAACTTGAAAATGACCAAACTCAATCTAAAAATAGCTCCTTATAACACAAACCCCTCAACTTGACTCAATCCCTCTTCTTATGGCTTGTAGCCCTCATTATCCAACCAATGGACGTATCTTTTAGAGAAGGACATACAGTGGCCTATCAAACTCCAAAAAGACTCACCATAGAATCTTAACCAACATAACAAAAGATCTCATAGGGCTTCTTTGACCCAACATCAAGTTTCAATAGGCTAGCCTACTTCTAGGCTACTCAATTAGCCCTAATTTACAAAGGAGGTACCCTTGAAACACTTGAAAAACACCCCAAACACTTGTAAATTCTTAAATTGTGACACAAAACTTCATAATCACTCACCTATTTACAAATTTAGACCATCTAATATGTTGTACCAAGAAACTCTCCTTTCACAAACAAAACTCAAGGGTTTATTCAATCTCCATATACCTGGGCTTTCCAATCCAATTCAAAGCATCCAAAAGACTCCAAATACCTTGCATATGCTCACAAATACATTACATAGGCCATTCCATCATTATTCTATCAAAATTCAACATAAACACCTTCGTTTCACATAGAAAACAACATTATTCTTCCCTAGGGCATCATTCATCAAATTACAACTTGTTCCCCCAACCTTCAAAAGGTTAAAACATCTATCCCTACATTAAATAGATGAATCCACTGAGTTATAGGGGTTGACAGTATGTGGATTGATCAATCCATGACTTTAATCTTCAATCAAACCATTATTCTGTATTTATAGGGCAGTCTCAGAAAAATAAGAAAATTTCCAACAATTTTCAATGAAAGACTCAAATTAGACTCAACAGAGAGCTAAGAAATCCCTCAAAGGAAAAAAAATGAATTTAAAGCATTTACAAGACTATACAGGTCGTACAAAAGGAATAAAGTTCAAAAAACACAAGAAATACCAGGGAAAACATTGTTTCTTGATTGATTTTCACAACACAAAACTTCAACAACCTCATGGTCAATCCTTTGAGGCTTTAAATACATTTTCAATTTAGTTTTTAATTGTCCAATGCCTACAACTACCTTTTTAATTCCATGTCCCTTCAAATTCCCATTTTTTGCACTTTGCCAATTACATCTTTTTGTGCACTTTTACTAATTTAACCCCCTAAGATTCAAACCACCTATATCCATTAAAATGTCCTATTTATCATTAAAAATGGTCATTTAGACCTTATTTATCATAATAAACTCAAAACATAACCAAACCCTAAAGTCTACTTGGTATCATCCTAAAGTGACAAAGATTGTTTAGTGGTGCTCCTGCACCATACACCACAACATAGAAATTTTCTAAGTCCCTTGGAAAGAACCTTGCAAATTGTCCTCCATTGCTCTTCATTTGTCTCTGATCTTCAAACTTGCCTTGAACATGTTCACCTTGCTTTGGTTCTTCACTACCTTTATCACTCTTGCCCTCATCATCACTTGGAATCTTCCCCATCTGTTTATTCTACTATGTGGAGTGTTCTCCATCTTTCTCTTCATCAAACTCTTTCATCACTTCTTCCTTTCCATCTTCACACATGCTTTTACCAACTGACATCATCTTCCTTAGCTCTTCATGCATAGTTCTTTGTTGACTATGCGTCCTTTCATCATTATTTTCTCTGTCAGCCTTACAAAATTCTGAACCAATGCATGTGGTGGTCTCTATCAGACCTACACATTCCTTTTTCACAATCCTTTTTCTTCTAAGCTTTTGTCTTCTTATCTACTTCATCATCAATCTTTTTCCTAAAAACCTTGCTCATCCCTTTATCTACTGCTACAAGACACATGAAAGTACCAATCAACACTCCATTACTAATTTCCTACCTTACCAAAGGCCCCCACTCTTATACTACTCTATACCAATTTGAAACATCATTCCACATTCTTTCCTTCTCCACACACACAAAATAATTCCTCTTCATCTTTGTTTGCAAATTTCCTTTACTCTTCCTACACAATGTCCTACCAGTGTCAAACTGTGATTTATCTACTATCTTCATGCTCTCACCTTCCTCCTTTCTTACATATTATTTTCTTCCCATCATTATGACCTCACCTTGCTCTCTTACCTCTTCAACTAATGGATTTAGAACAAATGTCTTCCCATCCTTTTCAATGTGATATGTGTTTTCTCTTTCATGATATATTGCAGACCTATCAAATTGCTAGGGTCTCCCAAGCAAAAAATGGAAACAACTAATAGGTAGAATGTCACACACAACTTTGTCTTTATATGGACCAATTTGAAACTCAACAATAGCTTGTTCACTCACTAACATGGTTTTTTTTTCACTGACCCAAGACACTTTATATGGTTTTTGTTTAGGTACCCTTTCCAATTGCAATTTTTCAACCATGTCACTAGAGACCATATTGTCAGTACATCCAGAATCCAAAATTGCTTTACATACCTTATCTTTGCATCTACAAGTAGTCCTAAACAATTATTTTCTCTGACTTTATTCGTTCTCCATGGATTTCTTCAATTTTTTTCTTTTCATCATCAACATCTCTCCAACTTCAGAAGTAGCACAGAGAGTATTAGAACTTGAGCTTTCAACTTCATCCTCATAAGCAATTTGGGCTCTCCTTTCAGATTTCCTTTCTCCTCCACTTGATGTGGTTCCACTTTTCTTAGGGAAATTGAAGGAAATGTGACTAAACTCACCACATTTATAACATCTTCCTGAAAACTCATTGAAATCTCTCCTTTGCCTAAAGCTTGTTCTACCACCTCTCCATCCACTTCTTGATTCAAGAACTTTCTCTTTTCCCTTATTAGCATCTTTAAGGTCTTCTTTGGGTTGTCTTGGTGTTGAAGATGTACCTCTTCCTCTAGAAGTATTTCCTCTTCCTATTGTTTTCTTTTCTTGTCTCCTCTTGAGTTTCTCTTCTACTCTAATTGCCATTTGAAAAAATTGTTCCACAAATTTTTGTGCCAAAAAACTGATTTAATCTTGAATGTTATATCTTAGGCCATTAAGATATCTAGATACTCTTTCCTCCTTATCTTCCTCATTCTTAGTTCTTATACCTAGCCTATAAAATTATTTAGTATATTTTTTCACATCATGTTCTTTTTTCCTAAGATTTTGTAATCTTTTAAGTAACTGGACATTATAATCACAAGGAAGGAACTTACCTTTTATTCTTTCCTTCATTCTCTCCCATGAAGTGATCTTGTTCTTTCCATTTCTCTCCCTTTCATCTTGCACAAAGTTCTACCACAACAAAGCATGTCCTTTCAGTTTGGTTTTGGCCTTCTTAAGTTTGTGTTCATCAATCTCATCACTGTCAAAATAGTTCTCCAAAGCCCCAATCCAATCCATGAGCTCTTCTCCATCTATTTTTCCCCCATACATAGGAACATCCATTTTTCTATGTCCATATTTTTTCATAGCCTTCAAAAGCTTCATCATCCTCGCATCATTTAGGTCCATTTCTTCCTCTTTAGCAGAAGTCTCTTCTTCTTCAATATCACTCTCATCCAAATCCATTCCATTCTTTGATTTCAATGCAGCCATTTCTCTTCTTGAGGCTTCTATTTGTCTAGCCTGCTCATCCATCTTTCTTGCAACTATGCTTCCTTTGGGAGGCATCTTGATAATGTTGTCTCTTCACCTTCCAACCAAATCACCAACAAGGGATCTAATAATTGGGCTTTGTTACCACATGATGCAAGAAAGGTGGATTAAAGACTCTCTTCAACTTGAAAATGACCAAAATCAATCTGAAAACAACTCCTTACAACACAAATCCCTCAACTTGACTCAATCCCTCTTCTTATGGCTTGTAGCCCTCATTATCCAACCAATGGAGGTATCTTTTACAAAATTCTGTACAGTGGCCCATAAAACTCCACAAAGACTCACCATAGACTCTTAACCAACATACCGAAAGATCTCCTAGGGCTTCTTTGACCCAACATCAAGTTTCAATAGGATGCCCTGCTTCTAAGCTACTCAATTAGCCCTAATTTCCAAGGGAGGTACCCTTCAAACACTTAAAAAACATCCCAAACCCCTGGATAGTCTTAAATTGTGACAAAAAACTTTAGAATCACTCACCTATTTGTAGATTTAGACCATCTAATATGTTGCACCAAGAAACCCTCCTTTCACACTCAAGGGTTTATTCAATCTCCATATACCCAGGCTTTCCAATCCAATTCAAAGCATCCAACAAACTCCAAATACCTTGTATATGCTCACAAATACATTACATAGGCCATTCCATCACTTTTCTATCAAAATTCAAAATAAACACCTTCATTTCACATAGAAAACAACATTATTCTGCCCTAGGGCATCATCCATCAGCTTACAACTTGTTCCCCTAACCTTCAAAAGGTTAAAAAAATCTAGCCCTACATTAAATAGATCAATCCACCAAGTTACAAGGGCTGATAGTAGGTGGATTGATCAATCCATGACTTTAACCTTCAATCAAACCCTTATTCTATATATATAGGGCAGTCTCAGAAAAATAAGAAAATCTCCAATAATTTTCAATGAAAGACTCTCAAATTAGACTCAGCAGAGAGTTAAGACATCCCTCAATGGAAAAAAAATGAATTTAAAGCATTTACAAGACTGTATAGGTCATACAAAAGGAATAAAGTTTAGAAAACACGAGAAATAACAAGGAAAACATTGTTTCTTGATTGATTTTCACAATACAAAACTTCAACAACCTCATGGTCAAGACTTTTGAGGCTTTAAATACATTTTCAAATTATTTTTTGACTATCCAATGCCTACAACTACCTTTTGAATTCCATGTCCCTTCAAATTCCCATTTGTTGCACTTTTCCAATTACATCGTTTTGTGCACTTTTACTAATTTAACCCCCTAAGACTCAAATCACCTATATCCATTAAAATTTCCTATTTATCATTAAAATTGGTCATTGAGACCTTATTTATCATAATATACTCAAAACATAACCAAACCCTAAAGTCTACTTGGTATCATCCTAAAGCGACAAAGATTGTTTAGTGATGCTCCTACACCAGATTAGAAAGTTGAGCCAAGACGCGGAGAAGACACAGGTGTTCTATCTTGCAAAGTTGATTGCAGTTCATAGAAAACATGTTAGTTATAGATAAACACATTAGGAAAAAATTGAATAATAGATGTGATAAATTTGATCAAATATAAAAATATCATTGATAAGTATGGCTAGCAAGATGTGTTATTGTAGGGACCATATGACAAGCAAATAGAATTGTGGCTACAACAAACTACATTGTAGAATAGCCATAGGAAAGAGAAGTCTAGTTAGGTTTCCCTCAAGATAGAAAACAAGATCAAGATAAAAGACAAGTCTAGTTAGGTTTCCCCAAAGCTAGATGATGAGATCATAAGATATATTTTTTACCTATTTTTGAAAATAAAGAATAACTAGATATGCTTACCCCTTAAAATTATGTGTGCTACATAGAGGAGAAGACGTTATTCTAAGGAGAAGAAAGAAATAAAGATTTTTTTTCATGACATACATAGTGAGATGTATCCAGGGAATATTATCATGTGAGGGATAACACATAAAATCCACAACATTAAGAAGAAGCAGAAAGATAAAGAGATCAAAAGAATAAGGGGATCCAAGTATTTGAGGTTAGAATTGATTATAGATGTATATATAGTGTATATTATATGAATTGTCATCACCACCCAAATATATCAGAACAAGAAGAAGAGCACATGAAGACAAATTAAAATTTGGGCCAACATGGAAGAGGCCTAAATGGTCTGATGCTTTGCATCATTCTCAATGTGAAAAATAAATTTTATAAGAAATAGAAGAATGATGAAATAGATAGAATAAGTTTACAATATATTTTCTCTTCTATATCCAAGTACCTACAAGGGTGTCAAGGGTCCTCCAAGGGAGAGTACAAACATTAACAAACAAGCATGAGGGAACACAAAAAAACACATAAAGCTAATCTAAAGATAAGAAGAGGTACTGCTCTAGTCTAGCACCTCTAACAATTCATCCTAATCCCAATCAAGATCATTATAAGGGGATGGAAGACAAGCCTATTGAGGAAGGATAGCGAGAGTAGTGCCTGCCAACTCACCTGCAATAAGAGCCAAGGAGAAGACTACCTCAATGTCCCCATCAACAAGATCCTATGAGGCTAATGCCATTGATTAGGAAAAAATGGATGAAAGATTCAAGATGTCCTCCATCGAGTTAAACATGCACTTCTTTGGGGAGTGTAGTGACTATGCAAAAGGAGGTGGATGAATCAAGGAGTCATTGCCTAGATTTAGAGAAGAGATAGTGACAAACTCCAAAGAAGAATGAAACTCTTCTATCACAAGGATGGAATAGACCAGACTAGAACAAGATGAAAAAAAAGAAGAATTCTTATGAATATCCTTCAAGGTTGATGACATGCTTTGATTTATGCTTAAGAGGAGGATGTGGAATACTCACATTAGAAGTAGAAGAAGATGAAGGGACCATAATGGATATGGCCTTTGTGTGAGCCATATCCATGAGATTGAGAAAAAGACAAAAATCAAGTAGAGAAGTGATCAAGGGATGCTCCAAAGAAGGAGCGATGACCACTTGTAACCACTTAAGGAGAGGTTCATTGAGATCATTCAAGGAAGTTGAAAGTAAAATTGGGGGAATAGGGGTAGAAGCATGAATAGGGCTAGAACTAGGAGAGACAAAAATAGAGATAGAAGTGGAAGGCTCATCCTCAATCTACTGTAAGGTATTGTATTATCGGGCCAATGCTCATTAGTGACAATTACGTTCACATGCAAGTTGGTTTCAATGGATATGACTACTAGGAAAAGAGGCCTAAGAAGACTCTAGGGTGTTCTCCACTACAGGAGAATTCTTCATGGCCGTTATCAACAAAAGAGTAGGTGGGTCAGTGCAAGATCATGGGGGTCCAAACTAGGACCCTAAGTGAATGAAAATTCAAAAAAATAGAGTTAGGCAACTTGACATAAAAAATGAATAGGTTATTAACATAATTTGAAAAATATGTAAGAATAGAATTTGTAGAAAATTGAATGTAGTTTCTAAGCTACTAGTCCATTTTTGGAAAGAAGTAAATCTATTTGGTGAAAATTTGAAATTTCAATGCAGTAGAACTAAAATTTTCAAGAAAAAAATAAAAAGTAGGTGTATGTTTGACCAACCTAAGTGCAATATTTTTTATTTTTTTTGAAACTTTCAATATAAATAGAGGACACATACCTAGATGTACCACATTTTTTGTATTTTTTTCCAAGTAAATAATTAGTTATGAATTCTTTATTAGAACTTTTAAAAATATTAAAAAAATTTTGTCTGACCACCATAACTTGGTCAAAAATTTAGAAAATTCATTTTTTTATCCTATAGTATGGGAAGCATAGAATGTGGTGCATCTTTCAGATTTGAAAAATGTGAAATCATTTGAAAATTATAGATTGTTTTCATTCTGCCTATCAATGAGGACTTTAGTCATAATGCATGTAGAAAATCAATAATAAGTTTATGTTAAATTAAAAATAAGACATATCTTATATTGCTAGAAAGCTGAAAATTTTCTCAATAAACCCTTTTCGTTTCATCAAATTTGGATAAAAAAAGTCGTCAGCCATAAAGGCGAACTTTGGAAAACTAAAGAAATAGAGATAGAAGGAAAGGTAGAGGGGACATAGAGATATGTAGAGAGGGAAGGAGAGAGGGAGGGAGGGGGATAGAGAGTAGAGATAGAGAGATAGATAGGTAGAGAGAAGTAGAGAGGAAAGTAGAGATGAAGGGAGAGCTAGGTATGGAGAGATATGTGTGTGAGAGAGAGAGAGAGAGAGGTAGAGAGAATTAGAGAGGGAAGTAGAGATGAAGGGAGAGGTAGGGATGGAGAGACATGTGAGAGAGAGAGAGAGAGAGAGAGAGAGCCATCCTACCTAGCTAAGACCCTCTCACTCCAACCCCTTCTCTCCCACTTCTCAAGGTGTGAAGTGATACAAAAATGCACCTTCCTTGTGTTGAATTTAGTTCAAATGAAGTTCTAAAAATGAAAAACTACTTTTCTCTGTAGTTTCTCAACATATACTTCAATTCTATACTTATTCTAACTTCACACATATTATTTGGGATGATCAAATTAATGATTAGAGTGAATGTGAATGTAATGCTTCTGAATTGATTTTGTGAATTGACACCTAAAAGAGCATAACTCTGTAACTTGTATGTAATTGACATTTTACCATAATACAAGAGATATCTGCTTTAGTGTGTGGGTTTCTTTCCTGAGAGGGTTTTCCCACGTAAAATTTGGTATTTTTTCTTTTTTTTTTCTATTTTGTTTCTCATATGTGCATCTTAAATGAATTGTAATTATAAAATTTTAAATGCTTTATTTACTTCTCTCTCCAAAAGATTAGTATTAGGAAGGAATTTTCCACACACTGCTTTCCTTTCAAGAAATATAAAGGGGAAGATGAAGGGAGAGAGCTAGGTAGAGAGGGAGAGATAGCTAAATGGATATATATATATATATACATTCTCCTAGTTCAACTTGGGTAAAGGTGTGCATAGGATCAAAGACAACAAGGAGGCCTTTTATGATGATTTATGCAATTTTTTTTACTTTCCTTAGTAAAAATATAGATTTTTCATTATTTTATTACTTCTTTAATTTTTCAAGTCATCTAGGATGATTATTGCAAAAAAACACATGAAAAAATGACTTTGTATGTAAGAATTATGAGCATTTAAAATTTTAAAACTTAAGGCAGAGCTATAAATGATTATAATTTTCTTATGCTCAATCTATTAGAATAATATTATCCATTGTGTAGACCTCTGAATGACCTTTCCAACACCTATAAAAAAAATAAAAATTGATCAATAACACAAAAGTTATGCCCGTTTTACTGAAGTGTGCTTTTAGGCTTTTCAAAACAGATATCCGTTTTCAGCAAAATGGATATCCATTTTTAAAATATAAAATTAATTAAAATACTTATTGAAAATGGATACCATTTTTCTTCTCAAAACATATACCCATTTTGAATACAGAAATTGATGAAAATTAATTTCGGGAAACATACATTTGTTTATAACGAATATCTATTATTAACAAATATCCGTTATAAATGGATATACATTTTGGTTTGGTATTACCAAACCAAATTAAAATTTCACCCAACCCATACAAAAAATCAACAATTTTTTTCATGATTTTGATGAAGTAAAAGCACATTTTTTTCTCATTGCCACTTTTTGGACCCCCATGACCTTGCACATGCCCCATAGTCTGTTCCATCAAACATATGGATCTCCTTCATGTGTGCCATCCTAGATCTACCTTAAGTAGTTAATATTTTCTCCAAACAACCTTACTCTACTACCAATTGTTGAATGCAAAAGACAACTGAGAGGGGTGGTGCATCAGTTGTACCATAAAACTTCAAAAACCTCATACACATTTAGATCCACATTCATTCATTAAACCATTAAAACTATTATGATTTTGTAGCATGAAAAGAAAATTGCAAAAAATAAAACAACTTAACACCATACACAAGAGAACACTAGATTTACATGGAAAACCCAAGAAGGGAAAAATAATAGGGCTCACTACAAGAATAGAAAATAAGATAGAGAAAAGCATCCCAATGCAATAGATAATCCACCACAACATCAACAACACATTTGTAGCATGATTGAAGAATTGTAAATATCCTTTGCTCACTGAATCTAATAATCTAACACATGAAAGCTTATAATACACTTCTCAATTCCACACTCTAACACTCTGCACTTTACATCATTCACATGTCTCTTGTCTATCTCATCATCCCTCAACAACTCAACTCTTATTTATACCATCCTCAACTTGAAACCCTTCTCCAAGGTCAGATATGCACCTCAAATGTGAAAATTCAAATTGGGTTGGTACCTAAACACTTTTGTGGCGGGAAGAAGTGAAATTAGACCACATCACACCTTAGTTAGGACCCAAATCAATAACACCATGCTACAACATGCTTCTATAAGCTATAGATATCCACCGCAAGTAGTGTAGACACTAGGTTAGCCATTACCCATGTAAACACCATTAAATTTTTTAAGTAAATGTTTCCTTAAATACAAGAACAACTTGTGAACCACACACCACACTTGAACATGGTCTAGAATATTCCACAAACACCTTGAAATCCAAGAAACTCCTTCACAACAACTTCCACCTAAAGAATGTGCACATCTAGTACACTCAGACAACTCTTCCATACACTGTTACTTGAGAAACTAACTTTTGAAGTAACAAAACTCAAACCATCTTGACTAAAAAAATATAACAACACAATCAACACATCTTTAGATCCACAAGATGTGAAACTTAATTACAGAGAAACGTGGAGCAACAATGTTTCTCCTAAACACCTCTGTAATTCACTATTCATAGACTAGTGAACAAAACTTCTTCTGCATAATGATCTAGCATACCAAATCCTTGATATAACACCTATGAACATCTCTCACCAACATATCCAAAACATAGGAAGATCTTCAACCTAGAATAAATGCAGAGCAAAACTAGAATGAATCCCTACAACATAGTGTTTACTCTTTTTATCAAATTTTCTCATAGGCACTTGGAAACCAAGCACCAAAGACACATCCTCATTACCTTCATCACTTCCACAACACAACTAAACTACATATCCATAGACAAAAGCTTATCAAAGCAACACTAGAGGTTGGCACTAGTAGCTTTACTAATGACAACATAATGCACCTAATTAAAGGATGGATAACATCAACTACTCACCCTTTTGCAATAATAGACATCAATGACAACACTAACTACCTCATCAATCCACTAATATTTCTTCCTTTTATCTCCTTTAATGCTATCAATAATGGGTGAGCAGATATGACTAAAATTCTTGATGAATTTCCTATAGAAACTTGCAACTCCATGAAAGCTTCATACCTCTCCTACTAATTTTGGAGTTGGTCAACTAAGAATTGCCTCTACTTTGGTGGGATCCATCTTCAATGAACCCTTGGAGATCACAAAACCAAGATACACTAGCTCTTATTTTTATAAATTCACACTTTTTGTGATTTATCATCAACTTCTCATTCAATCTCTGCAAAACTATGTCAAGGTTCTACAAGTGCTCTTCCTTTGTCTTGCTAAACACAAGTATGTCATCTAGAGATACAATAATAAATTTTCCAATGAAGGGCTTCAAAACCTCATTCATTAACCTCATAAATGTACTCAGAGTATTTAGTAGTCCAAAGGGCATCACCATCCATTCATACAGACCTTCATTAGTTTTAAATGCAGTTTTCCATTCATCTCCTTCCCTTATCCTAATATGATGATACCCACTTTTTAAGTCAATCTTTAAGAAATAGCATGCACCTCCCAAGCAGTCCATTAGATCCTTCATTCTAGGTATTGGAAACCTATATCTGATGGTAATTTTGTTGATTTCCCTTGAATTAGTACACATTCTCCAATCCCCATCCTTTTTGGGTGTTAAAAAAGTAGGGACAACACAAGGGCTCAAACTTTCCCTTATTAGGCCCTTTTCCAACAATTCTTCAACCTACCTTCTTATTTCTTCATTTTTTTTAGGGGTCATCTTGTATGTAGCCTTATTTGGAAAATTTGCACTAGGGATCAGGTCTATATGATGGCTTACATCTCTCATGGGAGGTAAAGAAATTGGCAACTCATCAACTGCAATGTCCTTCTATTTGTCTAGCAAAGCTTGAACCTCACTAGGTATACCCTCAACCTTATTTGTTGCTAAAGAGATTTGGGTCTAATCACTAAGGAAAATACCTCACCACCTTCATCTTTCAATTTTTTCAAAAAATCTTTCTCTCCCACTACCATAACACTAGAACCAACTTGTTTATCAAACTCTTCATCTTGTAGGGGTGTCAATGTAAATGAAACTCCATCCTTATCTATTACATAAATGTTTTTCTAACCATCATGCATGGCCTTTCTATCATACTGCTAGGGTCTTCCTAGTACCAAGTGACAAACATCCATGGGATGATGTCACAAAGTATTTTTTCTCTATACCCCCCAATATTAAACTCTACCCATGTTTTCTCATTTACCAAGACTTGTTGACCTTTATTTAACCAAGAAACTTTGTATGGTGTGGGGTGAGGAATTCTCTTCATGTTTAACTTTTCAACCATTTCTAAGGAAACCAAGTTATCAGTAGAACCTAAATCAAAAAATTTGCATACCTTTCCATGTGACTTGCATGTGGTCCTAAACAAGTATTTCCTTTGTGGAGGCTCTTTGATGGTTGGCACCTTAATGAGCATTTTTCTCATCATCAAAGACTCACCTATCTCAGAAGCAACATTCTGAGATGGTGAATTAGCACATTCATTGTCTTCCTCATGCACAATTTGGGTCCTTCACTCACCTCCATTGGAACTTGATGCTTGTCTATCTAGGAACTTCCATGCTAGATGACCAAATTGGTTGTAATTGTAACATCTACCTGAGAAGTTGTTTGACCCTCTCCCTTTTCAACTAAACCTTCCTCTACCACTAAATCTCTTTCCTCTAAAATTACCTCTACCACTTGTCTCACCACTTTGCTCTTGGTGGCTACTTTGATTTAGCTTGTTGCTTTTGTGACTGCCCTCTTGCACCAAAGTTGTCTCTACCCTTGAAATTCTTTCCCCTTCCTCTTCCTTGCTGCTCTTGTCTCCTTTTTATCCTTTCCTTTGCCTTGACAGCTAATTGAAAACACTCCTCAATTGTCCTAGGTTTTGTGAGACCAATTTCATCTTAAATGTTGAGTCTAAGGCCATTTTAATACATTGCAACCTTTTCTACCTCTTGAGTATCTCCTACTCTAATACTCAACTTATGGAATTCTTCAGTATATTCCATCACTTCTAACTCATTTTGCTTTAAATTTTTTAGCTTCCTAAAGGTTTGTATTGCATAATCTGTAGGTAGAAATTGTGCCTTCACTTTTTCTACCATTCTATCCCATGAACTTATCTTTGATTTTCCATTCTTTACTCTTTCTTCTTGGACATAATTCCACCATGTTAGGGCAGGGCCCTTCAATTTGGTTTTTTCAAATTTCACCTTCTTATTGTCTTCTATTTCTTCAAATTCAAAGAAATTATCCAAAGCATCTATCCAACCCAACACTTCTTCACTATCCATATTTCCACCATACATAGGCACTTCAACTTTCACCTTTGGAGTATTATCCCCCTTGACATCCTTTAGCATCTTGACCATTCTCATATCTTCAAGGTCCAAGTCCTCATCATCATGGACTCCTACTGGAGGGTTCTCACTCTCACCTTCATTCTCTTTATCACTTTGGTCACCACTAACCATACCTCTTCTTTGTTTTTTCTCCAGGGCTGCAATTTTGGCAAGGGAAGATTCATGATACTTCTTGTATAGCTTCACCTCCTTTGCAGATTGTACCTTTAGTTCTCTAACTTTTTTGGTCATTGGATTGTCCTTTGGAGGAATCTTTCTTATGCCAATTTTCATTCACTTTACCACTTCACAATCAAAACCTATGCTCTAATACCACTTGATGTAGACCAGGGTGGATTAGGTTCAAAAAACACAATTCAACAACTTCAAGATTTCAAACCCTAACTATGGTGGATTGCACATAATTCCTTGTTTCTCCTTCTAGGTCTGCAATTTAGTTTTTCTAACATATCTTTTAGAGAAGTCCGTGAACCTTCAAAATCAATACCTTTTCAGATACCCATTAGGATCTAATTCAACATATATCAACAGAGAATAGGATTGTTTTGAAACACTCTCTTCAAAATAAGCCTACTACGTTGAAACAAGGCCAAATTAGGCCACTTTTCCAAAGCAAGTGTATCCAATTCAAACACCAGATACCAAAAATCCACACAAGTAGTTCTACATGTCACATAGTGTCCAAAAATGAAGTTTCTATCACCAAACTTCATTACCAAACTATTTTCCTACCAATTCACTAACCTACCTAAGCCTAACACATGAAGATGTTAGAATAGGGATTGGAAACAACCACCCCAAACTCCATTACCTACTCTAAACAACAAAAAAATCTCTAAGAACATGTTAATCCCATCCATTCTACCGAGTTTGGCTAAGATTCAATGGTGGAATGGGCTGCAAGGCATGATTTTTGTTCACAAACCCTTAAGCCTAGGGTTTTATAGGTGATTTTCAAAAAAACTCTTCAATATAACTTATTTCTCAATAAAAATCAATTAGACCATAGCTAAATCAAAGAAGATTCACTACTTCAACCTTTAAGATATGTTTTAGATCATGAATCTACTATACAAGCCCTACATAGCTCAAAGCTATAGAAAAACACATAATTTCAACAGAAAGCAGAGCTTATTCAATTGCTTGTCCACCAAAATCACATCAAAAGTATTTCCTTGAAGTTTGTGAGGCCATTTTAAACATGTATAATTGAAAACTAATGGTCTCCAACCAATTTTCAAATGAATGACTGTTTACCTTGCTTACAAAGCAACTTTTGGCAACATTTTGAAAACATTTACAAAACACACTTAAATGACCATATTTGACCTAAATACATCAAAATGGTCTCAATTAGACCTCATTACATCCAAACATGTGATCAAACATAGAAAACTCAAACTTAGACACCAAAAGATCAAAATTGCCATGGTGCCCTTGCACCATACACCTAGAGAGAAAAGAATCTCAAGTTCCACCTAAGATTAGCTCTTGTACTGATGTTCCATGTGTTGGAAAAATGATTAAATTTATCTATTTGTTGGCATTGATGTCACCATGTTGGTAGTATGCTGGAAGTTGGGTCTGATACTCTTATACTGGTGCTTATCCTCTTTGGTGGCTAGTCGGGTATTTTGGTTACCTTTCTGGTATTCTAGTCTACAGTTCTCTGTGGATGATAATCTTTGGTTGTGGTTTTGGGAAAATAATAATGGATGTTAAAGGCATGCATGATTAGGTTATTTCATGCTCTAGTGCTAGTACAATGTAGTAGCAACCAACAAATTGATTGTTTCCTTGTTGCGTTGAAGATTATTCGTGCCCAACTTGTTAAGTTAATTTTTATTTGATGTGAAAACTTATGTGTGACCTATTTCTTGGTCCGAGTTGACATGATGAAATATGCTAATGATTTTTTTGTGTGTTTGGAAATATTTTGTGAACTATTGGAGCTAACATAATAACAGTTAAAACATTTTGAAAATACTTTATGGAAGTTGACCTAATTAGTGCCTGTGATGGAGATTAGGTATTTATATAAGTATATGGTGAAAAATTTGGAAGCATGAGTGAATGAATGAGTAAGTGATAATGGGTGTGTGGGAGTATGTGCAGTGAGTCTGTAGGAAAGTGATAGAGGAAATAGTGAAGAGGTAATGAATGTGAAGGTGTGATCAGAAATGCAACAACTGTGAGCATATCCAGAATTGTATCAGCACATGTTAGGTGCATCTTTCCAGTTCATTTCTGGGTTGTAAAGCCTTACTCTATTTTGTATAATTTTTTTGTAGGCAGTGAGCCTTTGTACTTGGACAGTGAGTCCTTTTGGCAGTGAGCCTCCTTTTTAAAATACTATATAGTGTGAGTTAACCCTCACCGTTGTTTTTCCCTCATTAGGTTTTCCATGTAAATTTGGTGTTCATTGTGTTATCTTGCATTCTATTTTGTATCTCTTGCTTATACTTAATAATAGAACTGTGGATTTGTGAAATTGATTTATGTTGAAATTTTAAAGTTGATTTTTTGTGACAACTAATTCACCCCCCTCTCATTTGTCCTGCATCCTTTAACAATTGGTATCAAAGCTTTGGTTCCTTGGTGAAGAGCTTAACCACTTAAGGAGGATCCTGAATATTGATTAGATGGATGATAAAGGAGAGCACCAGACTACTCTTGAGGATCTTGATAAAGTGGAAAGAGAAAATAGAGATCTAAAAGAAAATATTGATGATGTAAATGAATGTGTCTAGAAATTGAAAGAACAACTGAATAAATTCAAGGAAAGACACATAGAAGTAAGTGAGCAACTAAAACAAGAGATCATTGGACTAAAGGCGTCAATAGAAGAAAAGAAAAGAATTGAGGAATGTTTGAATATATTAGTACAGAACAAAGCTAATGAATGCACTAGACTTGAATAGGAAGTGGTGAATCTAAGGATTGAATTGGAGAATGCAAAGAATTGTGAGAACAATTTTAAATCTAGCTTTGAAAATCTTGAGCAATTGCTTGTAGGACAAAGATCTAGTAAGGAAAAAGCTAGTTTGGGAAATGATGTAGGTGAAATTTCAAAGGGAAATAAAATGACTCGGGACAAAGGGAAGCAGAAGAGGAAATTTGCAAGAAGACAGCTTGTGAGATAACCTAATGAACAAAGGTATCCTTCTTTTAATGGTGCTTGTTTTCTATGTAATAGATATGGTCATAAAGCAATAGAGTGCAAAAGTAGAATGAATTAGTTTCCTACCTCTTTCTCTGGACAATGTTTCTCATGTAAGAAGTTTGGACATAAGGCTACTGAGTATAGATCTCAGGTGGGAATGGTCAGGAGAATGATGATGAATAGATTTCATGGAGACAAAATGAATCAACCCTTTAATGGCTACTACGATGCATGTAACAAATTTGTACATAGGGTGAATCAGTGTAGATTGAGAGTTATTAAAGGGTAGACTAGTCATAAAGGTGTTGTTTGCTATAAATATAATAAACTTGGACATATCTTGAAGTTTTGCAGAGGTAAGAATGGAAAGTAGTCTGCTCCAGTAGAGAAGAATGATCCAGTGAAGAAGATTGAAAAATAATAAATGAAGAGATGAAAAAGATATGGAAGAAGAAAGAGGAAGAAGAGGAAAAACCTAAAAGTACTAATGGGTTTGTACTCTCATTCGGTACATATGACTTATTTGGGAATTAGGTCTAGCAAGGCCTTAGGGGGAGTATTATCAGAAAATTCAGAAAACCCCCTATTGTATGGTGTGTTAGAGGCTAGAACAAGGATGCAATGTGAATAATGGGTATTTAGAGTTTTTGGACAAGGAATCGGTAGAAAAAATGTTGGCATAGAAGTTTGCAGACTAATTTAGGGTTTCTTGTCCTAAGAAGAAAATAGTTTTAGTAGCTTTTTGGTGTTTGTCATATTTAATGGGTGGTTAGGGAAAATTCATGGTATATAAGTTGAAAATTTGTGAGTCTTCTTGGTTATTTGAGCATTTGAAGAACCTAAATGATCTTGAAGTGATCTTGAAGTGAGCATGAAAAAATTCTGGGAGGAATTTGAAGAAATTAACTCAAGAAATCAAGAATTTGTTTCTTTGTTTGCAATAAGGGAAGAAGAAAATTGAATAAGTCTTGAATAACGAATCAAAGAAAGTGCAGAAATGGACAAGGAATTGAGAGATGACATCCCTCTAAAGTTGAAAGGATTTGAGTTAGAAGAATTTGATCATAAGAAGATAAGAGAGTTGGAACTAGGGTTGAACCAAGTCAAATTGCAAAACATCAAAACCATAGGTATGGATTTATGGAGTGAATTTTCATGGATTGTCGATAAATAATTTATCTTGTTCCTATTGAATAATTTTAAGAATGGATGCATCATATTGGACAAACCCTACCTGGTTACAAAGGAAGCAATCGAGGCAGTTTTTGGTTTATGTAGTATTGGTGACCTTCCTGGAAAGAAAACTATTAAACACAAGGATGTGGAGGAATTAATAGGTATTGTCAAAGACCCACAAGCTCTATGGATAGATACTCTCGAATATATAGCTACGAGGTATGTGGCATATGGTATTTCTTACAAGATTTATTTTAGAAACCATGAAGGTTCCACATTGGATATTGTTGTTCATATTGTGCACATGATGGTTAAGGAGAATAAGAGGTTTGATCTTTGTAGCTTGTTACTTGAAAATATTTCTGATAATATTCGAATGTCTGTAATTGAGGGTTATCCCTTTCATTTCGGATCACTGCTGGTATGTTTGGTATTTTACTTTTTGAATTCCCTACGAGGAAGAGATATTTTGGTATGGGAATCTAGGATTCTGATTGGGAAACGTATTTGCAAGTATTTGAAGACATTGTCAGACAATGAAAATTTATGCAAGTCTTATTTCACATCTCTGAAATCAAATTCATCCTCTGATATATCTGTATTGAGATAGTTTGAGGTGGCCTCTTCCTCTGGAAAAAGAGAATTGGATATTTTTATTACTAAATCCCCTCTGTAATCGAAGAAGAAGAAAGCTATAACTGAAGATATCATTGAAATTTCAAATGAAAAGGAGAATGTATCCTTTGATGATATCCATTTTATGTTGGTCAAGGGGAAGATGAAGAAGCTTGGTGAATTATGGAGTGCAGTGTCTCCTATTGACAGATTGAAGATTGATGATGCATTGGTAGATTATCTACTTCGGTTTGGTATTGAAATATATGTTGTTTCTAATTTCTTGCTAGAGAATCTAATTGAGATTGTTGAAGAAAGGATGTTGCTTGAAGGTTTGAAAGGACATAAGATGGGAAGCTTGGTTGAGAAAAGATGTAAAAAGTCTATGTAGAGATTGTTTGGATTGATTGTAGAAACTAAGAAGTGTGTTAAAAAAATTAGATGTTTACAAGTATTGTCTTCGGTGGCCTACTATTGTAGACAACTTCAGAAGTAGAATTGAAGCAATTGAAGCTAAGGTGAATGAGATTGGAAAGAAATATGACATATTTGAAGATAAAGAAGGGAAACAAAGGATAAGAGTTGGTGAACTTTAGGATGAACTGATCATTACACAAAGATAGAGAGATGATGTGATGAAGACCTTCTAGCTTCTTAAAGAAATTGTTGAAGTCTGGTTAGAGCATCTTTCTAGAATTCTTGTTGATGTTGAAGATATTGAGAAAAAATGTTCCGATGTACTTTGGTCACCCTCTTTTACTTTGTTGGGATTACTAGAAAGTACATGCTCAAAATTGGAGTCTACTATTTTTAATTGGAAGAAGTTGTATCTTACTACGCCCTTAATATTATTGTACAGCGGGTTATGAATAGTCGGCTTGTGGCTATCTTAACTCTCTATTAAGTCATATTATCATTAGTATATTGTTATTTAGTTGTTTAGGTCAGCCTAAGTCTTATATAGGTGTGTCTAAGTCGGCCTAGGTAATATCCTTGGCATAAATAGGAATATATAGGAGGTTGTGAGTCTTATTTCATCATGAAGTGTGAAGTGTTATCTCATTAGAGATATTTGGAGGTTTTCCCCCTCAAAGTGGCTTGTTATTCTCAGTTATTATCAAGTATTTGCAGCATATTTCATATCATATTCTTCTATTGTGCAAGTTATTCCATAACAAGTGGTATCAGAGCATGATCTTGGCACCATAGAGGCAAGGTTTTTCTCAATTTTAGAGGCGATTTTTGGAAGAGCATATCTTTCAGATTTTGGAGAATTTTTTTCTGATTTTTAAAGGGTTTTTGAAAAACATATTAAAGAAGCTACAGTCTATATTTCAAAAGAATTGGAGTAGAATTAAGCGAATTATTACAGAATTATGGTTTCTACACTATTTTTTTGGAATCTACATATCTCACACATCTTGTTGAATTGGAGTTTGATTTTTATTGGGTTTTTGAAGACATAATAAACGAGATTACAGTAAAAATTTTAGAGAATTTAAGTTTCATTTGTGTGATTTATTTCAACATTAGTGGTTTCCATCATGCTGGGGCCTGGAACAAGGGGTAAGAAGAATGTCACTTCGGGGAAGTCTCCTGATAAGGATGGTGAAACAATTGAGGATATTACTCATAATGAGGAAATAAATAGGGTCAAGGAAGAAATTTCCTCAATTAATATGGATATGTGTGACCTAAGAGGAGATATATCGGACATACGAAACATGTTAAGCACCTACAGGGCTGTATCAAGAAAGGAGTTCTCAAGCGGCCAAGGTGAAAATTCTAGGTCAGTTACTACTGACACAAGCTTTAATACTCCTATGGGATCTAGGAATTTATTTCCAAAGGTGGATATGCACAAGTTCTATGGTAAGGATCCTCTAACATGGATAAACCAAATGGAGAATTTTTTTGAAGTACACCAAATCCCAAATGGACAAAAGGTCACGATGCTTCCTTATATCTAGAACCAGATCAATTCATTTGGTATCATTGGCTTTACACTCATCAAAGGAAAAAGGGGCTCACCGTCTCATGGTCAATTTTTACAGAGGAACTCCAAGCACAATATAGCAATAGCACATACAACTTCTTCAGCCAGCTGGCTAAACTTCAACAAACAGGATTAGTTAAGGATTATATTCAACAATTCCAAAATCTATCCTAAGGGTGGACAATTACTGGGAAAAAATTGAATGACTCTATTCTTGGTGGTCTCAAGGATCACATTCAACATGAGGTACTAGATGTTTAGCCCTAGTTCCATAAATGAGTCTTTTATCTTAGACCGGGTAGAGGAGAAGTATTTGATTCCTAAGAAGCAAGGCTAATGTGACAAGAGAGAAAGGATATTCAACACAACCTACTAAGTTGACTCCACAACAAATTGAGGAGAAAAGAGCAAAAGGCTTGTGTTTCAATTGTGATAGCAAATACTGAGGACATAAATGTAGTGAAAAGAAATTGTTTTATATTGAAGGTCCCAATGAGGAAGAAGAGGAGGAACCCATACTAGAAGATGAAAGGGAGTCAAAATGAGGAATCAGCATGATTCTCAACCAATATTTTGTCATGCACTCTGTTTCAAAGGTCACAAACCTCAAGGTGGTGGGTTCCTAAAGAAGCAGTCGGTAACAGATCACTCGTAGTACTCCATAATTTCACAACAAAAGTTAGCTACTCGCCTAAATTGTTTCATATAATCCCTTAGAGTTTCAAGTTTTGATTGCAGATGGTGGTACAGTTAGTTGTCTCGTGGAAGTGTCATAGCATTAAATTATCCATGGGAGATTATCAACTTGATACCCCAAATGTATGCATATCCATGGGTGCAATATATTGTTTTGGGAGTACAATGGCTTTACTACATTAGGAACAATTGAGATGAACTTCCAAGAACTATTCATGATTTCAATCAAGGAAGGCTAGTAGAGCTAAGGGGTTGAAGGAAAAATCTCCACAAATGGTAAGTTCTCATCAAATGCAAAGTTGCTTAAGAAAGGAGGGATGGATTTGTGGCCCAACTATGTTCATTAGAAGTCCCCTAATCTAATTCCTACTCATCCAGATTTGCAAGCTATAATTGATCATCACTCAATTGTTCTTGGAGATATGCCTAAAGGACTTTCTCCTAAGAGGGATCATGATCATGCCATACAGTTAGTCCTAGGGAGCCAACCACCGAACATCAGGCCTTACAAGTATCCACACATACAAAAGAGTGAGATAGAAAAAATTGTTGAAGAGATGCTAGAGGCAGAATCATCAGGCATAGCCAAAGTGTTTACTCCTCACCTGTGGTGATGGTACTTAAGAAGGATGATACTTGGTGCATGTGTCCAATTATAGAGTGCTCAACATGTACACCATTAAAGATAAGTTTCCAATTCCAGTCATTGATGATTTGTTAGATTAATTAAATGGAGCTATGTTTTTTACTAAGTTAGATCTTAGATCTGGTTATCACCAAATTCAAATTAAGGAGGAAGATATTTGTAAGACAACATTCCGGACTCATGAGGGTCATTATGAATTTTTGGTGATGCCATTTGGTCTTACCAATGCACCATCTACATTCCAAAGTTTGATGAACTCCATTTTTAAGAAGTTCTTGAGAAAGTTTGTGTTAGTATTCTTTGATGATATATTGATCTATAGCAAGACTTGGGAAGAACATCTAAATATGTGGAATTCAAGCATTACAAATAATTTTTGAAGATCATAAACTCTATGCTAAGCCATCCAAGTGTGCTTTTGGTCTTACAGAGGTGGAGTATTTGGGACACATAGTTTCACATGAAGGAGTAAAGGTGGACCCTAACAAAATTAAGGCTATCATGGAATGGCCTATTCCAAAAACCATTAAGAAACTGAGAGGATTCTTGGGATTGACATGGTACTATAGAAGATTTGTGAAGAATTATGGTAGTATAGCAGCACCTCTCACCACTCTATTGAAGAAGGATTCTTTTCATTGGAACGAGTCTGCCAATATAGCATTTGAGAGATTGAAGGAGGCTATGTGTACAACTCCAGTACTTGCCACTCCTGACTTCACCAAGGAATTCATTGTGGAATGTGATGCTTCTGGAAATGGGATAGGAGCAGTGCTCATGCAAGAAGGTCGACCAATTTCTTTTCAGAGTCATTAATTAAAAGGTAAGAATCAACTAAAACCTATTTATGAGAAGGAAATGCTAGCAATACTCCATGTAGTGAAACAATGGCGCCTTATCTATTGGGTAGACATTTCAAGGTTAAGATAGATCATGATAGCCTAAAATATTTTTTGGAACAATGACTATCTTCTAAGAGCAACAAAAATGGGTCACTAAGATGTTAGGATATGACTTTGAGATTGTATATAAGAAAGGGAAAAAAATATTGTCGCAGATAAGCTCAAGGAAGGATGAGAAAGATGAGCCTTATTGTGTGCCCTTTCAATATTACAAGCAAATTGGGTGGAGGAAGCCAAAGCAGAGTGGCAAAAATGATGTTGCACAAGTAATCTCATCAAGCAATTAAAAAGTGATCCTAGTAGTTCAGATAAGTTTTGTTGGAAGGGAGATACTCTTTGGTATAAAGAGCATTTGTATCTCTGCAAGAATTCCAACCTTAAAATCAAGATTCTCACATAGTTGCATGAGTCTCCAGTGGGTGGTCATTTAGGATTTTTGAAGACATATCATCGAGTCAAGCAGGATTTCTTTTGGGAGGGGCTTAAGGGTGATGTTCAAAAATTTGTGGTTGAATGTTTGGTGTGTCAAAGGCATAAAGGGGAGACAATTAAGACACCAGGTCTCTTGCAACCCTTATCTATTCCTAGCCAGCGTTTGGAAGAGGTATCCATGGACTTCATCACAGGGCTTCCCAAATCTAAAGGTCATAATGTCATCATGGTGGTAGTTGATCGGCTCACTAAATATTTACATTTTATTGCATTAGCACATCCTTTTATAGCAAGTGTAGTGGCTAAAGGTTTTTTGGAGAATATCCAAAAGCTACATGGTACACCTAAAGTTATTGTTAGTGATCGTGATCCTATCTTCACTAGCCACTTTTGGAAAGATTTATTCTCATGTTTGGGTACTCAATTGGCTCTTAGCTCTTCATACCACCCTCAATCAGATGGGCAAACGAAGGTTGTTAATAAGTGTTTGGAAGGATATCTACGTTGTTTCACTTCAGAGAAACAGTCTCAGTGGGTAGATTGGCTACCACTTGCGGAATGGTGGTATAACACTTCTTTTCATAGCTCATCAAAAATGTCTCCATTTTTAGCACTTTATGGATATCATCCTCCTTCCATCACATCATCAATTAAGGTGTCCCCAAGAGTTCAGGCAGTAGAAGACCACTTGCTTCATCAACAACAAGTACTTTTAGGACTCAAGGAGAATTTAGCCATGGCACAAAATCGAATGAAACAACAGGCAGACCAACATCGTAGTGAAAGAAGTTTTGAAGTTGGGGATTGGGTCTTCTTGTGATTGCAGCCTTATAAACAAATCTCACTAAAGCAGCAAAGAAAGAATAATAAGTTGTCTCCAAAGTATTATGGTCCATACCAAATCATGCAGAAGATCGGTAGTGTTGCCTACAAGCTTGAGTTGCCACCAACAACAAAGATACATCCAATTTTTCATGTTTCCATTTGAAGAAGGTAATTGGGCATAATATTCCCACTCAAACAACACTTCCCGAGTTGGATGAAGAAGGAAGAATCATTTTGGAACCAGAGTGCATTCGTCAAACATGCACAAAGAAGCTGAGGAATAGAACTATCACTAAGTATCTCATCCAATGGAAGAAGTTACCAGTTGAAGATGCCACATGGGAAGATGAGGAGTTCATTCAAAAGTTTCCAAACTTGATTAGCATTGAGGACAATGCTTCTTTGAAGAAAGGGGCATGCTATGCCCTTAATATTATTGTACATCGGGTTATGAATAGTCACTTGTGGCTATCTTAACTCTCTATTAAGTCATATTATCATTAGTATATTGTTATTTAGTTGTTTAGGTGGCCTAAGTCTAGGTGATATCCTTGGCATAAATAGGTATATATAGGAGGTTGTGAGTCTTATTTCATCATGAAGTGTGAAGTGTGTTCTCATTAGA
Organism: Sequoia sempervirens; assembly: GCA_007258455.2. Classification (NCBI taxonomy): domain Eukaryota; kingdom Viridiplantae; phylum Streptophyta; class Pinopsida; order Cupressales; family Cupressaceae; genus Sequoia; species Sequoia sempervirens. The sequence goes on along the minus strand of VDFB02000017.1, from coordinate 538,154,891 downwards.
GATATTTGGATATCCTTGGCATAAATAGGTATATATAGGAGGTTGTGAGTCTTATTTCATCATGAAGTGTGAAGTGTGTTCTCATTAGAGATATTTGGAGGTTTTCCCCCTCGAAGTGGCTTGTTATTATCAAGTATTTGTAGCATATTTCATATCATATTCTTCTATTGTGCAAGTTATTCCATAACATATCTAGTTCTCAAAGAAAGATATAAGAATGTTCTTGAGGTGAAGAGTGTCATCTTCACTTAATTTTTGCTTGCTTAAAGAGTCTAGATTTTTGGAAGTTTTTGAATTTTTTGGAAATATTTTTTGAAGTTTTGATGTCACCATGTTTGCATTCATTTCTGGCACCATTTTTCATTGATGTCAAAGGGGAAGAGAGTTGGAATGGAGAGTGTTGAAGATAGTGGAGAGAGAATGTTTTGTTCACATGTTTCCATCAATGATAAAGGGAGAGATTCTTGGAAAAATGAGTAAAGTTATCTATTTGTTTTCATTGGTTTCACCATGTTGGTAGTATGCTAGCAGTTGGGTCTAGTACTCTTATACAAGTGCTTATCCTCTCTGGTAGTTGGTCCGGTATTTTCGTTTGCACTTCTCCATGGATGATAATCTCTGGTTGTGGTTTTGGGAAACTACTGATGGATGTTAAAGGTGTGCATGATTAGGTTATTTTGTTCTCTGGTGCTCGTACAATGTAGTAGCAACCAATAGATTGATTGTTTCCTTGTTGTGTTGAAGATTATTCTTGGCCAACTTGTTAAGTTAATTTTGATTTGATGTGAAAACTTATGTGTGACATATTTCTTGGTCCAAGTTGACATGATGAAATATGCTAAAGATTGTTTTGTGTGTTTGGAAATATTTTGTGAAATTTTGGAGCCGACATAATAACGGTTAAAGAATTTTGAAAATACTTTGTGGAAGCTGACCTAATTAGTGCCTGTGATGGAGATTGAGTATATATAAAAGTATATGGAAAATAGTTTGGAAGCATGAGTAAATGAGTGAGTAAGTGCGAATGGGTGTGTGGGAATATGTGCAGTGAGTCTATAGGAAAGTGATAGAAGAAATAGTGAAGAGGTAATGAATGTGAAGGTGTGATCAGAAAGGTAGAAGCTGTGAGCATATTTGGAACTATATCAATACATGTTAGGTGCATCTTTCTAGTTCAATTTTGGGATATAAAGCCTTACTTTGTTTTGTATAATTTTTCTATAAGTAGTGAGCCTTCTTGTTGGACAGTGAGTCCTTTTTGTAGGCAATGATCCTAAGTACTTGTACAGTGAGTCCTTCTTTTGGCAGTGAGCCTCCTTTTAAAAAAACTTCATTGTGGTTTTTCCCTCATTGGGTTTTCCACACAAATCTAGTGTCCAGTGTGTTATCTTGCATTATGTTTTGTATCTCTTGCTTATACTTAATAATAAAACTGTGGATTTGTGAAATTGATTTATGTTGAAGTTTTAAACTTGAATTTTTGTGACAACTGATTCACCCCCCTTTTAGTTGTCATGCATCCTTTAACAATTGGTATTAGAGATTTGGTTCCTTGGTGAAGAGCTTAACCGATTAAGGAAGATCCTAAAGATTGATTAGATGGATGATAAAGGAGAGCTTTGGATTGCTCTTGAGGATCTTGATAAAATGGAAAGAGAAAATAAAGATCTGAAAGAAAATCATGATGATGCAAATGAATGTGTCTAAAAATTGAAAGAACACCTGAAGAAATTCAAGGAAAGACATAGAGAATTAAGTGAGCAATTGAAACAAGAGATAATTGGATTGAAGGTGTTGGTAGAAGAAAAGAAAAGAATTGAGGAATGTTTGAATACATTGGTACAAAACAAAGCTGATGAATGCACTAGACTTGAACAAGAAGTGGTGAATCTAAGGATTGAAATGGAGAAGGAAAAGCTTTGTGAGAAAAACTTTAAATCTAGCATCGAAAAGCTTGAGGAGTTGCTTGTAGGATAGATATCTAGTAAGGAAAAAATCTGGTCTGGGAAATGATGCAGGTGAAAGTTTAAAGGGAAATAAAATGACTTAGGAAAAAAGGAAGCAGAAGAGGAAGTTTGCAAGAATATAACCTATGAGACAACCTAATTCACAGAGGTAACCTTATTTTAATGGTGCTTATTTTTCATATAATAGATATGGTCATAAAGCAACAAAGTGGAGAAGCAGAATGAATCAATTTCCCGGCTCTTTCTCTAGACAATGTTTCTCATGTAAGAAGTTTGGACATAAGGCTAATAAGTGTAGATTCTAGGTGGGAATGGTCAGCAGAATGATGATGAAAATATTTAATGGAGATTGAATGAATCAACCCTTTAATGGCTACTGCTATACATGCAATAAATTTGGATATAGGGCAAAAAAATGTAGATAGAGAGGTATTAAAGGTCAGACTAATCAGAAAGGTGGTGTCTACTATAACTATAATAAACTTGGACATATCTCAAATTTTTGCAGAAGTAAGAATGGAAAGCAGTCTACTCTAGTAGAGAAGAATGATCTAGTGAAGAAGATTGACAAAGAAGAAATGAAGGAAGAGATGAACAAGATATGGAAGAAGAAAGAGGAAGAAGAGGAAAAAACTAAAATTATTGATGATTTGTACTCTCATTTGGTACAAATGACTTATTCGAGAATTAGGTCTAGCAAGGCCTTAGGGGGAGTATTATCAGAAAATTAATAAAACCCCCTATTGTATGGCATATCAGAGGCTAGCATGAGGATGGAATGTGAAGAATGGGTATTCAAAGGCTGGCATAGAATTTTGCAGACTGATTTAGGGTTTCTTGTGCTAAGAAGAATATATTTTTAGCAGCTTTTTGGTGTTTTCTGTATTTAATGCATGGTTAGGGAAAATTAATGGTGTATAAGTTAAAAATTTGTGAGTCTTCTTGGTTATTTGAGCATTTGAAAAACCTAAGCAATCTTGAAGTGATCTTGAAGCGAGCATGAAATAATTCTAGGAGGAATTCAAAGAAATTAAGTCAAGCAATCAAGAATTTGTTTCTATGTTTGTGATAAGGAAAGAAGAATAAAATCGAAGAAGTCTTGAATAGCGAATTGAAGAAAGCACATAAATGGACAAGGAATTGAGAGATGACATCCCTCTAAAGCTAAAAGGAGTTGAGTTAGAAGAATTCAATCATAAGAAGATAAGAGAGTTGGAACTATGGTTGAACCAAGTTGAATTTTAGAACATCAAAACCATAGGTATGGATTTGTGGAGTGAATTAGAGATTTTTATTACTGAATCCCCTCCAGAATCGAAGAAGAAGAAGAAAGTTATAACTAAAGATATCATTGACATTTCAGATGAAAAGGAGAATGTATCCTCTGATGATATCTAGTCTATGTTGGTCAAAGGGAAGATGAAGAAGCTTGGTGAATTATGGAGTGCAGCCTCCCTATTGACAGATTGAAGATTTATGATGCGCTAGTAGATTATCTATTTCAGAAAGGTATTGAAATATCTGTTGTTTCTGATTTCTTGCTAGAGAATCTAATTGAGATTGTTGATGAAAGGATGTTGCTTGAAGGTCCAGAAGGACATAAAGTGGGAGCCTTGGTTGAGAGAATATGTAAAAAGGTTGTGTAGAGATTGTTTGGATTGATTGTAGAAACTAAGTAGTGTGTTAAAGAAATTTCAGATGTTTACAAGTATTGTCTTCGATGGCTTGCTGTTGTAGACAACTTCAGAAGTAGAAATCAAGTGATTGAAGCTAAGGTGAATGGAATTGGAAAAAACTTTGAAATATTAGAAGCTAAAGAAGGGAAACAAAGGATGAGAGTTGGTGAAATTTAGGCTAAACTGATCATTACACAAAGATAGATAGATAATGTAACGAAGACCTTCTAGCTTCTTAAAGAAATTGTTGAAGTCCGGTTAGAGCATCTTTCCAAAATTCTTGTTGATGCTAAAGATATTGAGAAACAATGTTCTAATGTAGTTTGGTCACCCTCTTTTACTCTGTTGGGATTACTAGAAATTACATGCGCAAAATTGGAGTCTGTTGTTTTTAACTGGAAGAAGTTGTATCCTATTCTCAAAGAAAGATATAATAAGGTGTTTTAGGTGAAGAGTGTCATCTTCACTTAATTTCTACTTGCTTAACTAATCTGTATTGTTGGAAGTTTTTGAAGTTTTAGGAAATATTTTGAAATTTTGATGTCACCATGTTTGCACTTGTTTTTGGCACCCTTTTCCATTGATGTCAAAGGGGGAGAGAGTTGGAATGGAGATTGTTGGAGATAGTGGAGAGAATTTTTTGTTCACATGTTGCGTGTTGGCAACACAAGGGCAGACAACTAAGAGGGGGGATGAATCAATTGTCACAAAAATTATAATTCTTAAACTTATTCTCAGATCTGATAAATAAACATGAAAGCATAAACCATCACCACATCAGAAACACACATAACACGAAGATTTTTTTACGTGGAAACCCTGTTAGGGGAAAAACCATGGTGGAGGTCAGTCCACAAGATTATACCTTTTTAAAAGTATAAAGAAATAAATGGGGAATGCACATGCATTTAGGAACATTGCGTATAGCTCACTGCTCAAATACGAAAGGAAGACTCAATGTCTTCCAAAAACATTTGGATTAGATCCACAATATTTTGAACTAAGAAAATAGCACCTGCTAATGCCTAATTACAGTTCTGATTAAGCACATAAACTCTACTCACTCTTCTTCACACTTTTTCACACATTGCCTCTGCCTTTGAATGATTAGAGCATTGTTCACACACAACACTCACACATTCTCTCATACACATACCTTCCAATGGTAGAAAAAATAACTCATATATATCTGTGACTAGAGATAAGGTCATCTACATGTCGGCTTAACAAGAAAATAAAATGTATACAAAATTTCGGCCTAAATCAATAAACAATTTACAATTTGAATCAACCAATGTCGACCAAAACATAGCAAAGAACCAAAATAACTTCCTCAAACATGAAACACCTTAATTAATTATGCCTCAAAGATCCACAACATGCTATAATCACCATGTCGGCGATGAACGTGAAAAACATGAACGCATAAAAGAAAATCACCAATCACAAGCACAACGATCAATGTAGATCAATAACACTGATAGAGAACAATCTAGAAACATCCAAAAGCATCATGAATCACCACAGGAGCATCCACAACAACTCAAATTACTATAATCACATCATCTTCTTTTAGGAACACCAACTAAAGTAGCAGAATAACTTTCAGAACACAAATACTCATAACTCGGTCAAATCTTCATACGGATCTCTAAAACTTAATGTGGATAAACTAGATATACTCAACAAAAAACCATTTAATCCACAACCTCTGATCATCAACATACTAAGCTAGCCAACATCATGAACTTCACTGTACCATTGACAACCTGCAACTTATTTTATTACAATTTTCTCAATAACCTTGACATAGACAACCTTAAAGACATTAATGCCAATAGTGTTGACATCAATGATCACCACATATCAACAACATCCAAAATTTCCATCAATGAAAAAGTGGGAGATTGTTGGAAAAATGAGTAAAGTTATCTATTTGTTGTCATTGGTGTAACCATGTTGGTAGTATTATGGCAGTTGGGTCTAGTACTCTTATACCAGTGTTTATCCTATATGGCGGTTGGTCTAGTATTTTGGTTACCTTTTTGGTATTCTAGTTTGCACTTCTCTCTGGATGATAATCTCTATTTGTGGTTTTGGGAAACTACTAATGGATGTTAAAGGTGTGCATGATCAGGTTATTCATGCTTTGGTGCTCACACAACGTAGTAGAAACTAGAAAATTCATTGTTGCCTTGTTGTGTTGAAGATTATTCCTGACCAACTTGTTAAGTTAATTTTGATTTGATGTGAAAACTTATGTGTGACATATTTCTTGGTCTGAGCCAACATGATGAAATATGCTAAAGATTGTTTTGTGTGTTTGGAAATATTTTGTGAACTATTGGAGCCGACATAATAATGGTTAAAAAAATTTGAAAATACTTTGTGGAAGCTGACCTAATTAGTGCCTACGATGGAGATCGGGTATATATATAAGTATATGGCGAACAGTTTGGAAGCTTGAGTGAATGAGTGAGTAAGTGTGAATGGGTGTGTGGAAATATGTGTGGTGAGTTTGTAGGAAAGTGATAGAAGAAATAGTGAAGAGGTAATGAATGTGAAGGTGTGATAAAAAAGGAAATAACTATGACCATATCCGGAACTGTATCAACACATGTTAAGTGCATCTTTCCAGTTCATTTTTGGGCTGTAAAGCCTTACTCTATTTTGTATAATTTTTTTGTAGGTAGTGAGCCTTCTTGTTAGACAGTGAGTCACTTTTGTAGGAAGTGATCCTTTGTACTTGGATAGTGAGTCTCCTTTTTAAAATACTATATAGAGTTAACCCTCACCGTGGTTTTTCCCTCATTGGGTTTTCAATGTAAACTAGTGTTCAATATGTTATCTTGCATTCTATTTTGAATCTCTTTCTTATACTTAATAATAGAACTGTAGATTTGTGAAATTGATTTATGTTGAAGTCTTAAAGTTGAATTTTTGTGACAACTGATTCACCCCCTCTTCTCAGTTTTCCTACATCCTTTAACACCATGCTTCTTAATATCCTCTTCTGACATTCATGTTGCATCTTTTGGAGGTAGACCTTTCCACTTGACAAGATATTTATTGTAGAATTTATGCCTTGTTCTCTTTACCTATTTTGTGTCCAAAATGGTCTCAAGCTTCAATGGTTCAGTAGGTTGTAGGTCTTTGACCCAATCTTCATCAGAAACATCAACATCCACACCTGTACCTACATCCACAAATCCCTTGAAAGGGTATAAGTCAGCCACATTAAATATAGAGGAAATAGGAACTCCAGGAGGGAGTTCTATCTTATATGCATTGGCCCCAAACTTATGGACCACTCTACAAGGCCCAATTTTCTTCATCAAAAACTTGGTGTACTTTCCTTTTGGAAATCTTTCCTTCTTCAGACGTGCAAGGACCAAGTCTCCCACCTTGAATTGTACATCCCTTCTTTTCAAGTGAGCATGTTTCTTATATTTTTCAACCCTTTTCTATAAATTGTCTTTAACTTGCTGGTGGATCTCCCTCATAGCTTCTGAAAATGCTTCTCCCTTAGCACTTCTCTTCTCCATCCCTGTCAAATCCCTAACCTCAAACACACCTCTTGGATTTAGACCATAAACCACTTCAAAATGGATTTTCCCAATGCTTTTATTAATGGAATCATTGTAAGCATATTCATCCTGTGGAAGAACCAAGTCCCATTGTTGTCCATGCTCTTTTGTGAGGCATCTCAAATGGTTTCCAAGTGATCTATTGACCACTTTAGTCTTCCCATCCGTTTGTGGGTAATAGGCAATACTAAAGGTTAAATTAGTTCCAAGCTTCCTCCAAAAGTGACCAATAAACTTGTAATCCCTATGTGAAACAATTGTTAATGAAAGACCATGAATTCTGATTATTTATTTAAAGAATAACCCTGCAATATGAGAAGCATCATTTGTGCATTTTCATGGAATAAAGTGAGCCATTTTACTAAACCTACAAAAAATACACTATCATAACCCCTTTGAGTTCTTGGCAAACCTAATACAAAATCCATGCTTAGCCTCTCTCATGATCTATTAGGTATTGGTAAGGGCTGATAAAGTCCTGCATTTGAAGTATAATCCTTGGCTCTTTGGTAGATTGTACAACTTTCCACAAAATTTTTGACATCTACTTTCATCTTTGGCCAAAAATAGAATCTTCTTACCTAATTCAATGTCTTATCAATCCCAAAATGTCCTCCTAAACTTCCACAATGTTTCTCCTTTATCAAATTTGTTCTCATAGAGCACCTTGGTATACATAGTTGAGCACCTTTAAACAATAAGCCATCTTGCAACAAAAAATTAGAATACTCCTCATGAAAATCATCTTTAAACTAAGCACAAACATAATATACCTCTTTAAAGTCTTCGTCTTCAACATACATATCCTTCAAGGCTTATATTCCCACACTTTAAAGTTGTATTTCATGCACCAACATTGACCTTCAACTTAGAGCATCAACTACCTTGTTGTCTTGGCCTTTTTTGTGCTTGATTGTAAAGGAATAGCTCTTCAAATATTCTACCCAATTTACATGTCTATGACTTAACTTATCTTGACTATTCAAAAATTGCAAGGCATGGTTGTGAGTGAAAACAATGAAATCCTTTGGAAAAAGGTAGTGTCTCCACTTCTTAAGGGCCAACACCAATGTATATAGATCCAAATCATATGATGAATACCTTCTTTTGGATTCATTAAACTTTTCATTGAATAAAGCCATCAGTCTGCCTTCTTGACTTAAGACTGTACCAATTGCAAAGCCACTTGCATCACACTCTATAGTCAAAATCTTGTTGAAATAAGGTAAAGCAAGGATAGGTTGTTGTGCCACTCTATTTTTTAGATATTTAAAGATTCTTTCTTCCTCATCAGTCCACTAAAATTTCTTCCTTTTATCTCCTTTAATGGTGTCAATAATGGGTTAGTAGATATGACTAAAACTCTTGATGAATTTCCTATAGAAACTTTTAAGTCCATGAAAGCTTCTTACCTCTCCTACTAATTTTGGAGTTGGCCAACTAAGAATTTCCTCTACCTTGGTGGGATCCATCTTCAATGAACCCTTGGAGATCACAGAACCAAGATGCATTAGCTCTTCTTTCAAAAATTCACACTTTTTGAGATTTACCATCAACTTCTCCTCATTCAATCTCTGCAAAACCATGTCAAGGTGTGGTAAGTGCTCTTCCTTTGTCTTGATAAACACAAGTATGTCATATAAATATACAACAAAAAAAAATCCCATGAAAGGATTCAAAACCTCATAAATGTACTTGGAGCATTTGATAGTCCAAAGGGCATCACCATCCATTCATACAGACCTTCATTAGTTTTAAATGCAGTTTTCCATTCATCTCCTTCCCCTATCCTAATATAATGATACCCACTTTTTAAGTCAATCTTTGAGAAATATAATGGACCTCCCAAGTAGTCCATTAGATCCTCCATTCTAGGTATTGGAAACCTATATCTGATGGTAATTTTGTTGATTTCCCTTGAGTCGGTACACATTATCCAATCCCCATCCTTTTTGGGTGCTAAAATTGTAAGGACAACACAAGGGCTCAAACTTTCCCTTATTAGGCCTTTATCTAACAATTCTTGAATCTGCCTTCTTATTTCTTCATTTTGTTTAGGGGTCATCTTGTATGCAACCTTATTTGGAAAATTTGCACCAGGGATCAAGTCTATATGATGGCTTTCATCTCTCATGGGATGTAGAGAACTTGGCAACTCATCAACAACAATGTCCTTTCATTTGTAAAGAAAAGCTTGAACCTCACTAGGTATACCCTCAATCTTATTTGCTGATAAAGTGGATTTGGGTTTGATCACTAAGGAAAATCCCTAACCACCTTCATCCTTCAATGTTTTCAAAATATCTTTCTCTCCCACTACGATAAAACTAGAACCAACTTGTTTATCAAACTCTTCATCTTGTAGGGGTGTCAATGTAAATAAAACTCGATCCTTATCTATTACATAATTTATTTTTTTGACCATCATGCCTGGCTTTTCTGTCATATTGCCAGGGTCTTCCTAGTAGCAAGTGACAAATATCGATGGGGATGATGTCACAAAGGTTTTCGTCTTTATACCCCCCAATATTAAACTCTACCCATGTTTTGTCATTTACCAGGACTTGTTGACCTTTATTTAACCAAGACACTTTGTATGGTGTAGGGTGAGGAATTCTCTTCATCTTTAACTTTCCAAGCATTTCTAAGGAAACCAAGTTATTAGTAGAACTTTAATCAACAACTACTTTGCATACCTTTCCATGTGACTTGCATGTGGTCCTAAACAAGGATTTCCTTTGTGGAGGCTCTATGACTATTGCCATCTTAATGAGTGTCCTCATCATCAAAGACTCACCTATCTTAGGAGTAGCATGTTGAGATGGTGAATTAACACTTTCATTGTCTTCCTCATGCACAATTTGGGTCCTTCACTCACCTCCATGGGAGCTTGATGATTTTTTTTCCAGGCACTTCCATGCTAGAAGACCAAATTGGTTGCAATTGTAACATCTTCCTGAGAAGGTATTTGACCCTCTCCCTTATCCACCAAACCTTCCTCTAAAATTATCTCTGCCACTTGTCCCACACTTTTCTCTTAGTGGCTACTTGATTCACCTTGTTTCTTTTGTGACCGCCCTCTTGCACCAAAGTTGCCTCTACCTCTGGAATTATTTCCCTTTCCTCTTGTTGCTCCTATCTCCTTTTTATCCTTTCCTCTACCTTGACAACTAATTTAAAACACTCCTCAACTATCCTAGATATTGTGAGACCAATTTCATCTTGAATGTTGATTCTAAGGCCATTTAAATACCTTGCAACCTTTTCTACCTCATCTTGAGTATGTCCTGCTCTAATACTCAACTTATGGAATTCTTCAGTATATGCCATCACATGTAACTCCTTTTGCTTTAAAATTTTCAGCTTCCTAAAGGTTTTTATTGCATAATCTACAGGTAGAAATTTTTCCTTCACCTTTGCTACCATTCTATCTTATGAACTTATATTTTCTTTTCCCTTCTTTACTCTTTCTTCTTGGAAATAATTCCACCATGTTAAGGTAGTGCCCTTCAATTTGGTTTTTGAAAATTTCACCTTCTTATTGTCTTCTATTTCTTCAAATTTAAAGAAATTATCCAAAGCATCTATCCAACCAAACACTTCTTCACTGTCCATCTTTCCACCATACATAGGAACTTCAACTTTCAACTTTGGAGTATTATCCCCCTTGACAACCTTTAGCATCCTGACCATACTCATCCCTTTAGGGTCCAATTATTCATCATCATGGACTCCTACTGGAGGGTTCTCACTCTCACCCTCATCCTCTTTATCACTTTGGTCACCACTGACCATACCTCTTCTTTGGTTTTTCTCCAAGGTTGAAATTTTGGCATGGGAAACTTCATGAGATTCCTTGTATAGCCTCACCTCCTTTGCATATTGTTCCTTTAGTTCTCTAACTTCTTTGGTCGTTGGATTGTTCTTTGGAGGCATCTTGCTTATGCCAATTTTAATTCACTTTACCACTTCACAATCAGAACCTATGCTCTAATACCTCTTGATGTAGAGTGGGGTGGATTAGGTTCAAACAACACAATATAGAAACAACTTCAACATTTCAAACCCTAACTATGGTGGATTGCACACAATTCCTTGTTTCTCCTTCTAGGTCTGTAATTTAGTTTTTCTAACATATCTTTTAGAGAAGGTCATCAACCTTCAAAATAAATACCCTTTTTGATACCCATTAGGCTCTAATTCAACATATCTCAATTGGGAATAGGGTTGTTTTGAAACAATCTCTTCAAAATAGGTCTGCTACATTGAAACAAGGCCAAATTAGGCCACTTTTCCAAAGCAAGTGTATCCAATTCAAACACCAAATACCAAAACTCCACACCAGTAGTTCTAACATGTCCTAGAGGGTCCCAAAATGTAGTTTCTATCACCAGACTTCATTACCAAATTGTCATCCTACCAATTCACTAACCTACCTAAGCTTAACACATGAAGATGTTAGGCTAGGTCTTGGAAAAAACCAACCAAAACTCCATTCCTTGCTCTAAACAACAAAAAAATATCTAAGAACATACTAATCCCCTCCATTCCATCAAGTTTGGCCAAGATTCAATGGTGGAATGGGCTACAAGACATGATTTTTGTTCACAAACCCTTAAGCCTAGGGTTTTATAGATGGTTTTCAAAGAAACTCTTCAAACTAAATTATTTATCAATAAAAATCAATCACACCACATCCAAATCAAAGAAGATTCATTGCTTCAACCTTTCACATATGTTTCAGATCATGAATCTACTGTACAGGCTATATAGATCTCAAAACTACATAAAAACATAGAATTTCAATATAAAATAGAGCTTATTCAATTGCTTGTCCACCAAAATCACATCAAAAATGTTGCCTCAAATTTTTTGAGGAAATTTTAAATATGACCTAAATGCATGAAAATGGTCTCAATTAGACCTTATTACATCCAAAAACGTGATCAAACACACAAAACTCAAACTTAGACACCAAAAGACCAAAATTGCCATGGTGCCCCTACACCAAGAATGTACACATCTAGTACACTCAGGCAACTCTTCCATACACTGTTACTTGAGAAACTAACATTCAAAGCACCAAAACTCAAACCATATTGAATAAAAAAAGATAACAAAAAAATCAACACACCTTTAGATCCACAAGACATGAAACATAACTATAGAGAAATGTGAAGCAACAATATTTCTCCTAAACACCTCTGCAATGCACTGTTCATAGACTAGTGAACACAACTTCTTTTGCACAACGATCTAGCATACCAAATCTTGGATATAAAGCCTTTGATCATCTCTCACCAACATATCCAAAATTCATAGGCATACCTTCAAACTAGAAGAAATGCGGAGCAAAACCAGAACACATCCCTACAACACAGTGTTTCCTCTTTTAATCAAATTTTCTCATAAGCACCAAAGACACATCCTCATTACCTTCATCACTTCCACGACACAAAAAAATTGCATATCCATAGACATAAGCTTATCAAAGCAACACTATAGGTTGACACTAGTACCTTTACTAATGACAACATAATGCAACTAATCAAAGCATGGATAACATCAACTGCTCACCCTTTTGCAATAATAGACATCAATGACAACACTAAATGCTAATACTTTCAAAATTTATCACATATATCTCTTTATGGAGGGAGGGGTAGGGAGAGAGAGTGGTGAGATAGAGAGTGGAGGGAGAGAGAGAGAAATAGAGAGAGATAGAAGGAGAGGGAGAGGATAAATAGAGAGATGTAGAGAGGTAAGGGGGGAGGGAGGGGGATAGAGATTAGAGAGAGAGAGAGAGGAGGGAGGGAGGGAGGAGGAGGAGGGAGGAGGGATGTGTGTGTGAGTGAGAGAGAGAGAGAGAGAGAGAGAGAGAGAGAGATGGAGGAAGGAAGATGGAGAGATTTCAATAAGGAAGAACAGAGAGAGAAAGAAGTAGAGTGAGATAGGTTAGACAGAGAGAAGTAGAGAGGTAAGGTGCATGGGAGGAAGGAAGAGAGAGATAGAGAGAGGGGGGGAGATAGAGAAAATTAGAGAGGGAAGGAGGGAGGGAGACAAAGATAGAGAGATAGAGACACAAAGAGAGAGATATGGATAGGTAGAGAGGTAGTTATTTAGACCAAGAGAGAGAGTTAGATAAAGGGATGAATATATTGAGAGAGGTATTGAGTATAAGATATACACAATGAGCAAGATAGAGAGAAAGATTAGACAAATTACTAATTATTGAAATTTAACATGTTGATTACAAAAATTTGACTAAGTCTAAAAAATTATAAGATCTTCCAAAAACTAGAATTTACATTATAACTCTAAGAGATCTAAAACCACTCTCAAACATCCTGAAGCTATATGCATGTAATATAACTTGAAGTATAAGAAAGTTGTTACTTCAGTTTTGGCCATAACCCTCAAACCCTTATTTTGCTTGAAAATTTTATTAGGTATAATATTTTTCAAGATTTCCTCAAGTTTTGTGAACCTCAAAGGTCATCAATAAGGTTATTGTAACTTCTCTTTTTATCGACACCTGTTTGAATTCTTTGATTTTTTTATTTTTTTTGTTGTTGGTCATCAACAAAGTTAGCATAACCTCCATAAATGTTGATATCTTGTGTGAAATGTTTAAGTCTAAATACTTGTTGGTTTGTGCTAAAGTTTCTATAACCTTTCAAAAAAATTCCTGTGAACAAAAGTTAAGAATGAAAAGTGAAATTTTATGTGTTTTCGGGACTCTCAAGGAGTTTGGAAACCATTTTTAGTCCATGATAGGGTTTTGTAAACTTTATCAAATGTCGACTATATTTGTACCTTGTTTGAAACAAAATGTAGGTAGGAGAGGATGGATTTATTGTAAGCGTGGTAGAGTTCAATTGTTTTTCTAGAATCTTCTTTAATGGGAAATAACAAGGGGAATTTTTTGCAAGCATAACCATTAAAAATTAAAAATGTAGAAAAATAAAATGAGAAGTTACCATCACTAGATGCAGTAATAAATTAAAAGGGTAGTGTTCAAATGCAAAGATTAATACAATATTGAAATAAAAAGTTTCATATTATATTCATAAATATGTATACGATATTAAAAAATAGTGTTCACATTTAAAAAAAGAAGTTATCAACACATTTATTCTAAAAAAAGGAAAAACATAAGGATAAGTATCCCCTCCACCACCTCTTGCAAGCATTCAATTTGGGCCAATGAAAACAGGTTCTCCTGAGATTGCACGAAGTTGGAAAACAACCCCATGTCATTCTGCCTTAGGCCTTTATGAAGAAGAGCCATCACCTCCTCTATAATACCATGTTGAATTGTAGTGGAAATATAAATAGTGTCACCTACAAGGCTTCTTCTAGAAAATCTACTCAACCCTCTAATGGCCACCCTCACTCTCATCAAGGATTTAGGTTGAACTGGCCACTCTATTCCCTGTATTTCCTAGTCACACTTCCCTAAAGTGTAAACCACATTGTATATGAAGCATTCAAGGATCTCTACATTATGAACATGGGCACGACTCATAAAGTTCTCCCCAAGAATCTTTTATAGCACGCCTTCTTCCACATCACTCTAAACTATACATACATCTCTTAGCTAGTCTATCATTAGCCTATAGCACAAACTACACTCTACATCCTTAATCACAACAAAGTCGCTCCTAGAAGAAGAATCACTCTTACTACTTGCCATATCTAGGAATGTGATTCAAATTGTGATAATGAAAGTCATTTTCACTGAATTTATAGAAAGTAAGTGGCATATATGAGCTGGAGATTACTTCAAGACTAGGTGAGCACAAACATAGTGAGCTGGTAGGCAGATTAAATGCTGATGTGAAAAAAATAATTATAAACCTTAGCTTCAATGTTTAAAATTTCAAGTTTCCCCCTCATCATGATGGTTCACACTGTATCTCTAGAAATTTATGTTTGATTATGTTAGAATTTTTAAATCTAAAAAATCCAAAGAGATAATAGAGAGAAAAGGAGAAAACATGAAAATAAATGAAGCAAAGTTACCCAAATCTTCAATCTCCATGGCTGACCTCCATTACACCTTCTAGCTTGCTGCAAGTTGAAGAGTGCCCTCAAATTCTTCGAGCAACTTTAAGATTATGCCATGTCCTACACAAGTGTTGAAGGATTTTTCTATGCAAAATGACTATAAATGACTAAGAGAAGCTCTAATTATGCGTAAAAATGGATGAAAACAAGAAAGCCAGAAAGTTCACATGAATGCTTGAGAGAGAGAAGAGGAAGAAGACCAAATGAATTCAAAATTTCCATTTTATAAGAAAAGGAAATTTCTAATGGACGGATGAGATTGAAGGTCGAATTGACAATCCAAAATTGATGCACCAAGAATATGACATGCATGGAAAAAACTATGACGTCGACAACTATGACAGACATGCAAGCTATGACAGACATGTAGACTATGACATGAAATAATGACAGGGTATCTTTGACCAAGTGGAGGTGCATAAATAATTTATTTTAAATTATTTATTCAAAATGGAGGAAAATAACAAGTGGCAAATAAATAATTTATCCAAATTATTTATTTAGATAAAATGAAAAGAGAGAGATGAAAATTAGACCTTAAATAGTTAATTTAGATTAATTATTTAATAGGGAAGGTGGCATGGGATAGTTAAATGATTTTAATAATTATTTAACTATGGAAGAATTAAAGGACCATGAATAGATAAATATTTGATGGTAGTTATTTAACTATAGATGAAAGATGACAAAATAATTAAATAAATAATAATTCATTTAACTATTGAAGAAGAGGGAGAAATCAGTGACACAATTAGTTTGTTTAATCGGTCAGGATAGAATAAAGATTAGAAAGTGAATTAATTAAATAATTATTAAAAATTATTTAATTAATAGAGGAATATAATCAAACATAATTGAATAACTAAAATTATTCAATTATTGAAGGACGGGGATGAAGAAAAATGACACTCGAAGGCTTAGGACATTTTTATGTGTCTACATTTTTTCCCTCTTTGTCATAATGCAGCCCGTCGCATTGTGACAAAGAAAAATAAGTCAGAGTCATGCCCCAGTGCAAAATAAGATGAAGAAGAATGATGAGGAGGGTAGTAGTATGCCCCCTCGAGAGGACAGATGGGTTCCAAGAACACGGGTGTGCTCTCGAAATTGATGAGAAGACTAGAATATGAAGAGAAAAAGAAATGTTAGTGCAAAAGATATGGATGATGATATGGATGCCATGCCTATATGATATTATCTTGAGAGAAGATAACAAGGCAGAAGGAGATGCATGTTAGTAAGACGAAAAAAATCCTTCAACACATTGTCATAGGACTACTAATTGTTGCTCTTAATCATCATTGGGAAGATTATTGTGATGGCCAACAAACACCATGATATGACGTAAATCAAGTTGTGCAAGGTCATACCATCACTTGACATAAATAGTCATAGACAAGGATGATCATGACTCATACTAAAAGGCAGATTTTCCCTAGTCTTTTTGTCATAATCAACCACATACAGTGGAAAAAAGCAAGACAAATCATGAAACTTCATTGCTCCTCTAAATCCCGTTGTTAGGACATCCTCGAGGAACTAGTAACATGAATGTCAAAAATACACAACAAACACTGTAAAATTAAATGCCAAGTGCCTGCGAAGTGTCTGGATGTCAAAATGTCAAGTTAATCCAAAATGTTAAATGTCTTGGTGTCAAAGTGCTAGAGTTGAAAATGTAAAGATGCTAGATTAGTGTCAAGTTTAGGAAGGACACATCCTAAACGATGTCAGGATGTCAGACTCAGAAAGGACACATTTTGAATGGCATTGGTGCCAGAGTGATACCGAATTTGGGAAGAACACATCCCGAACGAGGTCGATGTCCAGATGTCGAATTGATGACAAGTTCAGGAAGGACACATTTTGAACAATGTCAATGTCGAGATGTCGAATTGATGTCAAGTTTGGGAAGGACACATCCCAAATGATGTTGATGTCACAATGTCAGATTCAGGAAGGACACATCTTGAATAATGTCGATGCCAAGTTGATGTCAAGATTTGGGAAGGACACATCCCAAACAAGGTCGATGTCAAGATGCCAGATTTAGGAAGGACACATCCTGATTAATGTCGCTATCGAAATGTCAAATTTAGGAAGGACACATTCTGAATAATGTCGATGTCAAGAGGAACATATCTCGAATGTTGTGAGAATCCTCAAAATGCCAGATGACTGTGATGATTCCTAAGAAGGACACATCCTAGGGCATGATTAAATGATAGGCTACCCTTCAGAAGGACACATTTGAAGAGTAAGCAAGCTTTGACTAGTTTGACTAAGTTTGACTGAGTTTGACCGATTTTGATATGCCAAGATGATTGTCATGTTTCGTTGATAGATTGTCAAAGTTCACTTGGGTAGATCATTTGTTTGAATTTAAAGACTATTTAATGTGTGTGAGAAAATTGTGCAATGAACCCTAATGGACTGACCTAGTGTGGCCTTGAGGGAACATCGACAGATGGCCTTGCCTACGTCATACACTCAGAGACCTCGTAGTTTGACATGACCAATGACTTTGTCTTATTGACCAAAGATTGAATCATGATTGATTTTGACAAACCTAATAGGACTAACCTAATGTGGCGTCGAGGGCTCATCGACAGATGGCCTTGCCTACGTCATACACTCAGAGACCTCGTAGTTTGACATGACCAATGACTTTGTCTTGTTGACCAAAGATTAAGTCATGATTAATTTTTACAAACCTAATAGGACTGACCTAATGTCTCGGGGACTCAAACATGAGTCTTGCCTATGTAGAAAATATGCAAAGACAACATAGCTCAGACAATGATGAAGACTAATCAAGACTTGAATTGACGTGACCATTTTGAATGACATGACTCTGTTTTTTGGAATTTTTGTGTTTTCTTAAGGACATTTTTCAATTTTTAGGTCTTTTTTAAGGACATTTTCTAATTTTTAGGTCTTTTTTAGGAAGTTTTCTGATTTTTAGGTCTTTTTTCATAACATTTTCTAATTTTAGGTCTTTTTTAGACATTTTCTGATTTGTAGGTCTTTTTTAAGGACATTTTATGATTTTTAGGTCTTTTTTCAGGACATTTTCTAATTTTTATGTCTTTTTAGGACATTTTCTATTTTTGTTTCTTTTTGAATGGTTTAAGAGGATCACTACAAATGCATGTGACTGATGCCTACACATGAGAATCCAAGGAAAAACATGATTGTGCCCCTAGTCAAGTTGAATACCAATTGACAGGTGATGACAACGTTGTTTGACGTGGGAAGGCCGCATCCCAAAACAATGTGAGGATGACAATAATGTAATGAAAGTATCAAGGTTTGCGGACGGGCTAGGAACAAAGGCAAGTAATGTGTTGGATGATGTGCTCATTGCATTTGGAATGACTTGGTTAGGACTAGATGGGATGATGGAGTATCCTTAAACCATTTGACAAGGGAAAGCCAAGATAGGTGACAAACATGAAAGGATGAGAGGTGGCCTTGGTAAAGGACAAGAGACATGAGACTAAAGAAATTGACATATTATTTTCAAGGACTGTGTCGCATAGGGATAATGAGGTTATGACAGAAATGACATGATGTTGCATGCATAGTTTGTGACTAAAGGATTGACATGTCAAGAGTTTTCCCCAAAGCATGATTTATGTGTGCCAATTTTATGTCAAGACCAAGGTAGGTGGGAAAATGGGTGGAAATGATATGGATGAAATAAATGGATGCCAATGTTAAGAGGAAGGCATAGGAAATGAGACAATTTCCCCCCAAGTGTAAAAGTCCACATAGATGATTTATTTTACACATGACATCTGTTTGCCAGGTTTTCATCATGGTACTTATCCAGGGTGCCTATTTGCCAGGTTTTCACCATTGGATGAAATTTTTCTCTTTACTATTTTCTTGACTTTTTTTTAATTTTTTTTGGTGTCACCAAGACGCCTGTTTGCCAAGTTTTCATCAGCGTGACAATGTTTTACATTTTTACATTTTATTTATTTATTTTTTTGTATTTTTGGATAGCTTGGATGCTTTAGATGACCACTGACTTTTCTAAATCCACTGACGGTGCCGATGTAGAGACTGGTGCCATGATATGCCAATAATGTCCTTTTTGAAGTAGTTGGCTTGTCAAAATGATAGAACTTACATACAATTGATTAACGTCATCATGGTCCTTTCTGATACTAGAATTGGCCTTATCAAAATACACACATCGCGATAAATTTCCATGAGAATCCTTGTGATAAAGATTTGCTACCATGATGCGATGGATTTGTGACATGGGATTTTTGGACTTTAGGCAAGATGTAGGGTTATGATGGATGATGGTAGACATGGAAAGGTTGTTTGGACGTTTGGATGAATCACTTCTTATTTTCCAAACTTGGTATGATGGATGACAGATTTTGGAGGGATGGCATTTGGAACCAACACCTTTATATGCCTTGCTTGATGACCATTTTGAAGGAGGTGGACATGTGTTATATATGGGAGTCCTCTTGTCTTGTGGCTCCACATTTTGATTAAATTTTTCTTTTGACATATTTTCTTTGCTTGATCCACTTTTCTTTGGGATCCATTTTAATTTCATTTGTCCACTTGTCTTTTTGTTTGATTCAATGGCCTTTGACATTTGATTTTTTACTTTGTAAGGATTTCATTTTTGTTGGTTCCAAAGGGAAGGTTTAAGATGTTGAGAATGATGGTTTATGGTGTGGGTGGATGGGGTGTTGGCAACAATCTTATGACAAGGATTTTTCATGGACTACATTTTGACGTTTGTATCTGACAAGGTTGCCCCCAGTATCAAGGAGGTTCCACTAACATTGTTTGATTTACTAACTAAAGAATAGCCAAGACCTTGATGTCTATAATTTTCCTGAAGTTGTATTGGTTCCTGAATGCCTTGCTTGTGTATGCCTAGTCCTTTTCCTTGATATTGCATGCTTTGAAAAAAATTGTTTGCAATGGGGTATTTATTTTTTTGAAAGCAAGATGCTAACCCATCATGATGTATGTGGACACTATTACCTAGAATGTTTTTGTCTGCAAGGAAGCCTACTCTAACAAAGATAGATGACCCTAGCTGATAAGACATTGTCACTTCGTTGACATGTGGGATGTCTTTGGTCTGATTAACATCCTTGGTATGATTTTGTGACATGTCAAATTCAGATGATTCTATGGGTGCTTCCAAGTCGATGTCAAAACTTTCTTTATAGTCATTGTCATAGAATCTAACAGATTCAACTATAGCTTGATCATTTGCAAATATGTCCATAGAAGACTCTTGTTTTGGAGTAAGATCATCTATGTGTCCCATGGAGGCAAGTGTCTCATTTTGGGAAGTGGATGTGCTTGGATTTTGAGTGGGATTAGTCTCAGATGTTTGGTCATGAATGGCATAAAGGTCGATGAGTGGATCATTTTGGATTTCTTGGTCAATGGTAGTGTCTTGGTCAAATATGGGATCTCCGTAGACAATATAATTGGGATCAGAGTCTTTTCCAATGATAGGTGTATTTTGGATGCCATTGTTATTATTGTCTAGGACTTCTTGAATGGATTTAAAGATATGGTCATGAGATGGCCTACTTTGACATGAAGGTGTGGTTATAATGTGATGCTTTGGGTTTTCGTTTTGACATGTATCCTCAAATATAGACAATGGCATGGGACTTTGGATAGAATTTTCATGACTAAATGTATGTTGGGATGAAGTGTTTTGGAAAGGATTAGTGGATGAAGGACTAGGATAGGACATGGAGACTTGGACTGGATTAATAAGGTATGATGTGGAGACTTGACATGAGTTGGTAGATGGTTGATAAGGCATGAAGACTTGGATGAGATTGATAGGTGCAGGACTAGAATATGACGTGGAGACTCATAATGGACTGGAGGGTATTTGGTTTCCCTTGTCAAGGTTAGGATAAGGGTAATAACTGGATATGTGTTGGAGATTAATGATAGGATTTTCGTTAAGTGATTCTTGATAGTGAGGGTTGATGGATGGAGGACTTGGGTTGATGGGTTGTTGGTAGGAAGGGTACGTAGGTGATGTTGGTCTAAAAGTATTAAAGTCAAAGCCATGTGTTAGTTTAACCCCTTGGTCCAAAAGCATGGCTAGATACCTTTGAGGGTCATGTAGGACTAAGTTTTCCACAAATGAAGCTACATTAGGATTTTGCACTGCAGCTTCCAAGTCTTTAGCATAGACTTGTCCATTTTGGTCTCTTTGTATGAATGGTTCAAAAAGGTTTTGTGATGAAGATGGCATGCTCATGGAAGATTGTGTGTTCATGTTGTGAAATGGGTCGGAAAAAATCCAGTGTTAGTTTGTGTCATAAGTGTTATTGTCAATGTTGGGATTAGTGCTGGTGTTGTTGTCAAAGTCTTGTCCAAAGTCTTCCATTTGTCTTTTTTTTTTCTTTGAAGTCTTGTTTTGACCATCAAGGAAATTGCTCAAATGAAGATGATGACAATGCAAGTATGACACTAGTCTATGTTTTTGTTTTTTTGTGTGATAATGGATGACAATGCAAAGAGATGATAATACAAGTATGCCAAAAGCTAAGGTGACTTGGATGACAATGATGATTAGGAAAATGACAATGTGGACTAGGAAAATTGAAAGGTCAAGGTGCAAAATGAGGACTAAGGTGATGAAACTAATGCAAGGTGATAAAATTGTCAAGAAAGGATGTCAAATGCCAAGGTGACAGTGAGGACTAATGTGAAAATGTTGGTTAAGGAAATGACCAATGCAAAGTCTAGATACCAAATGAGGACTATGATGACAATATTTTGGAGTTTAAAGATATGCAAGGTGAGGACCAAAATGATTTGAATGTCTAAGGTATGCAAATACAAAGGTCTAAAATGATTCGGAAGAAGGTTTACTAACCACCCTATGCTTGATCTATGTCTCAATTTTGGAATATCAAAGGACTTGATTGAAGGATTAAATGATAAGGACAAAATGACAAGTGAGTCTTCCCAACTAGATTTTTGAGTTGGAAGGATCTCACAAAAGGATAATGACTAAAGGAGATAATGATTTCTAAGTCTAATGATAACCTAATTTTGAAAGTTAAGATTTTACAAAGTGAGGTAAGGTTGTCCTAATCCAAAATATGCAAAATGAGATGAGGAGGTAAGTTTTTGGTTTATGACTAAAAATGCAAATGGTGAAGCCTAAGGATGAAGCTAAATATTTGCAAAGATGACCCTATGGTAAGATACAAGCTCAAGTGTATAAGGAATGAGAGATTTGAGCAATTTTATGATGTGGTTTTGATAGAAGACTTCTTAGAAAAAAATGTTTGATAGCAGATTGAGACTATTGTTTTGATGTTTTATTGAAAAGTATGAGTTGTCTGAGGTTGATTGTTTGTGTCCAGATTTGTGAATGTTGTGTATATTGTTTGAAAATCAAAAAAAAACTTGACAAGCACGATGTTTTGGTGTATGCAAACGCACATGAGACAAGAACAATCCTAATAGGCTAATAGGCCAAGGGTTTGTATACTTGATATAGCCCACCGATATACCCTAGATTGGTGCTAAACACCTTTCCTTCTCGAAAGTGGATAACTTAGAAGTTTGGTGGCACTGACTCCCCTCCATAGCTCATTAATTTCATTCGGGCACACCAACTTCAGATTCTTGGGTAGTCACTTCCCAAGAATTGCTATCTCTACTCAAGGGGATCAATAGTGAGTATTTTCGGGCATGATACTGTACCTTGCACTATACCAAGCAATGGCTGAAAATGGTTGGCCTCTAAAACAAAAGGTGTCTAGTAAGGGAATTTTGTTCATAGGGCATGATCCATGTGGTGAGAGTCCCCTTTTGAATCCATCTCGTCGGAACCATAAGTGTGATTCTTGGGCTTTCCCCAAGAATCCACTTTTATATACCAGCTGGAAGTCCCTCGGGTTCAGGGTGCTATCGGTCTGAGTCATCCTGGGGTGAGTACTTTTTCCCACCAGAACAGGCCCAAGTTCTAGAGTCAATAACCATTTCTCTTACACCTAGGATCGCTCGAAAGAGTAAGGGGACATGATACTTTGATTACTAAATCGTAAAGGTTACCAAAATAAAGTGGGTCTGGCTTTTTGATCACCAAGTTTGCACAAGGTGAGAGCATAATTACCTACCACATCAAGCACAGTTAGACAAAATCAAACACATGTTCATTTTAATGCACCAATGGAAGTGTTTTCTAAACTAGAAATTGCAAACACATTGTTTGAGAAATGATTCTTCGACTAACAGAGCTGCAAAACCACAAATTAGTAGTTTCATAAATGTCTTGGACCAATGAGAAAGCTACAAACAACTAAGTTAGAACAAAAGATTAAAAACCAAACTAAAAGTTAGTAAATAACTAAACTAGAAAATAAAAAGACTAAACTAAACTAAGAAAAAGAAATAAAAGAAAACTAAAAACTAGGAGCTGAATTTTTTTGTTGCTCCAAAAGAAGCAGTTTTTGGGAGCCCCATTCCAAAGCCACATGCTACAAACAAAAGATTAGTAAACCAAAAAAAAACTTGAATGAAAACATCAAACTAAAATAGCAATAACTTTCTCAAAACTAAACAAAATTTTAAATTGTAGATATCTATGGAAAGCTAAGACATAGACCTTCAAAATGCATTTTTTTTTTTTTGCAAAATCCTGCAAGACAAAATTGTTAGAATCAAAAGAAAATTCGGGTTTTAATAACTAAATTTTAAAAAGCCACGATCACTAAAACGGCCATAACTTTCTCAAATATTAACAAAATTTTAAACCGTTTGAAGTTCTGGAAAGTAGAGAAAGAGGCCTACAAAACCTAGATAATAATTTAAAAAAAATTAATGTTCCCATTTTTTTGTGCTCAAAAGATGATGGGATTTCATATGAATTCTTGGCTGTAACCTGCAAAACAACAAAAACAAACAAGAAAACAAACCAATTTCTTTGCAAGAAAACAAATGCCAAGTTCACCAAATGTATCTTTGGAAATTTATGTTTGATTATTTTAGAATTGCTAAATCTAAAAAATCCAAAGAGATAATAGAGAGCAAAGGAGAAAACATGAAAATAAATGAAGCAAAGTTACCCACATCTTCAATCTCCATTGTTGACCTCCATTACACCTTCTAGCTTGCTGTAAGTTGAAGAGTGCCCTCAAATGCTTCGAGCAACTTTAAGATTATGCCATGTCCTACACAAGTGTTGAAGGATTTTTCTATGCAAAATGACTCTAAATGACTAAGAGAAGCTCTAATTATGTGTAAAAATGGATGAAAA
The DNA here is from genome assembly GCA_007258455.2 of Sequoia sempervirens. Lineage (NCBI taxonomy): Eukaryota > Viridiplantae > Streptophyta > Pinopsida > Cupressales > Cupressaceae > Sequoia > Sequoia sempervirens. The sequence goes on along the minus strand of VDFB02000017.1, from coordinate 538,130,299 downwards.
CAAGAAGGCCAGAAAGTTCACATGAATGCTTGAGAGAGAGAAGAGGAAGAAGACCAAATGAATTCGAAATTTCCATTTTATAAGAAAAGGAAATTTCTAATGGATGGATGAGATTGAAGGTCGAATCGACAGTCCAAAATTGATGCACCAAGAATATGCCATGCATGGCAAAAACTATGACATCGACGACTATGATAGACATGTAGACTATGACATGAAATAATGACAGGGTATCTTTGACCAAGTGGAGGTGCATAAATAATTTATTTTAAATTATTTATTCAAAATGGAGGAAAATAACAAGTGGCAAATAAATAATTTATCCAAATTATTTATTTAGATAAAATGAAAAGAGAGAGATGAAAATTAGACCTTAAATAATTGATTAATTATTTAATAGGGAAGGTGGCATGGGATAGTTAAATGATTTTAATAATTATTTAACTATGGAAGAATTAAAGGACCATAAATAGATAGATATTTGATGATAATTATTTAACTATAGATGAAAAATGACAAAATAATTAAATAAATAATAATTCATTTAACTATTGAAGAAGAGGGAGAAATTAGTGACACAATTAGTTTGTTTAATCAGTCAGGATAGAATAAAGATTAGAAAGTGAATTAATTAAATAATTATTAAAAATTATTTAATTAATAGAGGAATATAATCAAACATAATTGAATAACTAAAATTATTCAATTCTCGAAGGACGAGGATGAAGAAAAATGATGCTCGAAGGCTTAGGACATTTTTATGTGTCTACACACACATATTAAATTATGAAGATATACATATTTCTTTTAATTCAGGCTCTTAAAATTGCACCATTTGCAAGTATGATAGGCCACAAGGTAAGATTGTGGACAAGAAACATTTCGACTGACTGTCAAAATCTTATTGAAGGGGTAGTGTAATGATGATTATTCCTAATCATTAATATTCTTAATTTATTGTTTCTCTAAGTGGGATATTAGTTGGCAAGAAATCGTGGCTCAAACCAATGGCCATTATTTTAATTGCCAAGATCCAAGATTAGGGGTTTTCTATAAAACTAAATACAAACGACTCACTAAAGGTCTAGATTTCCTTGATGTGCACTGTGATGTAATAAGGGAAAAGGGAAAATTTTAGAATTGTGTTTGTAATTGTAGATTAATCTGAATCTTTAAATTTGGAAGTATGGATATAGTGTTTTATTGAATAAGTGTTTCGACTGTAAATAATAACTTAGATTTATTCTCTGTGTGGGGTGATTTATTGACATTATATTCATTTATTTGTGATTAAGGTCAATTCCTTAGAATTATATTCATTTTTTATTATTTTATTGAGTCTTTGTGCTTAGGCATTACTAGTTTATCTCAATTCACTACACTAATTCCATATTTATGGGTTGGTTTTTTTTTGCCTTGTTAGTGTAATTAATTCATTATTACACTAGCATAAGTCAACTTAGGTCATATATCATTTAGTCTTAGGTTGCATTTAATAAATCATATAATAATGAGGTAATTCCCCCTTCCTTGTTTGTAGGGATAAGACTCCTTCTAGAAGATGAGTTGTCCTTCTAGAACTTATCTCAACATTTAATAATTTCCTAGATAGGGTTCACATGTTGTTAGATCATGACACATGGAAACATCTCTTGCATCTTAGGTTTTCTCTTTTTCCTATATATTCAGGAATTTTGTACATTTGTAATCATCCAATCTCATAATTGTTGATGATGTTTTATGCACAACAACTCAGACAAAATATAATATCCTATCTCTCTTGAAAGGTAAATCTCTATCAGCAAGCCTCAAGAGATAACCCCAAGGTCTCTAATGTCAGGTCTTGACAATGCACAAACAACTCAGTGATAAATGTGAAAATGTTGGTAATCACAAGGGGCCTTACAAATGAACAATGCTGGAAGTGTACTTTCATCAGATGCAACAATATAGTGATGCTTTTAATCCTAAAACTAACCTAGATTCAAAATAAACAACAAAAGAGATAAGGGTTAAGAGAGATTTCTAAGACTAAAACCTAAGATCGATCACAACAATGATGAATGATGTAGATGGACAGATCCCCAATGAAACCAATCTCTGTTTGATCAAGGACAAGCCTACAACTCCACACAAACGATGCAATCTTCTAAAGAAACTAAATATTTTCAAACTTTGAACATTCATTCACATACCCAATAACCGATGCAATGTAAACAAGCATCCACAGTTGAACTTAGCACAAAATAAGGCCAAGACTAACTTTACACAACAAATTATAGTCGGCAAATTGCTAAAAGTATGGACCAGAAATCGACCAACATCATTAACATTTTACCATTATTGCAAAAGAACTGAAATCTAACATCTAACATTGAGAATTGAGAACCAGAAACCATAAACTGTCAAAGTTAACACAAAGCTTTCCAAATCAACAATCCAATTGCATTAACTTCTCCAGCATTACATAACAATTTCTAGTCTCTTTCCTCTCCTACAGCTACTATCTTGCATAATATAACTCCTAACTTAGCCAATTCTAGCTTCTAATAAGCTCTTCTAACCTAGTCTCACCCCCTTACAAATGAGAAGGCACTGGCCTTTTATAGAAAATTACATTTTGAATCAATGGACAGGATTTAATTCATTCAATGGCACAAATTACACCTCTAGAAGCATCTAGCAGTTACATTTAATTTAGGAGCTCAAGGTACATCATCATCCAATTGCATAAAAGCAGTTACATCATGGAACAATGAAAAACAATATTATGCTAGCTTGTCATTAATGAAAATTCTGATTGGATGATGAAATTAGCTTCACATGTCTTCTAGAAACTCCTTCCAGCTGTAGACAGTTTGGGCACGGATTCTCATGCAAGTTCCGCTTTCAAAATTTGAATTGAACTCTTCCGTATTTCCCTTTTGGCATGAATCCATATGCAAGTTCTACTTTTAATATTTATTTAATCTTGAAAAACAGATATCATCATTAGTAGCTCACATGTCAAAAAATCCAATCCAAATTAAACTTGAATAAAATTTTGGCCTTTAAAAAAAAAAAAACTTACATATTTTAATGGGAACTTTTCATTTTCATAATTTTTTCCATTTTTGAAAAATTATTTTGAAATTTCTCTATCCATCCAAAGAATTTCATTTTCGAAACATTTTAAAATTTCAAGGAAAAAATTCATTTTGAAAAAAAAAATTCAATTTAAAAAAAAAATCATTTTTGAATTTTTTTTCCATTTTCGGAAAAAAAAATCATTTTTTTTTCCACTTTTAGAAATTTTCAGGTTTTTAAGGAATTTCAAGATTTTTAGGGGTCTCGATATTTTCAGGGGGTCAAGGAATTTTCGAGAAAATCCTGAGGGAGGAGATTTTCCTGGATTTTCTGCCAGGTCGAAATCCCCTAAACCTCATAACTTTTTTTCTACAAGGAATTTTCAAAAAGTTCAAAAAGAAACCCTGCCTAATTTTTCATCCTCTATCCATAGATGCAAAAAATATTTACATATAACATTGAAAATTCACTTCAAAATCCCCATTTTTGAATTCCAAGACAGACAAATTTCCCCTAGAGCCTCCTCATCAAACCCAGTCTAGACTTAATGCCAAAATAACCTCCTAAGAAGAGCAAAACCAAAATTTGACCAAGCCAAGAGGCAGAGATGCAAAAGAAAAAAGAGGGTCCTCGCCTCCGGTGGGGCATGTGTGTGAAAATTGCACAACAATAATGTAGATCAATATAGAATCTCCATTGTGCATGCCTAAGTTCGAACACTTTCTATGTGGTTGATTATCTTTCTTGGCAAGGGTCCTTCAAGGAAGATTTTGGAGCTTTAGGGACTGTGCATCCATAATCTTAACATGGTATTAGAGCTTGTCCAGTGAAATGTCAACCCTTGATCAAGAAAGTTGGCGTGTGAGATTCTTTGAAGGCTAAAGGTTTCCATTGAAGGATACTTGATTCCACCTGGGGACCAAGCTAATTTTTGAAGCAAATAGAGTCAGATTCGAGCTTTCCATTGTCTTTAGAAGGCCTCAAAACCCTATGATCACCTGCCCATTCATCAACCTGGAAGCCATCAGAGGTATTTTTGGGTTTGCAAAATCACCCTGTACGATCCGTACAAATTTGTAGAAAAAAATCCTCCCTCTCAGTTGTCCTTTGTGGAAATTTTTTTCAGTCGCAGGCCATTTTTCATGTTAGAAAAATTCAGGGCTTTTGTTATTTTTTGGCAAAAAATATATTTTTAGCTATTTTTCTATAGTTTGCAAAAAAAAAAATTTGGAGCTACTGCAATTAAATTTGCTAGTCGGCATCATCCCTTTTAATCTGCAGACTATATTATTCAGCATTATTTTGGGTTATTTTCTATTGATCGACATAAATATCTTGTAGAATTCAATTTTTTGTTGGCCTTTGAATTGTTTTCTTTGATTTTTTAATTGCATTGTTTGCAATATTAAAAAATATTTATCCATAAATGATCGACGCTTTTAAAAATTCAAAATTTGTAGAAAGTTGTCGAGCATTCATTGTTTTGCAGGGGGGACGTACATCCTTGGTAGCTGGGTACATCCTATTGCTAGCATAGTTTTCCCCCAGGCCATCACTTGTGTCTGCCGATTGATTTCTCCCTACTCCATCGGCATCCTCTCCGGATCGCACCGACTATCCGCCGACACCTCCCGCCGACACTGACCCCGCTAGGTGTTTGTCACTGGTACCAACCAAGATTTCCCACCTTGCTAACCGCTGGTGTATCCCACCAAAATTTCTCAACCGCCCACTGACCACATTCACCACCGGTTCCATCATGGCCGATGGCTTTGCATTATGAGCGGCACCTCCTATAATCACCACTCTGCCTAAGATCACAACCCCACCACCACTCCCAGGAGGGGAGAGCTTTTTTTGCCACAAAAACCGGTGAGGTCACATCAGCGACCGAGACCTAACACCCAGGGGGCTAATTTTTTGACCCTCGTTAGCCTGCATAGTGCCTAATCTAGGAATGTTTTTCATTTGATCATAACTTTTACCAACAGTGTCAAAAATTGACAAACGAGATATCGTCATAAAGGTAATTCAGTCTACTTGCTAGTGGTGACATTTGTTCTGTGAAATTTCGCTTGTAGAAATCTCTACATCCAACTAAATACAAAACCCTAATATGGACTTAGAGGCTCATATCTCTGCAACCGTTCATCGTATTTCAGTGATTCCAATGACATCAAGAAGGTGATTCAAAGCTTTTTTCATCCATCTAGATCCCTTGATTAGTTTCATCTCCAAGTACTCTTGCATTGATTTTTTTAGTTTGATGCATTTTTTCAATAACTTGGACATCCTGAAGCTTGGGAAAATATTTTTTGATCTAGGTAGCATCACTTCAGTTGTACATCATGTTTGGAAGCTTCTATTTTCTGTTGAAGGTAATTTTTATTTGTACTTTTGGAGAAATTTTATTAGGGGGCTTGCATATACTCCTTCTTTGGTTATGTTGCACAAGGGTAACTATAAGCAATGGCGAGATGGTATCAACCACCATCTCCAATCACTTGATCTATTTCCTCATCTGTATGGGATAGTTCCTCATCTGAGTGAAGGTATTCATGAACTTGTTTGGAGTTGCAACAGATACACTATTTTGGAGATCATTGAGATGCAAGTTGATTGTGATGTTTTGAGATCTATTGATCATTGTGATTGTCCTCATATACTTTGGGCTAAGATTTTGGAGATCTATGGATATTCTGACACTCCATTCCTTGATGGTCAAGATTTAGAATATCGGTCTTCATATCAAGTACCCAATGATGATATTGTTGTGCAAGAAGTTGATTGCCTTGAATCTTCTAAAGAGGTTGACAAGGCTCCTTCAGGTACTTCTTCTCCATTAGAGACTATTGGTACCCCTTCACAATCAATGATTCCTTGTCTAAATTCATTGATTGAGACTTCCATCATCTCCATCCATCAGGACACATTCATTTTTCCAGACTTGACATCACAGGAAGGCTTTGTTTTAGGTATCACTGACTTGGCTACCTCTACAAGTTTGGAGGACATTCTTGAGGGGATATCACTCCTCTATTCATATCATGCCTTGGAGAGTTGTCTTGAGTATCCTCATCCCTTTGACTCAACCTTGATTGGGGATCCTGAGACTATCTTGGAGACACTTGGTTTCTCTTCAGAGATTTTATATCCAAGACTTCTTCCCTATCATTACATTCAAGACTTGAGGTTTCTTCAGCATCTACCATTGAATTTTCTTTAGAATTCTTTCAGTGGTTTTGAGGACACTTCATTTATGGGGGTCTATCAAGTCTCCATCACATCACTCTCTTTGGATATTGTTCAACATCAGTTTTTGCATCATCCTGGTTTGTCACTCTATTCATTGATTGTGGCACTTACATCTTTAGTCAAGGAGACACTTAAGCAGAGTTCGGAGACACCATTGACATTCACATACATCCTTCCTTCCTTTAATTCCTATTCAGAATGGGAAGCATCTTTGCACTTGCATTTGATTTTGTTTCTTTTGAAAGGGAGACAAGTTGTTTTCCCACATTGGATCATGTTCTGTCTTCAGACACTTACCATTTTTTCAAGTCATCACATCTTCTGGGGGGCTATATAGCCTCTCTATTTCCTCCCTATGGGGAGTATATTGTATTGTATCCATGTGATAGATGGTGTACTTGGGGGGTATTTGGGAGTCCTCCATCCTTCCCATCATATCTTACTTTTTTTCATTTTCATCTCCTTTTTGGAGAGGGGTTTTGTTCCCACTGGGTTTTACCCTTTTCTCTGATTGTGGGAGATTTTCTGCATCTTCATGTACATGGGTACCTAACATGGCCTCGTAGCTGGGACCCGTCATCATCGATCATCTATGCATAATCATTGCATTTTCCTCCCTAAGTTGAACTTATGGGGGGGTGTTAGTGTAATTAATTAATTATTACACTAGCATAAGTTAACTTAGGTCATATATCATTTATTTCTAGGTTGCATTTTAATAAATCATTTAATAATGGGGTAATTCCCCTTTGTTTGTAGGGATAAGATTCTTTCTAGAAGATGAGTTGTCCTTCTAGAACTAATCTCAACATTTAATAAGTTACTAGATAGGGTTCACATGTTGTTAGATCATGACACATGGCAACATCTCTTGCATCTTAGGTTTTCTCTTTTTCCTATATATTCAGGCATTTTGTACATTTGTAATCATCCAATCTCATAATGTAGATCAATATAGAATCTCCATTGTGCATGCCTAAGTTTGAACACTTTATGTGTGTTTGATTATCTTTCTTGTCAAGGGTCCTCCATTGAAGATTCCAGAGCTTTAGGGATTGTGCATCCATAATCTCAACATAGTATCAGAACTTGTCTAGTGAAATGTCAACCCTCGATCAAGAAAGTTGGCGTGGGAGATTCTTTGCAAGATAAAGGTTTCCATTGAAGGCTACTTGATTCCACCCAAGGACCAAGCTGATTTCTGAAGTAGATAGAGTCAGATCTGAGCTCCCCATTGTCTTTAGAAGGCCTTGAAACCCTAGGATTTCCTTCCCATTCATCAAAATCAGATTCATCAACCTGGGAGCCATCAGAGATATTTTTGGGTTTGCAAAATCAACCTATACGATATGTACAAATTTGTAGTAAAAAATCCTCCCTCTCAGTTGTCCTTTGTGGCAAGATTTTTTAAGTTGTAGGCCATTTTTCATGTTAGAAAAATTTAGGGCTTTTGTTATTTTTTTGCAAAAAATATATATTTTGCTATTTTTCTATAGTTTGTAAAAAAAATAATTGGAGTGACTATAATTAAATTTGCTAGTCGGCATCATCCCTTTTAATCTGCAGACTATATTATTCGACATTATTTTGGGTCATTTTTTATTGGTCAGCATAAATATCTTGCATAATTCAATTTTTTGTTGGCCTTTGAATCGTTTTCTTTGATTTTTTAATTGCATCATTTGCAATATTAAAAAATCTTTATCCATAAATGGCCGGTGCTTTTAAAAATTAAAAATCTTCAGAAAGTTGTCGAGCATTCATTGTGTTGCAGGGGGGACGTACATCCTTGGCAGCTGGGTACATCCTACCATTGGCATAGTTTTCCCATTGGCCACCACTTGCGTCTGCCGACCGATTTCTCCCTCCTTTGTCGGCATCCTCTCCGGCTCGGACAGACTATTCAACGACACCTCCCGTCGACATTGATCCAACCGGGCGTTTGTCACTAGTACTAACTGATCTTTCCCACCTTGCTGACTGTCGGTGTATCCCACTAGAAGTTTTCAACTGACCATCGACCACATTCACCACTGGTTCCATCATGGACGATGGATTTACATTATGAGCGACGCCTCCTATAATCACCGCTTTTCCCAAGATCACAGCCTCGCTGCCACTCCCAAGAGGGGATCATTTTTTTTGCCACAAAAATTGGTGAGGTCACATCAGCAATCGAGACCTAGCACCCAGGGCACTAATTTTTTGACCCTCATTAGCCTGCATAGTGCCTAATCAAGGCATTTTTTTCATTTTATCATAGCTTTCACCCACAGTGTCAAAAGTTGACAAACGAGATACTGTCAGAAAGGTAATTCAGTCTACTTTCTAGTGGTGACATCCGTTCTATGAAATTTTTCTCATAGAAATTTCTATAGCCAACTGAAGCAAAAACCCTAATATGGACTTAGAGGCTTATATCTTCACAACCGTTCATCTGATTTCAGTGATTCCAATGACATTAGGATGGTGATTCAGAGCTTTTTTCATCCATTCAAATTCCTTGATTAGTTTCAACTCCAAGCACTCTTGCATTGATTTTTTTAGTTTGGTGCATTTATTCAATAACCTGGATAGCCTGAAGCTTGGGAAAATATTTTTTGATCTAGGTAGCATCACTTTAGTTGCACATCATATTTGGAAGCTTCTATTTTCTGTTGAAGGTCATTTGTCTTTGTACTTTTGGAGAAAGTTCATTATGGTGCTTGCATATACTCCTTTGGTTATGTTGCACAAGGGTAACTATAAGAAATGGAAAGATGGGATTAACCACCATCTCCAATCACTTGATCTATTTCCTCATCTGTATGGTATAGTCCTCATCTGAGTGAAGGTATTCATGAACTTGCTTGGAGTTGCAACAGATACACTATTTTGGAGATCATTGAGATGCAAGTTGATTGTGATGTTTTGAGATCTATTGATCATTGTGATTTTCCTCATATACTTTGGGCTAATCTTTGGTAGATCTATGAAGATTCTGACACTCCACCATTCCTTGATGGTCATGATTCAGAATGTCATTCTTTAGATCAAGTACCCAATGATGATATTATTGTCAAGGAAGTTGATTGCCTTGAATCTTCCGAAGAGGTTGACAAGGTTCCTTCAGGTGCTTCTTCTCCATCAGAGACTATTGGTACCCCTTCACAATCAATGATTCCTTGTCCAATTTCATTGATTGGGGCTTCCATCATCTCCATCCATTAGGACACATTCAATTTTCCAGACTTGACATCACAGGAAGGCTTTGTTTAAGGTATCACTGACTTGGATACCTCTATAGGTTTGGAGAAAATTCTTGAGGGGATATCACTCCTCTATTCATATCATGCCTTAGAGAGTTGTCTTGAGTCTCCTCATCCCTTTGTATCAACCTTTATTGGGGATCTAGAGACTATCTTGGAGACACTTGATTTCTATTCAGAGATTTCCTATTTGAGACTTCTTCCCTATCATTCCATTTAGGACTTGAGGTTTCTTCAACATCTACCATTAGACTTGCTTCAGAATTATTTCAGTGGTTTTTAGGACACTTCATTCAAGGGGGATTATCAAGTCTCCATCACATCAATCATATTGATCACATCTTTATCTTTGGATATTGTTCAGTGTCAGTTTTCGCATCATCCTTGTTTGTCTCCCTCTTCATTCATTGTGGCACTTTCATCTTCAGGCAAGGAGACACTTGAGTAGAGTTTAGAGACACCATCGACATCCACATACATCCTTCCTTCCTTTAATTCCTATCTGGAATGGGAAGCATCTTTGCACTTGCATTTGGTTTTGTTTCTTTCGAAAGGGAGACAAGTTTTTTGTCGGCATTGGATCTTATTCTGTCTTCAGATACTTACCATTTTTGCAAGTGATCACATCTTCTCAGGGGCTATATAGTCTCTCTATTTCCTCCCTATAGGGGGTATATTGTATTGTATCCATGTGACAGATGGTGTACTTGGGGGGTATTTGGGAGTCCTCCATCCTTCCCATCCTATCTCACTTTTTTTTTTTAATCTCCTTTTTGGAGAGGGGTTTTGTTCCCATTGGGTTTTCCCCTTTTCTCCAGTTGTGGGAGATTTTCTGCATCTTCATGTACATGGGTACCTAACATGGCCTCGTAGCTGGGACCCATCATCATCGATCATCTATGCATAATCATTGCATTTTCCTCCCTAAGTTGAACTTATGGGGGGTGTTAGTGTAATTAATTAATTATTACACTAGCATAAGTTAACTTAGGTCATATATCATTTATTCCTAGGTTGCATTTTAATAAATCATTTAATAATGGGGCAATTCCCCCTTCCTTGTTTGTAGGGATAAGATTCCTTCTAGAAGATGATTTTTCCTTCTAGAACTTATCTCAACATTTAATAATTTCCTAGATAGGGTTCACATGGTGTCACATGTTGTTAGATCATGAAACATGGCAACATCTCTTGCATCTTAGGTTTTCTCTTTGGACTATATATTTGGAAATTTTGTACATTTGTAATCATCCAATCTCATAATGTAGATCAATATAGATTCTCCATTGTGCATGCCTAAGTTTTAACACTTGTTTGGTTGATTATCTTTCCTAGCAATGGTCCTCCATTGAAGATTCTAGAGCTTTAGGGACTGTGCATCCATAATCTCAACATACCTTTCACTGCTTTCTGGCTAAAAGAAAACTTTATTAAATATAAGTAATAATCTTGAGGGAGGTGTACCTCAATAATAATTCAGAAGAAAATCAAAAAAGAAATTATTATATTTATAGAGTTGTTGGCAATATTGGTCTTTATAAATAGGGCTATGGAGTTGTTACTTTGATATTTTAATAAAGGCTAGTTCATTTTCTAATAGTTTTTTGAGGACTCTGCTCAAGATTTGAGTGAAATATATTTAAAATTTACCTCTAGGTCATGTAGTAAAATGGTACTTTCACATGAGAATTTCTTAATTCCCTATATTATAACTAGATTTAGATTGGATGCAAGTTGAATAGAAAGATATTATCTCCCAATTAAAAACCCTTTTCCTGGAGATATAGAAGGAATTTCAAAGACTACATGAGAGAATTTTATCCTTGAAGAAGAAGGAGAATGGGCTTAAAGACCACCAAGAAAGGTAGTTGAACAAACTCTAAGATTGGAATTTGTGTATTATGAAAATCCACCTCAACATCCAAATCGATAGCCGAATCAGTTTTCAATCCCTCCTCTAGCCCAATCTCCACCCAAAAATTGACTTGAAGGTGTGATCTTTTTTACTCCTTGAAAGGAGTTTGCGACTCTAAAATTTTATGGCTTCCATTATTTCAAATCCTTGGGGAAACTATATCGGAACCTTAGCCCTATCTCAATATAATTTTTTACCACATGGCTCAAGAAAAAACTTCCCAAAATTCTTTGGAAAAAAATTACAAGACCCTAAAGAACATGTCTTGGCCCTAACTATTGTGAGTGGCATTCTAGGAATCTAAGAAGAGGATGTTTTTGTGAGATTTCTCATCAATAGCCTTACTAAAAGCATAATAGAATGGTTCAGGTTTTTTGAAAGAGGGTGTATAACTGGTTGGTGCATTTTGGAGAAGAAATTAATTGGTCATTATTGATGCCTAAAATTTATAGGCAAACAACCTTATGGAAAACTCAGTTATTGGGGGACCAATTGTGCTAAGCTAAGTAACCTCCAAATTTTAAAGAAGAAAACTCTTCATACATTGGGGGAAGAAAAGGGAAAAGGAAGTAGATATACAAAAATAAAATATAATGCTAAGGTGATACACCAATATTTCAAGTAAATAGGCACAAAAAATCTTCCTTTCGGGGAGATTTCAAGGCCCGCACAACAATCTATATTCCCATAAATAACAAAAAGTGGAGATGAATTTCCAAATCAATTAATCAAATAACATAATACAAATTCCATATGCATTCACTAAACATGAAGAGTACAAAACATGATATGAACATCAAAATTATATTGAGATTATAGAAGATTTGTAGATAAAATACTCATTACAATAAACTAGCACAGTATAATGTTTTATCAAATAACTAAGGAACATAAAGACTAAATAGATTGGAACAATCTAAAAGTCTTAATACAAGAAATAAAGACAATACAAAGGCCAAGTATATTTTAGTGATTTCTTTGTGTCATTTTCGAACCCTTTCTTAGAGAGACAAAGCAATATATATAGATTTTTCCCACCACTAGAAAGTTGGATAACATAAAAGATTCCCTAGCATGAGATTTGTGCCACTCCTCGCAATGATTTTCTCCAAGAGATGCAATAGAAAGGTACACAAATGAAATTTTGTTGCCTCAAAAAAACTGTGCCCTTTTGCAAATGATGGCTAGCATGGAAGAGGAATCGACAAAATTATCTTGAAGACATGTGTGAAACCACTTGAGGAGTTGGCTAGGACACATGGCGCAGAGGCAAAGATTCTCATTCAAATACCCTTCCCAAGTAGCCATAATCCCTATGGAGATGACACGTGGTGTGGTCCTTGCTCAAAGCTTTTACTGTGGGGTTTTCCAAAAAGGTACCCATGGAAGATGCAATGTGGAAACCAAGTGGAGCTCAGAGATGAAGAAAAGGGAGAGAACTCCTCAAAAGCACGTGCTACTAACGTATGGCACAAGCAAACGTAGGTGCCACCGAAAGGGAGCTCGGGGAGGTGAAAAAATGTAACATGTGAGATGAAGCTAATGAAAAACCAAATAAAATATACACTGAGGGAGCTATAAGGATTATTAAATCCAAGGATTTTGGCGACTAACAAAGAGCATTTCGTCTATGGAATGAGAACCCAATAATCCTGGTTTAAGGACCAGAGCCCTACCCATTGGGAAACACTTAGAGCTTTGAAAGGGTGGTATTTAGATGTATCCAATTGGCCTCAAATGGCATCGATAAGGTGCACAAATTATCTTGTGCCTCATGCAGATTGATAATTTCCTTGAATGGTAGCTCCACGAAAATCCCAATCCCGAACTCTAGCTAGAAAAGAAGTTGCATTATTGGATGGATGGAACCTTCAATATCTACTATCATGGGAGGTTGGTTGAATGACTAGAAAGCAAATAGAATCTACTAATTTTCTTTGATTTTTGCTGCAATATGCTCCAATGTGGCCACTAATTTATGAGAGAGAAAAGGAGAGCGCAAGCCCATCTGAGTCAAATGAGAAAATTGCATCTGCATATGATTTATAGTCTGATTCAATGTGACCAAGCAATTCTTAGCTTGGAGGATCACTACATGATAATGGATGAATTCCTTTTCCTTTTTGGTAGCCAACCTCTGATCATCTATTCCTGCCCTTGCCAGGTCCGCATTCCCCACTGTGTACAATTATCCCAACAATTGCTTGGCTTCAGGCACCTTTTCAACAATAAATTGTGGGGCTTATTCAATTGTACTGCACACCTCCTCACTTAATTTTTCCACATATACCATGAATTTTAGTGCTGGTTTCATGGATAAACATAAAGACTTTACTTTCTCTTAGTAGGATACATATAATTTTTGTACCACCAAGAGAAGATTTGATTGAGGAACAAAGGGTTGGGAAGGAATTTTTAAAATATTTATCTCAACCTCTTTTGACCCAATTTCTTCCATCAACTCCTGAATCTTCTTGTTAGATGTGGTGAGATGTTCCTATATATTTTTCAACTCTGCATCTTTTCTTTTCAATAGCTCCTTAGCTTGATTTCAGGTTTTGCATTCTTTTTCCAGAGAGACATTTATCTCTCGGATCTCCTTTTAAAATTGAGTTTGTTGGTCCTGAAGCTCTTTATCCTTTTGTTGCATTTCTTTTTCCAATTGAGCTTGTTGATCTTGAAGCTCTTTGTTTCTCACCTAGGTTTCTCTCTCCATTTGAGTCAGCCGGTCTTGAGGTTCCTTGTTTTTCTACTATAGATTAGCAACTAGGTTTGGATCCTAAGACTAGAACTTTGCAAGTTCCTCCTGAAGCTTGGCCTTTTTTGTTTGTGCTTGTTGAGACAAGCATGTGATTGTATCATCTTTAGAATTTTCTTTCTTTTGAATGATCTCCACTCTTTCCTTGACATTCCTGATCTCTTCTTTCCTTTTGGTCAATTGACGACTATGCTTTAAAAAGTTTGTAGTCACGATCCATTGAGTTTCCTCCATTAGTTCAACCTTGTCTTATGGTTGGGCCTAGTGTAGATGGATCTTGATGGCATGGACTATGTAATCCTCAGGTTGCATCTACCCTTGAGGTTTGATGGTGTTGGGTGTAATGGATGCAAATGTTATCAACCTGTGTTCCTCATTAAAGAGGGTTTGCATGAGTGGCTCGCCAAGTCTCATGACAACCTTTTCTTTTCTTTTATAGGCTCTCCTAGCCAACACCATCTTAGACATGTTATTTTTCCTCAAGAATTTTGATGGTGACTTAATTAGTTTGCTAACAAAGGGTGCATTAGGAGGAAGAGAAAAAGGGAAAGAAATCATCATGGATTCAAATGTTCACTTTGGTAGAGTGATCATTAATGGGGAGAAAGGGGGATTTCTATATGAGGCTTTGGAGAGAGGGGAAGTGACAGAAGGACTCACAATGAGTGGTGGCATGGGATGTAGAGACACATAGGTAATCATTTGTTTGAAAGGCTAGGCTGAAATGACGTAATGGAAAAAAAAGGGTTTACAATAGAGGGCTCATATGAGGTCCCAATAAAATATGGAAAGGCTTGTGGGGGAGTAAAATCTACCCATCCAATGGGGGGAAAGGAAGACTAAGAGGAACTTTACACAAGCATGGAAGCAAAAAATAATAAGCCAACACTTGAGGTAGTCAGAGACAAAAACACAACTAGGTTCACTAAAGACTGAGATACGAGAAGAGGAGGAGAGAAAATTACTTGTGTCGCTAAAGACTTTGACCCTTGGCTCATTGTCATAGGTACTTGCAAGCTTTCTCCTAGTGTGATATTAGTGTGTAGCCTCTTCTCGAGTGGAGAATTGTCCACATCGATGATTTCTTCAATTTTTTGAGTCACTCTAGTTCTCTTAGTGACCTAAGTATGTGGTTTTGTGACTACTGCATGGGATACAGTTGTGCACTTAGCGGATCTTTTTTGGGCCCTTCTGTTGTTTCTCCACCTTCCCGTATTTGAGCCTGCTTTGCCTCTCTGGCTCTTAATATTGAATCTACTTTCTCTTGATCCATTTCCTCATCTCCCTTGACATCAGTGTCATCATTCTCTCTATTCTAGAGATCATCAATTTTTTTTTCCATATCTACATCTTGGAATTTGGCCTTGAGACATTGGGTCTCCTGCCGATAAACCCAAAAGTCAAAAATCTTCTCCTTACTCCAATTTTGGTTCATGACCAATTCATTATAGAGGGTGGTTTTGATTTTTCACTTGTCACTGACTTTGGCAAAAGGGAAATGAAAATATAGCCATGGCGGCCTTCTCGTCTCTGAGCGAATATAGGCCAATTCTACAAAGAGACTATGGTTTCCTAACAACAAACTTTGTTGAGTCTCCCAGTAGGGTTGGGGGATATGAGCCACCTTGATGTTGAGATCCGTTAGGTCATCTTTAGGATTATATTCCCATTTTTCATAGATCAACACTAGCCATAGACGAGCAAGATTCACAGATAGAAAACCTTATGTATGCTTCTTTTCCATTATTACTGTACCAAAGATTAAGGGGCATTTGAAAAAGTATTTTTGATGCTTTCCCCCACAAAACTTGTGGTCTACGATGGATAGTTGCCTAAATACTTCAAAGGCCAACACCCTGTTTGTTACACAGACCAGGAGTTAGAATGGTTCCTCAATAAAACCATGCATCCTTACAAATGAAAAGTCCTCTCTGAGGAACCAGACATAGGGAGGAAAAAAATATTTCATCCATCTCACTTGCTCAACAGAGAAACAAAACAACCAACCTAACCCTCTTTATCAAAATCTTGCAATATTGGAGTCAAGAATGACTCAAAAAATACATAATAATCATGAGTCATAGAAAGGAGATGGGTCTAGGAAGAGACCAACTTTCTCACCCCATTTTCATTAAACATAGACAAATTCATATGCTCTTTAAAGAAATTAGAATTTTTTTGTAAAAACATATGAGAAGGAAAAGAGGAAAACCTGAACTTATACTGTGTGTGATACTTCTTGAATTGGTGTAGCATCTCCTAAACAATGGCCTCCACAAAGTCATACCAGAACAAGGAATGTTGTTTTCTTAATTGGAAACCCATAAAAATTTGAAACTCCTACACCATATTGTCGCTATCTAGATCACAAACAAAATCCAACATCAAAGAATATGTCTTGTATGTTTGAATTGAAACCATTGATTCCAACTGGAAACTAAGGTGCACACTTATCTTGCTTGGGACTTTTTGTTTCATAATTATAAAAAAATTGGGCATGGGTTCAAGACCTCTAGAATGTGTCCAATTTGTTTATGGTTAATTTCTCAGGCGCTTCTGGAAGATTCCTTGTAGGGATACATAGCATATCTTGAATAGCATCAATGCTAATTACTACTCTTAGGTTTTGGCCTTCTATGATTCCTATATCCGAATTGAAATTTTGGGCGCATTCGTGAATCAACTTTGGGAAGTGATGCACTCAAGGAACCATATACTGTGGAAGACCGCAAAACCACAAATTTTACTCCAAAGACTCCTTGTCTTGAGTCTTGGCCTTTTACATTCTTTCATAGGCTACTTCCCTAAGAGTCTTAGGGTTGGTTGTGAACTCAGGGTCATAAATATTGTCCCAATCTTCTTCTATTTGGACTTTGTTTCTGTGAGCAGTCTTTTGTATGACCTTTGTGTGAGGCCATATTTGCTTTTTCAACATACCTAGCAAGGAATAAGAGATATCACTAAAAACATGGGCCATTGGCGTTGCCAAGATGGTGTCTGATAAGCTTTTAACCATCTCTCCTTGTGCTACTATCTCAGGAAATTGTGCCATCTCAGGACTATGAATTTTTTTGCAAAAACTTAACCTCTTTGCAACTTGCACTTGGATTCCTTCTCAGTGAACTGTATACTCAACTCTCTTGACAACGCTCTTCCTTTGCATGCAACATTAACTTTCTTCAAAATTGGAGTTGGAAATAGTAGATTCTTTTAGCAATAAATTCGGCATGTACTGCCAACCATTTATTCATGCAAAAAAAATTCCTACCCTTTGGAAAAGATATTAATTTATAATGATGATTATCCATCATGTCCTATGACGCCACCCCTTGGAAATTTAAGTCAGAAATTAAAGGCATATGAATCCTTTCGCATGCTTTTGCACTTAATAACTTTATGAGAGTGATTAAGAAAAAAGCACAATGATTACACACAAGATCTTGATTTGATCTTTGCAGAATAAATTGCATCCACAGTTAGCCACTTGGCACTTGACCGTGCAGATTACCACTTGCATATACTGCAAGTTTTAGCTGATTAATTATCCCATCCTAATTCACACACAACAAACAAAAATTGGTGGGATTTTCGAGTTTTCACCTCAATTAGCATCATGCTTATCACACGCATCATACTCCTAGCTACCTCTATAAATAGACCTAAATATAACAACATAATTCATATAATTCATACTTGGTAATTGGGTTTATTGGTAGAGATAATGGTTACTCCCATTAGGTTGACCAGTAATAGAGCTTAGGTATATTTCTTAGGAGAAGTTTCAAATAGGCGTTTGATGTGTATGATGAAGAATAAGCACACCTTAGCCATAATTGCAATTAAGTGGGTGTTGGGAAAAGACTTTGTAGAATATGAGGACAAATATCAACTGAATACTAATATTTGTTCCCACATTTTTTCCTCCCTACTGGATATTTAGGTACCAAAACCAAAGATATTAAAGCTTACCAGGGCAATTTTTTCCAAGTGCTATCTCAGAGGCCTTAGGGAGATTGTAACAACTGTAGAGTATGGCCTTGGTATTCCGACTACACGTGATCTTCGTCAGCTCCTTGAAGAGGATGTAGTGTTGCCTTGGGTACCCTTCCTAAGTGGATTTCTTGATATGACCATTGGGGAACACCATCAAAGAGAGTCACGTGCTTGCCACTTCCTACTGAGGTGCTTAAATGTAGAGCTTTCCTATGATGTGGAATGGTACACTGATTTCAGAGACTTGGTGTATCCTCATCCACCTATTGTTGTCACCATAGCTCCTACTACTCCTATTGCTCCTACTCCTTAGATTCTGAATGGATGAAATATTCTCTCTTCTCCTCTATAAATATATTCTCAAAATTCTTAGCCTAAGAGCCATTTTGTACTCTAATATCTCAAAGAAAATATTACCATACAAAAAATATATATCTAGAAATGCTTGGCCCAAGAGCCATTTTGTATTGTAATATCTCAAAGTAAATATTACCATACGGTAAATATATATACCACTCTTTAGATATAGTTCTTGTATCCTTTTCTTTTGGCTACTTTCTGGCTTAAAAGGGTTCTATTAGACAAAGACTCAACCAATAAAACACATAAAATAATTACATATTTACATATTTTCATGGTTATATGGTTAATAAAGCTAATTGAAAAGTTTAGGGTGAATTCCATTGACAAGAATTCCCAGTGCTTCTTTTTCCATGTTTTCCAATTCAAATGCATTGGGTTGTTTACATTGAATGATACGATAAGGACCCTCCCATAGACTATCAAATTTGATATGTTGGCCAGGCTTCGTGGCTCTCTCATTGTATTTCAGCACCGAATCTTCGCACTTAAGACCTTGATTGGAGGTTTTCTTATCAAATAATTTATTAACCACTTGTTGTTAGTTACACATGGCCATTAGCCCATTTTCCCTTTTCTCTTACACCTCTAGCAATTCAACTAACTGGACCTCCATGGCTCCATTTTTCTCTACTTCTAGGGATTTAAGCAATTGTAGTGTGAGAATTTCTAGGGAGACAGGAAATAGTCCTTCCTTCAAGCCGTATACTAGATCATATGACAAAGTATTTAATACTTTTTTGGGAGTTATGCAGTCTGCTCAGAGTGCCGCTTTGAGATTTCTATGCCACTCTCTCTAGTGTGCTAACCTTATTCTTTTGATAAGTTAGACTAAATTATTTTTAGTCGACTCAGCTAAACCATTTCCCTATAGGTAATAATTCGAGGATGTCTTAAAGAAAATTCCATTCCTAAGTGAAAATTGACATACCTTCGAGCCTAGCAAGGATTTTTCATTGTCGAAGATGATGGTCTTGGGCAGGACAAACCTTGTTACCAAATCTTCTAGGAAGTTTACAATATTTTCCTCAGTCGCATTCTTCAAGGGTATGGCCTCGACCCATCTGGTGAAATAATCTATGGCCATAAGGATTCATTTATGCTCAATACTAAAGGTGGGATTGATCATCCCAATGAAATCAAGACCCCATTATGCAAAGGGCTCTTCAACTACTATCAAATTTAGAGGCATAGTTGAGTTCTTCCTCCTTGCGAAGAATTGGCATTCTTTGTAGGATTTGACTAGAGAGTGTGAATCATTGAATAGTGTAGGCCACAAATATCCCACACACATAATTTTGATGGTGGTCATTTTAGCAGAGAAATGTCCACCCATGGGATTGCTATGGAATACTTCTAGAATTTTTTCTTCCTGCTCTTGAGTTACACAGTGTAGAAGAACACCATTGAAATTTATTTTGAAGAGAACCCCTTCAATGAGAACATAACCACTGTTCTATAATCTATAAAACCTTTTCTTCTGAGAAGGGAGGCTCGCCAGATATTTCTCAATCTACATAAACCTCATTCTGTTGGCCAACTAGCAACCTTCAGACTCATATTCATTTAGCAGAACCAGCTCGAGTTGTTCCTCCCTGGTTGCCACTTCATTATCCCATGCCAAATATTCACATAATCTTCTTCCTCACATGATTTTTGTGGGCCTAACCTTGATGTCATATTCAAGGATCTTGGTTATCCAGTTGGTCCTCTTTTTGGTGATCTCTCCTTCCATAATGTACTCACACACATGGGAATTCCCTATGTATACAACCACCCTACTATAATATATGAGGTTTTAGAACTTTTCAAGCCCCTTGACAATGTAAAATGCCTGCCTCTCGACAAATTTGTACTTTGCCTCATAGTCCTTTTAAGTATGAGAGTGGAAGGATATCAAATGTTATCCCTTCCCTTCATCATCCTTTTGAGTTAAAACAACAACATTGCTAGACTCACTACTGAACACATACATTATAAAGTCCTTTGATAAGTTTGGGTTCACCAAAATAGGAGCTGAAGAAATAGCCTCCTTAACCTTCTCAAAGGCTTCTCTTGCCTCTTTTGTCCACTTAAATAACTGATCCTTCTTGAGCATCAGGGTGATAGGTCTAATTAGACCTACAAAATCAAAAATGATTTTACTTACAAAATTTACCTTCCCTAAGAAGGACTGAACTCCTTTTTTGTTTACTGGTAGAGAAAGTTCTTTGATTTCCTTCACCTGATCTAGATCAATAGAAACTCCATCCTTGGGCACTACATGTCCCAATAATTTTCTCCTTAAAACACAATTTTTTGGGTTCAGGGATACACCAAACTCTTGGAATTTTTTGAAAACCATTTCAAGATGATCAAAATGATCATCGTTTGACTTAGAGAATAAAGTTAGATCATCCAAGTAGATCAAGATGATCTTATTGATAAGTTCCCCAAAGGCAATATCCTTCGATCACTGAAAGGTGGCTCCCAGATTTGAGATACCGAAGGGAATTTTTTCATAGGAAAATGTTCCCCACTTAGTAGTGAATGTCATTTTGTGTTGGTACTCCTCTTTGACCCATATTTTGTTGTAACTAGAAAATTTGTCCAACAAAGAAAGCATTTTTGAGCCATCCATTGTTTGCAATATTGATTCCATGGAAGGAAATGGATAGTGTTCCTTCAGGGATGCCCTATTCAGATCCTGGAAATCAACATAGAGGCAGATGTCTCCATTTTTCTTTCATACTAGAACTAGGTTGGACACCCACATACTATACTTGATTGAGAAGATAATTCAGGAGTGGATTAGCTTCCTTAGCTCTTGCACCATTAGTGACTCAATCTTTGGGTTTATTGGCCTTTGCTTTTGGTGGATAGGTTTTTCCTCTTTCATCAGTTCTATGCTATGTTGAATGACTTTAGGATCATATCCCTTGAGGTCATCATATGATTAGGCCACTACTCCTTTATACTTTTTGTAAAAATGAATGAGCCTATCTTTATCATGTTGCAAAACATATTTCCCTACCTTAATCTTCCTCCCTTATCCAAACTAGAGATCTGCATAGTCACCCTTGTCCATTAAAAAATTCCTCTTGTTGTTTCTTGCATCATCACAATTAAATAGATTTTTAAAAGTAACCACTCCTTTCAAAATCTTGTTGGACTTTAGTTGAATAATTTTCCCTTCATAAGCTTCTACAATTTTTGGTTGGAGCTAATAAAAAAACTCTCCTAAGTGTTGAATGAATGAGGCAATTTGATCATCACTTGTGAACACTTTCCAATTTCATTTTCTGGGATTTTAGGTCGTACAATGACTCACATAGAGTGTATTTTCTCAATTAAGTCAAAAACAGGGTCAAATTGAGATCCTATTGTTTCCATGCAATCTATAGTAGCATTCTACGCTCTGGGCACTATTTGGATATTGAAGGCTTCAAAACCTTCAATTAGGTCCCATACCCTATGTCTATAAGATCACATGCAGACATTCTTGGCTATGGGGATGCCTCATAATTGATTAACTATTAGCCTAGAGTCTTCAAATTCCATTATTTGTTTAATGCCCATCCATTCCATAAGACTTAGACCTTGCATGAGGCCTTCATATTCAGCTTCATTGTTTGAACAAGAAAATTGAAAGCAAAAATATTTGAGTGTCATTTCAGTGGATGGGAATGTCAAACATATCTTGGCTCCCACACCAACTTTGCATATTTCTCTATCAAAATGTAGTGTCCACAGCTCTGAGGCATGAACACCCTTGAGTTTCTTCCTAACCTTTGAAATCACTTGATCCTCATCATAGATCACATAATTTTCCAATCTGGTTGCATGATAATTTCCAAAAGGATCAATGTCTATAAATTCACTCAAGAGGACCTCTTCTTCATCAATCTGGTCTCTAGTCACCTTCTCATCCTCAAGTAACTTAGTATAATACATCTCATCTTTGGTGATAGAGGTATTAATATCCTCAAAATTTATCATGGCCTCATCTACTATATGTTCTGAATGTAAAGGTTCAAACAATTTCTTCATCTTAGCTCCATGGTTAGTCCTAAGAATTAAGTGTGACCAATCTAAAGAAAGATACCTGCCTATTTTGATAGTAAACTCCTAGGATAAGCAAAGAACAAACATGGGAGGGATGTTAATTATCACAATATCTTGTTTGACTATGATACTAGGGTAGAAAAATAGAGTCAATGGGAGGTTCTTGATGACACCTATAGTTTCAACCTTATTCTCATCAAGCTGCATAACCCCTCTGTTTAAAGTTTCATAGCTAAGTCCTAAGGCTTCAACTATTTACTTGGGCATGAATGTAGTACTACCACTAGAGTCAATCATAGAATTATGCAACAATTTTTTACCCATAATGAGAGTTAAGAAAAAGGGGCTTGGCTTTGATTTACCTCTACTTTTGGTCAAGGATTTCTCTTCATTGTTTGTGAGGAATTTTTCCTAAGAAGATCAATCAACGACCTTTTCCTTGGATGGTTACTCTGTTGGCTCTATGCTTACATCTTCTAGTAGGGCCTTCCACAATAATGCCTTCTGCTTTGGGATAGCTAAGATATCCCAAAGGGATACATTAGTAGAGGCTTTCTTCAACTATTCCACCATAGTGAATAGCAACAGACTCAAAGACTTCTGCTCCTTAGACTTTGTTATAACAATCTCCTTGCATGGATGAGATTGTTGTACAACTACAGAGGAACTAGGAGCTTGGTCGGGAACACTTTTAGGCTATTGAGTGACTAGTTCACCCATGAATCTCCTCTTTGAGTGAGTATTATAATCTAATTGCACTTGTGGGGCCTTTGATGTGGAAATATCATTTGCAAACACTGCCTCTTCTTCCATCCATGAGAAGAGTGCATGATTGGGAGCTATATTTGTTTCTTGCTCCAAGGACATTCCTTGCATTTGAGTGGTGAGTATCGTATTTTCCATTTGTGGAGAGGCATATGCATAAATTCTTGAATCTAGCATGACACCTTGAATGCATTGTTCTACCACTCTTTGTTGTAAATTTCCACATAGAGAATCTCAAGGAATATGTGCTTCGTTGCAAGGGAAGCACCAAGAATTGGTATCATCAGTGAGATCATTTTTCCCCACTACCAACTCTCTATTCAAACTTGGGTGAAAATTTTGTAGCGGAGTAGGTACTAAAACAATCTAATGATTTGGTTGAGTCTATGGATTCGTGTGAATACCTCCTTCAAACTAGTTTTGCTAGTAGGGAGGTTTCTCGCCTTGGTAATTTTGGAAAGTTGGCTTCACAGGAATAGATTGTTGCCACTTGATATTAATTATTTCATTTGAGAAGGTCCACAACAAATCCTTGATGTTGCTTACCTCAATTTCTAAAGGGGTAGATGTAGAAGCAACATTTTACGGCATGCTCAGATATGTGTATATAGATTGGGGAGGATGAGATGCATTGGTAGAAGCTATCTCCTGGGCAAGAGCTAACAATTCTACAAATATAGGCATATCAGGATGAGGGGGTAACTTTCTAGCATCAATCAAATTATTCTTTGCCTTAATAGCAAGGCTATATGCATCTGGCAAGGTGTTCCCACTAAGGGACTAAATCATCACCGAAATGTCAGCATTGAGAGATTTTAGATAGAACATGAATGCCAAATCGGCAGGCAGACGAATAGTGGTTTGAATCCTTTGCCAAGTTGTGTGAAACTTTACATTGAAGTTGGTCATGGCCTCTTGAGGGGCCCGCTTAATGGTCACTAGCTACTAGAATAGCAAGGAGCGATCTCCATTGTTTGAAAACTACTCATAAAAAGGGTCTTTGAGCTGATCTTAGGTGTCGATAGTATTAGCTTCCAAAGTGTGGTACCAATCTAGTGAATTTCCTCTAAAAGAGGCTATAAGCAACCTTAGTGACACATTTTGATCAGTGGCACCGTGCACCAAACACACGTCTGCCACATCCTACATATGGTCAGGTGGTGTTTTTGAGCCTTCCCTAATGAATTTTGGTAAAAAAATTAAAGTAGACGTTGGGATAGGAGCCCACATGACCAGTGCTACTCGTGTTATGAGAGGGCTTCCAACATCCCATGCTACATGTAATTTCTATTAGCCATTGGTAATGAGACCTGTGGAGGGGTCAGGGCATTCGTTGGATGGGCTCTTGCTTGTACTGTTACTAGCGGTGGCACTAGCAGGATAGGGTTTTTCATTGTCTAGGATCTAGTAATAGGTCTATGTCTCATACATGCACTCTAAATTTTGAATTCAAATAGAGTCCCATTGGGCATGCCAAAAAAAGAACTGTTGATGCCTAAAATTTCTAGGCACACAACATTATGGAAAAATCAGTTAATGGGGGACCAATTGCGCTAAACTAAGTAACCTCTAGATTTTAAAGAAGATGGATCTTCATACATTGGGGGTAGAAAATGGAAAAGGAAGCAGATATATGAAAATAAAATCTAATGCTAAGGCGATATGCCAATATTTCAAGTAAATAGGCACATGAAATCTTCTTTTCGGGGATATTTGAAGGCCCACTCAACAATCTATATGCCCATAAATAACAAAAAGAAAAGATAAATTTCCAAATAAGTTAATCAAATAGCATGATACAACTTCCATATGCATTCACTAAACATGAAGAGTACAAAACATGATCTGGTTCAACAAAATTATATTGAGATATAGAAGCTTTGTAGATAAACTACTCATTACAATAAACTAGCACAATATAATGTTTTATGAAATAACTAAGGAACAAAAAGGCCAAAAAGATTGGCACAATTTGGAAGTCTTAATACAAGGAATAAAGACAATAAAAAGGCTGAGTATCTTTTAGTGCTTTCTTTGTGTCATTTTTGAACCCTTTCTTAGATAGACAAAGCAGTACATATATAGATTTTTCCCACCACCAGAAAGCTAGATAACATAAAATATTTCTCGACACGAGTCATGCTACTCCTTGCAATGATTTTATCCAATAGATGCAACAGAAAGGTACAAAAATGACATTCTATTTTCTCGAACAAAACATGCCTTTTCTACAAATGATTGCTAGCATAGAAGAGGAACTAAAAAAATTATCTCGAAGGCATGTGTCAAACCGCTTGAGGAGTTGGTTAGGAAACACGACCCAAAGGCAGTGCTTCTCATTCAAATACCCTTCCCAAGTGGCCACGGTCCCCATAGAGATGACATGTGGTGCGGTCCTCTGTATGTGCAAGATCATGTTAGGCCAAAAAGTGGCGATATGATGGGTATGTGTACAGTATGTGGCTGATGAAATTTTTTTACCCAAAAATGATGAAACAAAAAGGGTTTTTAAAAGAGATTCTCAGCTTTCCACCAATATAAGTTATGCTTTACTTTAAATTTAGTAAATAATTATTATTCATTTTCTATTTGAATTTTGACTAAAGTCTTGATTGATAGGCTGATTGAAAAACATCTATAGATTTCAACAGTATCACATCTTTTTAATCTAAAACATGTGTCACACTCTATGCTTCACATACTATAGGATTAAAATAAAAAATATTGAATTTCATTAAGGTTTGGCCAAGTTAAGGTGGTCCAACATATGAGTTTTTATATTTTTTAAAACTTGTAATAAAAAATTCATAATTAATTATTTACCTAAAAAGAAATTACCAAAAAATATGCATCACATCGGAACATGAGTCCTCTACTTATATATAAAATCTTATAAAAAAATATTATCATTTTATTGTGGTTAGGGTGGTCATACAGACACCTACTTATTTTTTCCCTAAAATTTAAGTACTACTGCATTAAAATTTCAAATTTTCACCAAATAGATTTTTATTTTTTTAAATAAACCTAGTGGTTTAGAAACTACATTCAATTTGCTATAGATTCTATTCCTACATATTTTTGAAATAATATAGGTAACTTATTCAAATTTTTATGTCAAGTTACCTAACTCTAATTTTTCTAAATTTTTTGCCACTTAAGGGCTTGTTTTTTCCATGATGATTCTGCACATACCCTCCTCGCTCAAATATTTGACTATGGGGTCCGCTAAAAAAGTACCCTCAGAAGATGCAACATGGAAATTAGGCGGAGGTCGAAGACAAAGCAAAGGGAGAGAACTCCTCAAAAGCATGCACTGCCAACACTTGGCACAAGCAGATGAAAGTTCCACCAAAAGAGAGCCTAGAGAGGTGCAAATATGTAATGTGCGAGATAAAGCTAATGTAAAACCAAATAAAATATACTCGGAGGGAGCTATAAGGATTATTTAAATCCACAGTCATTTCAAAGATACAGTTAATGTAGTTTCTTTTCTATGATGATTTTTCAAGATTGTAAAGGAGGAAAAAGAGTCCATTCAAAATTTCATTGATTGTTTCAATCATGACCTTCAACAAATTCCCTCACTTGAGCAACCAAGTAAGAAAATTCAATTTCATATATTTATATCAACTATGCATCCTGATGTTCAACTCTTTTTAAAAAGAGACAAGGTATGTGGGATTATGAAAGTGCAATTAGAAGTAGTCAAGATTGAAGATGATCTGATTATGTTGAATTTGGGTTATGGAAGTGGGTTTGTAATGAAGAATCAATTCTGGTTGGTGAAACACTAAAATATAAATTTTTGAGTCCTCATATTTCTCCAAATCATTCTTGCTCTATTGTAAAAAACTCAAACCTTATAGTTTTCAGTCTTGAGCATTTTCTTAAACATGAAAGAATGGTTAAGGAAAGTAGAAACCAAATTTGGAATGCTTAAATATATAGTCTGGGTTCCACTAGAATAGAAGAAGACCTTAGTGTGAATGGGCGAAAATACATGTTAGAAAATGAACAGCAAACAAAATAGTGCAAACAAAAAATATAAACACCCTACACCTCAAGATTGGGCAAATGATTAACTTAACAAAACAAAATGGAACCTTTTACCTTGTTGAGTTTTCCTTTTGGTTGGCCCTTCGATCTTTGATGTTGTATGCTCCTTTGATGGAAAAAAATGCAAGTGTGGATTGTAAGATGGATGGAAAATGGGTGAAAGTGGATGCAAATGAAATTATTTTGGCTAAGTATGGCTCAAATAAAAAATTTGCAAGAGTTTGGCTAGCACAATGATCTCCTCCAAAATGAGAGAAAAGATGGGGTATTTATAGAGAATTTTGGATTCTCTAGGGAAATGGACAGTTGATATTAAACCAAAATAGCCAAGATGTAGGGCTATGGTGAATTGAGAACTCACAAGCCCTCACATCTTAACATGTGGCATGTGAAGTGGCTTGAAAAAAATGATGTGTAAATGAGTTGGAAGGAGAGTACATGACATGGAGGTACTACATAGCACCTTGGGATTTGGATAAGATCTCCTCATAAAGGAGGTCCTTGTCCCCATGTGGGTGAAAGGACATGTGAGGAATTAAAAATTCCTCAAATATCCACATGGGAATGAAAGAAGGAATTTAAAATTCCTTGAAATGCATTGGGGGATTAAATGTGAATTAAAAATTCACATGGGGAAAGGGGTGCCTTCTCCAAAAGGAGAAAGTATTTAATAGGGTTGACTTAGGACACATTCCATAAATGACATGGGGATTAGGGTGACCTAATTAAGTGATTAAGGTTGTGCAAATACTTGATTACACAAATTAATTACATATTAGAGGCAAGTGGGAGAAGGGGAAGAGTTCACATGTGACTTGATGTGACAAGTCAAAGATCACATGGGGAAGAGAAAAACAAATTTAATATTCCTTGGAAGGATAAAAGGAATTAAAAATTCCTTGAGAGGTTGATTAGGCTAGTTAATGAAGGATTAGAGGGTTAGGTGGTTAAGAGAGATTAGAGGCCAACTTGCAAAAGTTGGAGGATGTGACACATCCTAATCAAGGATTAGGCATGTGCACATCCCTAATGATGAGATTAGGAGAATAATTAGGATTAAAAAAGGGATGTGACATATGAAGAATTAAATAAATGTCATATTTATTTAATTCATTTGATGAAAATGAGGATTAAAGAGATAAGGTATTTATTTATTAATTAAATACCATAGGGATTTGGAAGAATTAAGGATATTAATTAAATAATAATGATATTACTTAATCAATGCAAATAAGGGGATGCTTAGATGAAAGGGGATAAATTTGGATAAATTAAGTGTCCAAATTTAGGTGTCTACATTTTTCCCCTTTTTGAGATGGTGTTATGAAGTAGCATCATTTCAGAGAATATTAAA
Source organism: Sequoia sempervirens (assembly GCA_007258455.2). Lineage (NCBI taxonomy): Eukaryota > Viridiplantae > Streptophyta > Pinopsida > Cupressales > Cupressaceae > Sequoia > Sequoia sempervirens. The sequence goes on along the minus strand of VDFB02000017.1, from coordinate 538,101,482 downwards.
ACATAGAACCTAGAATAAGATGGTTAGATTGGGAAAGATTCCCCAGTCATTCAAAGGAGTGACAAGGAAGGAAGATGATGGGGGTGAAGATGAAAGTTAGGGATTAAAGATTCCCCTTCGAGAGGACATGTGGGTTCAAGAGAACATGAGTGTTCTCTCGAAATAGATGAGATGATGCAAGGGGAGATGAAGAAGATGACAAGATAGGAGGATAAGCGATAGGAGATGGATGAAGCACAAATAGATTTGAGGACAAATATGATGTTGCCCCAGTCAAGGTACAAACCAAAAAGGGGTTGATGATGCATGGAGTGTTGTCAATGAGGGAATGAGAGATCCTAAAATGACATGGGGATAGGGAAGGATATGTCCTAATCATTGGTATTGATGAGGGAAGGATACATCCCAAAACACCACTAAAGAATAGGTAATAATACCTCCCGATGATGATGAGGAGAGTGTTGTTGACGAGGGAATGATAAATCCCAAAATAACACCGAACGGATATGGAAGAATAAATCTGGATGTTGATGATGATGAGGAGGATGATTGGATCAAGGCTTGTAACAAGACTAGGAACAAGACCAAGGATATGATTAGATTATTTGTGCTAGATTGAATGGGGGAGGATTGGATTGGGATATGAGATAGATGAGTGGAATAAAAAGGATGACGGACAAGATGCTTAGAATAACCAATTTATATTATTCTAAGAAGATTGAAGAAATGATGATAAGAGATTGGATGGATAGAGGAGGGAGAGTAAGGAAGGATGAAGGGATGGGGGGAATTGTGATATATAAGAGGATGGGGGATATATGCAAGACGATGGAGTGAAATAAAGAGATGCAATCCTAATGCAATTTTCCATCTTTGGAGCATTAATTTTTTCTATAGCATAAGACACAAGATTCCAAGGTATAAAGAACGAAGGCCGATTCATGTCGAATGCATAAAACAAACACAACAAACTAGAAGGCTATCCCAACACCCTAAAGTCACGAAGACCTTGGTCGGGCTAGGTATTGAGATAACCGCAAGCACAAAAGGATGCCCCAGTGTAACACAAGACCTTGGGGATCTTGGTGGGTACTATGTGGGACAGCCAAGAAGAAAAAAATAGACATAAAAAGATCAATATATTCCCCTATGTTGACCAATCAAAACACACCATAATATTATGGATCATGGCGGCCTTGCCAAGTGATGATAGGGAGCTCAAATGATAAACAAAAGCCAAAAGTATCAAAATATCGCAATCAATTTCAAATGTCCTTTTCCATAGGATCAAGGGGATAGATGGGATTGATGGGGTATGTTAGGAAGGATGCATCCTATTGAGACTGATGATGGATACTAAGTTAAAAGATCGATATGGCGCATGATATTCAAAATTGATTGGATCTTGTTTATTAAGAACCGGCTAGATAAGGGTGTAGCTTGATGATGTGACATAATATAGGAGACCGACACATCCTAGCGACCTAGGGGCTCAGGGGCTGATCAAATATTAGCCTTGCCTACGTGGAAGTGCATAGCCCTCGTAGTTCAATAAAAAGGATGACGATAGACCATGAATAAAAATTGGAAAGAGGACGATGGAGACCTCGATGTATGATAGGATGGACAAAGAAGAAAGACTGATGATAGATGATGAAGGAGCCCTAGGGGTAGATCAAATGATCGACCTTGCCTATGTGAAAGCACAAGGGAAACATAGTTCGACAAAAGGCCAAAGAAAAATGATGGATAAAAGATGATGAGATAACCCTAGATAAGGGGATAAAATGATTGGACCGACACGATGGGATAGGATAGACCTGTTGGATTGGATCAGAGGATGGTGACTACACAAAGCTCAAGGATGGGATAGTTATCCAAATCAGCAAAGATGAAGTGGGAGGATGACAAGACAGATAGATGAATGATGAGAAAGGATAGGAGATTGAAAAGATGTGAAAAAGAAGCAAAAGTGATGACGATAAGATAGATGGCATTGGATTTCCTAGGGAGTAGCTTATAGCTAGATACCAATGACAAGGGATTATTAGATGGGATGAGGATAGAGGATGGGGGGGGGGAAAGGATTGTTTGGATGGATTGGATAGAGGGATAAGGATCTGGATGAGGAAAATGTTACTAGATGGATAGATGAAAAGGGATGCTATGATGGAAGGATAGGAAGATAAGGATGGGGAGATGGATATAAGGATTGTTTGGAGGGATAAAAGATAAGGACGGGGAGATGGATATAACGATAAGGATATGAGGATAGGAAATGGAAGGGATTTATCTAATGGAATGAATGATGTCTCTAAGGACTATATCACAAAGGAAGATATATGCCCCTCACTCTAGATATGTCATGTGCGAGGAGGCATGAAGGATGTAATAGAGAAGGATAGGCAAATAAAGGAGTAAGATGGATGAAGATAGGATGCATGGATAAGGAAGGGAGATTGAAGGTAGCATGATGGGTGGATAGGGAAGGTAGACGAGTGTGAATGAGGATTAAGATAGTGTGCAGATGAGGGGAATGTATGCTAAGAGGTGTCCAAAGCATGTTTATATGTTTTCCCCTATCATTATCAAGATCACAAGGAGGATGGAAGGATTGGGATAAATGGAATATTCCAAGAAGGATGTGTAAGATAGGTAGGATAGAGGGGATGAACAAAAAGGATGTATAGGAAGAAGACATGTGCATAGCTGGAAGCATAGCGGATAGAGGGAATGCATATCAGGAAGTTGCCCCCACGTGCAGATGGAGATTTATGCATGGTGCCTATTTTCCAGGCTTTCATCATGGTAATTATCCAAGGTGCTTTTTTTCCAAGTTTTCACCATTGGACGAATTATTTCTCTTTACTAATTTTTTTTTGGTTTTTGATTTTTTTTGATTTTTTTGATTTTTTTACTTTTTTGGATAGTAGGGGGATGAAAATGGATAAGGGAATTTAGAAGATACATGATAAGTATATGGATGAAGGACTCAAGCATCAAGTTCTATACGAGGTATTAAGAGCCCATGTTCAAACCGACTGTTGGATGTTGGTACAATCTTATTAGGAGAAATGGATTATGCAAGAGGAGGAATTTGAGGGATTTGAGAGGGGAGATATGAGGGATAATGGGTGGGATGTTGGAAAGTGTATTGATGGAATGATGGGGTGGATATGTGATGGGGAGATTTGTTTAGGACCAACATTGGCACATGTGGTGGTGGATGTGAAAAGATAAGAGGATTAATGGATGGAGAATGTGGGGATAATGGAGGAGATAGAATGGTGAATTTCGGGACATAGGGACCCAAAATAGATTTAGGAGAGGGTGGATGAAAATGATTAGCCTTTTGATGAGCAACGCTAGATGTTGTTACAAATTTTTCATTTGAAGGAATTGCATCTTTTTTCTTTGGGATCCACATGGTTTTGATCTTTGCTTTGGTGGGCTTTTGTAGCCTACGGATTTGATTTGAATTTTGATTTTTCTTCTCTTCACCATGTCTTTTAGAGGGGACATGGGGAGCTTTAGATTCATGTGGATTTTTAGATTTATGTATTTTTACTTTAGCATCCAATTTTCTTTTAGTAACAATGGGATGGGGGCAAGGATATGGATGATGTAGAGCAATGGAGGTAAAATTATGAGGATTACGTGTAGATGGAGAATGCGTAGGTATGTGCCTTTGTTGATCTTGATTAGGGGATATGTGAGAGGGATGTTTATGATGGATGACATGGATAGGTGTTGGATGGATGAAAGGATGAGATGGAGGTGATTTTGGGATATATGGACCCAAAGTAGAGGGAGTGGGTGGAGGGACATAAGGACCCAAGATGGATGGAGTAGATGAAGGATGGGCAATGGTAGAGGGAGGAACATAAGGACCCAAAATGGATGTAGCGGATGAAGGAGGAATGTGGATGGTTGTTTTGAGGCGATATGATAGAGGAGGAGGGATGGCAGCATATGATTTAGTGGAGCGATGGGAAGAGCCAACATTTCTTTTGGAAAAAGCTTATTGAGGACCTCTAGAGGTTGTACCAACATCTTTAGATTGTGAGTCTTGGGAAATAGGTCCAAGACCTTGCATGCAGATTTTTTCTTTGACTTGGATGGGCTCTAAAATACCTTGCTCATGAAGGCCTAGACCTTTTCCTTGATAGTTCATTTTCTTGAGCATGCGATCCATGATAGGATTTGTATTATTCTGAAAACATGATGCAAGTCCATTATTAGGTGGAGGATGATGGGTGGTATATACAGTATGTTTTTCTTCTGCAAGGAGGCCACCATGGAAGAATGTGAGAGTACCAAGGGGATATGCAAGAAATGTGGGGATAGCAATTTTAGGTGATGATGTGGGATCATGAGAGGGAGATGATGGGATAACACCATTTGGATGGGTGGTATTAGGAGAGGGATTAGGGGATATGATAGGATCTGTATTTTTAGTAGCAAGCTCATGCGATGGAGATGGAGATGGAGTGGTGTAATCTTGAATGACAAGAGGATCATGGGATGGAATGGATGTGGGACTATGATCTTGAGGTGGACTAGATGGGATGGTAGGATCTTGATCTGTAGAAGGGGATATGTTGGCATGCTTTGGATCAAGCTCTTGGCATGACTCATCATATGCGGGAGGCATGATAACAAAGCCTTGGTGGGACTCTTTAAGTTGGGAAGATGGAGGGATGGAGGATTCAAAACATTCATGGGAATGGATTTTAGTGACACAAGGAGTGGAAGAAATGGATTGGATTTGGGTGTTGTCGATGGGTTCAATGACTCTCAGAGTAGGAAGTGGGTGTTTAATGGATTCGGTAGATGTGATGGTAGGAGATGGGGACTCAGTGGATTCAGAGGATGTGATGGTTTCAATGGTTTGAGTGGTGCTAGGGGTGGTATCATCAATGATATGTGTGGTATGGAGAAGGGCCTTGTCACTAATGATCATGGATGATGGGTTGGGATGGCATGATTCCACAAATTCAAGATGTGGAGTGGGAGATGTCTTATTTGTTATAAGTCCTTGGAGAACTTTTGGAGTGAGAAACTTGAATACTCTAGGCTGAGATGACGTGGCAGGAGTGGATGAAGGATTATGGATTAGTGGGGGATTAGGACTAGGGATTGGTGGACTATGATTAGATGGGGGCATGGGATTGGATGTGGGACTAGGAATAGATAGGGGGATTAAGATTAGATGAAGGGTTAAGATAGGGGTATTGGAATGGTGAATTAGGACATGAGGATGCAAGTGGTGGATTGTAGTAAGGGTATTGGGATGGTGGATTAGGATGGGAAGATTGCGATGGCGGATTGAGATAGGGAAATGTGGATGTCCGATTAGGATAAGAAGATGTGGATGTTAGATTAGGATAGGTTGGTGTGGATGTTGGATTAGGATAGGAAGGTGTGAATGTAGGATTAGGGTGAGCAGATTGGTATGGAAGATTAGGGTAGTGGGTATATGCGGATGAAGGATTGAGATAGGAGGATGTGGATGGGGGGTTAGGATAGGGGTATTGTGATGGTAGACTAGGATAAGAGGATGATGTAGATGAAGGATATGATGGATATGATGGATATCCTTTGTCAAAGGTAGCATAAGGAGCATGATTAGACATGGATGAAGACATAACAGGATAACTCGAATGGGTGATTGGATCTGGAAAAGTGGGTGGAGAAAGCTTACTAGCAATTATAGTGTCAAGGGGATCTATATCATATTCTTCTTGATCGACAAGACTTTCGTTATTGTTGTCGACATAATTAGGGTTTCCCTTGACTACTATTGATGGAGGATAAGGATTCATGATGATGAAAGGATAAAGAGGATGGATCAAATATTTTGGATGGGGAATGGACTAAAGTTCAAATTGGGATTTAGGTTAAGATCAAATCAAGATTGGATTAAAGCTCATATTAGGATGATTAGATGATGCAATGGGATTGATTCTAATGATCAGATTGGATTATCAAAGGATGATTACAACACTGAATCTGCTTCAAGATGGAAGTAAATTGATTGTGTCGAAGGTGATTGGATAGGGATGTGATTGGATTGGATTGGATAAGATTGACTGATGGATTGGATAGGATGACAAAAGGGATTATAAACCCCATTCAGATATTACCCTAGGTGACGTAGGATAATGATTGATTAGATTAAAGGATGAATGGATGATTGCGGCACCGAATCCACTTTGAGATTGAAAATGGATTGATTAGGCCAATGATGATGATTGACTGACTCAGGACAAATGACAATCCTAAGAAAATGTTGATGATGATGATCAGAACAAACACTTAGGTCAATTTGGATAATAACCTGAGGCGAAATGATGATTTGATTGGAGAAAATTGTTGGAACTGTAAAAATATGATGATCTCACATGTTAATTTTACTCATAAACTTCCAAATTTGATCCTACCATGTGCATTTTCCACTCATATTTTTCCCCTTTGTCCCATTGAATCCATTGAGTCATGCATATTTTACATCATGGTTTAGGTCGGCGTGACATTTTCTTTGTCTCCCCGACTCATTTTTGCTAACTTCTATGTTTTAGGGTGGTCGGCAAGACTTCTCACATGTCTCGACGATCACATTGGTGGGTGGAACCTTATCGGCATGTGTTGTGGCTATTGGGTTGAAGTCTCCTCGATCTTCTCTTGTCTTATCGACTGGTGCCTAAGTGGTCATTTCAGTGAGAGTTGGATTCCTCGGAGGGGGGTATCAACGACTTTGTTATGTCATGCTAACCCCCAAGGAGCGAAGGATGTGTATCGGTATAAGTTATAGCTATCAGTTTAAGGTCTTGGTGAGTGACCTTCGGTCTCACCAACCTTACACATTGATTTACATTGATATACATCGCTATGAGTTGGAGGTTTTGGGCGGTGGTCTTGGCGATATGTATTTGTCTCACTGACTACAGGTGAACGATACATTTTGGTGTGACTTATTTATTTCAGCATGTGGTCCCGAGGTGACTATCGGTGTGACTTGGAGTCTTCTATGGGATGTCTCGCCAATTTTGCAAGGTCTTGTTGAATGGATTACGATGGTAGCTTTGTCGGTAGGGAGGTATGGTGGTCACAGCGACACGAATCTAGTGGAAGGCTTTCAGTATAGTGAAGTATTCTCTACAGGATGTCACCCCGAGGTCAAGATTTCATGGTGATATATGGAGCGAAGGGGGAACATCTCAGAGAAGCTTGAAGTGGTCAATTTGATATCTCCCCGACTCGGATAGGATACGGTGAATGAAAATAAAACAAAAGAGCATGCACAGGATGAATAGTGACTGAATTGCCTTCGGTAGGAGTTTATGATTGTCTTCCCGACTGGTTCACTGGTGAAAAACTGAATGTAATTCCTATGGCCGACGTGATGAATTATTTGGTGACTATTGCTAGCCGACATTGTTGGAGCCTGAATTTTGTGCTTGGATGACATGATATTTCAAATGTTTTATTTTCTTAATGCTGGCTATAAATATGCCCTGAGATTGTAATCGAATCATCAGATTTTAGATTAGAAGTAGTAGGTATTCAGATGGCTACAGTAGGATAATTTTCTCTTTTCAGAGACTATGTGCATGATTTCAAATGGTGGTTTCAATAAAATTCAACTGTGTGGCAATTTTTCTTTGGTGTCAATTGTGTGTCGAGTTCATTGAAAAGCATTGCTGAAGTTGTCTCCATGTTGATTCTTTCTGGTTATTTAAATTGAGGTAACACGTTTATTTTCAGTTTATCTATGCACATTTGCTGCATTTGTGTGGTTAATCGATTTGGTTCTCTCAAGTGGGGATTAAATCCTGTTCGGTAATCACAGTAATCAGGGAGATTCATCTGGATTCTTAAAGTAGAGCCTAGTAATCATAATCTTGCATTGTTTATACAAGTTGTGAACAAATCACATGCCATCAATTTGATCTTTTGCCAAAATAAGTTGCCCATTTCTGTTTCATTCGATTCCGCATACCCAACAAGGCACTGGTCTCTGCAATTTCATTATTTGAATTCATTCAACCTCTTTTATCTATTAATTAAGTATTTTAGAATTTAGATCTACAAATTGCTATCAAGTTTGGTTTCATTTTGTTCACTGTTATCTGCCATTGTGGACAAATTACTTGTAAGAAGATAATCATAAGTTAAGTCTGCAAAATTCAAAGAGGTACACCCACCTTGGTCTTGCAGCACCAGAAGAGTAGAAGGTTTAATTGTTTCAAACCTTGTTCTGTTACCCTAAAACATTGTGAAAGCTTGGCAACCTTTCGTGGTTCAAACCTGCATTTTTGAGAGCTAACAAATTGGCGACTCTGCTGGGGAATAACTTGAGAAAATCTAGTAGCAAACAGCCTTGCCTTATAGAGTCATACAAATTTTTAAATCAGGTCTTCAAATAGAGATTCATAATTATGTAGTTTGTAGCTCCCCATCTGAGTCACACAACTAACAAATTGGCGACTCTGTTGGGGATCAACATCAGAAAATTTTGTTGAGGACCAACATCATAGAGTCGTTGGAGGAAAGGTTGTAATTTGAGAAGTTTCAAAAGTGGTGATTCCACTGGGAAAGATCATAAATAATGATTTTCCTACTTTTGGAAAAGTAGGTGGCGACTCTGAAATAATATTTTGCAGCTGTTCAAAAATGAATGAAGGAGGATTTCAGTTCAGGGGAGGTCATCAGTATGTGCCATATTATCATACACAGTACTATGGTCTAATGTACCAGCATCTGTATCCGCCTAGTGTCCCTCCTTACCAGCATACAACAAGGATCAAATAGTTTGATTTGTCAGGGATTCAATTATCCCCTTATCCAATGGATGGCAGTTGGAGGGGTATTGTTCCAAAGTTTACAATGTGTGATGCAATCACTGCTGAAGATCATTTAAGAAGTTTCAATGCTTTCATCCAAGATTTGGATGTGCCCTATGAAGATTTACGCATGAGGCTATTTATGATATCACTGGTTGAAGATGCTAGGGATTGGTTCAATAGTCTACCAGCTGTCTCTATTGATTCTCTCCAAGGATTTCAAGATCAATTCCTTGAACAATTTGGGAATCCAAGTGTACCAGATTTTGCTCTTTGTGAATTATTGCACATTCAGAAAGATCAAAGTGATACAATTTATGATTTCAATCAGAGATTCAATAAGTTGCAGAATAAAATACCTATTGGATCAAAGTTTCCAGATTCTGTAGCACTGAATATTTATTTGAATGCATTTGATCCAAAGACAGGGTATGAGCTGAGAAATAAATTCCCAAGAAGCTTGGCTGAGGCACAGAAGATGGCACAAACAATTGAAAACAATAGGAAGGCTACTGGGATGATCAGTAAAAGAGATATTCCTAGGGTTTCTTGGCAAAGCAACACATATAGGAACAAAAGGCCGAGGTTGCATGACATCCCTTATAATACAGACTGGAAGGACAACAAACCTATAACAGCTAGGCCTAGAAGTGAGGGAGCTTCTGATCCATTGAGCAAGAAAGGAACCTATATGGCAAGTAACAATTAATTTTGTGAATTTTGTGATAGGCCACATTCCCTAGATTATTGTGTTGTAGCCCAGAGAATGCGAGAAGAGGGAATGCTGATGGGAAACAATGAAGAAGATCACACAGTATTTTTGACTTTAGATACTTTTCACCATGTGGGAAAGTATTCGTCTTCAAAGGATGAGGGTTATCAGCATGATGCTTCAAATAAAAAATATAATGTTCATATGCCTGAACGATAGGTCCTTCCTGACTATAAAGAAGATTATACAGTGCCACATTCTATTGAGGTGCCTGCTCAATATAGTATGAAGAGACTTACTGAAGAAGAGGTAGAAAGACTAACTGTTGTTGATTAGAAGGAAGAAAACAAAAAAGATACATTGGAGTAGAAGAAAGGGATTGAGGCAGAAGGCTCCTCTTTTAACTTCATTCAAGCGTTGTCCCAGGGAATAAGGTATGAGAACATTATCAAGGTTGATTCCAATGATTGTATTTCTGATGAGTATAGAGAAATTGATGAAACAATGCTTCCAATAGAAGATGAGATATGTGCAAGTCAGTATGATTCTTTTGATAGCTTGCATAATGAAGATGAAGGTGCAAGATACCTCTCTTGCATAACAGATTGTGACAGGGAAAGCAGTGTGTGTTATGAGGGATCCAATGAATATTCTGATGCTGATGATGAACCTGCGGATTTTGATCTGCAGTCAAGGGATTCTTCTACTACTTATGAGGATCTGGATGAAGAGGCAATGGGAGATATTGATTCATTAGATAGTAAGTATACAATACCTTTGTCTGTAGTTGAAAGTTATGAAGATACATCTGATGAAGAAGAGGTTTGTACATTTGAAAGTGATTTCCAATTTTTTTCAAACTCGTTGTATGATGAAGAGTTAAATGAAGATCAAATGATTTTTTGCCAAGGTGTGTCAATGAGTAAGTTTCAGATATTTTCAAATCCATTCTATGAAAAGGAGGAAATAATTTTAGACAAGAAAAATGATAGAATAAATGATTGCATTGATGATGTTTCTGATTTCCCATTCTCTAATGGTATTGAATTTATGTTTGATGATGACAAAAGAAAGGAGTATAATTGTAGTGATGAAAATATAGAGACTTGTTCACTTGTTAGTGAAAAGATTGCAGATTGATTTACTTCTGAATACTAGGGATGTGCACATGATGAAGATCTTGAAGTTTTGTCTCTAGCTTACTTTTGTTTTGACAGTGAAAAATCTTTGTGTAAAAATTCTTATGACTCCCTATGTATTTCTTGGAATGATGGTGATACTTTTGGTATTGATCAAAAGTCTGTGTTTGTTAAGAAGGAGGTATGTGGTTCTGATTTTTCTAACTCATGTGGAAAAGACATTTATTTACATACCAAAGATGATAGAATTCCATATTTGATTGATTCATATATGCTAGATACTAGAAATGTGAGTTATGATCCAGTGTTGTCTCTGAATAGAGACACTAAAGATATGCAAAAGGTTTCAAATTTGCTTGTTTCAGATAATGTTGTCTGGCAGAGTTTTTTGCTTTTCAAGTGAAATACTTTGATTGTAAAATTCTTATACAGCTAGGAGAGTGTTTCAGAATACATAACAGTGAGGGAGATAATGAGGAATGTTGTATTTCATGTGTATGCATTTTGAATGTTGGAGATAATAGAGTTTTATCTGATGATGGAGAATATAAACTGCTAAATATAGTTGGGAAGTTGGTCCAGGCTGAGTTTGGTGGTTTTCTCAAAACTTGCACTAACAGTGATAGGAAGGATTGCATCTGTATCTTTAGGAGAAATCTGATGAACTCAAGACAAAACTAGGTATTTGACAGGGGAAGGTATGGTTCGAGTTTCATATTGTATCAGCTCAAGATAGGTGAAGTTACAACACAGAGGATTAAGGGTTGCCAGTGCATGGACAACTCTTATTTATCCTCTTTAAAAATATTTTCCATGCACAGTAGTTTAGGGTTCTGCTCCATCTCCACTTTGCATCCATTTTGCATTCATTTCACACTCTTTTCCATTTCCATTCCTCCATTTCTACTCACTGGTTCATCATTTTCGGTCTAGTCTGCTCACCCATGTTTTTGGATCCTTGCATTGATTTTACACTCAATCATCCCCAGACGGAGCCACTGTTGGAACTATAAAAATCTAATGATCTCACATGTTAGTTTTACTCATAAACTTCCAGATTTGATCCTACCATGTGCATTTTCCACTCATATTTTTCCCCTTTGTCCCATTGAATCCATTGAGTCATGCATATTTTACATCATGGTTCAGGTCGGCGTGACATTTTCTTTGTCTCCCTGACTTGTTTTTACTAACTTCTATGTTTTAGGGTGGTCGACAGGACTTCTCACATGTCTTGGCGATCACATTGGTGGGTGGATCCTTATCGGCATGTGTTGTGGAAATCAGGTTGAAGTCTCCCCAATCTTCTCTTGTCTTACCGATTGGTGCCTAAGTGGTCATTTCGGTGAGAGTTGGATTCCTCGGAGGGGGTTCTCAATGACTTTGTTATGTCATGCTGACTCGAAGGAGTGGAGGATGTGTATGGGTATAAGTTATAGCTATCGATGTAAGGTCTTGGCGAGTGACCTTCGGTCTCACCGACCTTACACATTGATTTACTTTGATATACATCGCTATGAGTTAGAGGTTTCGGGCGGTGGTCTTGGCGATATGTATTTGTCTCACTGACCGCAGGTGAAGGATACATTTTGGTGTGACTTATTTATTTTGGCATGTGGTCCCGAGTTGACTATCGGTGTGACTTGGAGTCTTCTATGGGACGTCTCCCAGATTTTGCAAGGTCTTTCCGAATGGATTGCAATGGTAGCTTTGTCGGCAGGGAGGTATGGTGGTCACAGCAACACGAATCTAGTGGAAGGATTTCGATATAGTGAAGTATTCTCTACAGGATGTCACCCCAAGGTCAAGATGTCACGGAAATATATGGAGCAAAGGGGGAACATCTTGGAGAAGCTTGAAGTGGTCAATTTGATATCTCCCCGACTCGGATAGGATACAACGAATGAAAATAAAACAAAAGAGCACGCATGGGATGAATAGCGACTGAATTGCCTTCAGTAGGAGTTTATGATTGTCTTCCTGATTGGTTCACTGGTGAAAAACCGAATGTAATTCCTATGGCCTACGTGATGAATTATTTGGTGACTGTTGCTGGCCGACATTGTTGGAGCCTGAATTTTGTGCTTGGCTGACATGATATTTCAAATGTTTTATTTTCTTAATGCTGGCTATAAATATTCCCTGAGATTGTAATCAAATCATCAGATTTTAGATTAGAAGTAGTAGGTAGTTAGATGGCTACATTAGGATAATTTTCTCTTTTAAGAGACTATGTGCATTATTTCAAATGGTGGTTTCAATGAAATTCAGCTGTGTGGAAATTTTGCTTTGGTGTCAATTGTGTGTCGAGTTCATTGAAAAGCATTGCTGAAGCTGTCTCCATGTTGATTCTTTCTGGTTATTTAAACTGAGGTAACAAGTTTATTTTTAGTTTATCTATGCACATTTGCTGCATTTGTGTGGTTAATCAATTTGGTTCTCTCAAGTAGGGATTAAATCCTTTTCGGTAATCACAGTAATCAGGGAGATTCATCTAGATTCTTAAAGTAGAGCTCAGTAATCATAATCTTGCATTGTTCATACAAGTTGTGAATAGATCACATGCCAGCAATTTGATCTTTTGCCAAAATAATTTTCCCATTTATATTTCATTCGACTCCGCATACCCAACAAGGCACTGGTCTCTGCAATTTCATTATTTGAATTCATTCAACCTCTTTTATCTATTAATTAAGTATTTTAGAATTTAGATCTACAAATTGCTATCAAGTTTGGTTTCATTTTGTTCACTGTTATCTGCCATTGTGGACAAATTACTTGTAAGATAATCATAAGTTAAGTCTACACAATTCAAAGAGGTACACCCACCTTGGTCTTGGAGCACCAGAAGAGTAGAAGGTTTAATTGTTTCAAACCTTGTTCTGTTACCCTAAAACATTGTGAAAGCTTGGCAACCTTTCGTGGTTCAAACCTGCATTTTTGAGAGCTAATAGAAACAGATGATAGAAATGGATGAACGAGTAAAAAATTGATCAGAACAGATGAATGACTACTTAGAATGAGAGGAGGTTTAGAATAGATGAAAGATTGCTCGGAACAAGTAAACAAATGGTTGAGATGGATGAACAACTACTCAAAATGAGTAAACAACCGCTCACAATGAATGAATGATTCTTGGAATGAGAAGATGAAGGTTTGGAATAGATGAAAGATTACTTGAAACGAGTAAATGATTGATTAGGAATATTGAACGAGAGTTCAAAATCATAGGAGGAGGTTTGAAATGGATGAATGTTTACTCAGAATGAGTAAACAAATGATTGGGACGACAAAACGAGAATTTAAAATGATAGATGAAGGTGTGAAATGGATGAATGTTTACTCAGAATGAGTAAACGAATGATCAAAATGGCCAAACGATATTTTGAGATGATAGAAGAAGGTTTGAATAGATGAATGTTTACACGAAATGAGTAAACGAATGATCGAAAAAGAGGGAACAAATGTTCAAAATGGATAGATGAAAGATTGAAACGATTGATTAGAATGAATGAAGAAATGAATCTCAGAATGGATGGAAGAATGAATAGGAAAAAATTGAAGAAGATGGAGGGAGGGATCTTAAGATTTGTTTCGATATCCAAAGATCTTGACTGTAGATTGACTAGAGCTCAGATTAGGATTTTGGTTAAACTCAGATTGAGATTGGATTAAAGCTCATATTAGGATTAGATCGAAGCCTAGAATGATTGGAGGATGTGATGGGATTGATTCTACACCAATTTTTGGGGTTTAAAGGAAGTAAGGTGTTGACAATAAGATTTTTCCAAATTTGGCAATTTTTTTAAAATATCAAATTTTACCATTTTAGGAAACTTCACGGACATACTTTTGAGAGTCTAGTTTTTTCCCAAAAAATACCCAAAATTAAGATAGGATGAATTGCCAACTAACATCCCAAATCTGAGACATGCATTCCGAGTTATTAACGAAAATGACTTTTCTAAAAATTGGAAAAAAACACTAAATTGCAATTTTGAGGGTCAAGATGAAAGTTTGAGGCCTCAAAAATGTGGCAAAATGAGGTCCAACCAACTCAATGTCATTGGGAATCCACATGCCACCTCATAACGCAACCACCTATAAAATTTCAGCTCAAATGGACACCCGAGTCAAAAGTTATGGCCTCTGGAAGTTTTGGCATAAAAATAAAAATTCTCAAAACGAAGTCTAGGTGATTGGGATGGGTGATACGATGATGGATTAGGACTCCAATGATGTTATTAGTAGCACTTATGTGATTTTGGTGATGAAATGATGACTTATGGAACAGTGTTGATGACGGGCAAATGGGTGCTCGAAACGACATAATGAAGGGTGGAATGATGAAATGGGTGATAAAATTGACTGGTCAAGGGTCAGGTCCACCTCTAGAGGGTAGGTCTGCCTATCTAGAGGTCAGGTATTCATGTGGAGGGTGGGTCCTCCTTTCAGCCGAGTAGGTCTGCCTGTCGGGAGGGCAGGTCTGCCTGTCAGGCAAAAGTTGGTCAAAATTGGCTAAAACAGGTTGAAAGGGGTTGGTTTAGAGGTCAGGTCTACCCCTAGAGGGCAGGTCCGCCTGTCAAAATTGAAGGTCTGCTTGTCGGGAGGGTAGGTCCACTTGTTAGACAAAAGTTGGTCAAAATTGGCTAAAACATGTTGAAAAGGGTTGGTTCAAAGGTCAGGTCCGCCTGTCAGGAGAGAAGGTCCACCTATCGGAAAAAGCTGGTCAAAACAGGCTGAAAAGGGATTGTTCAAAGGTTAGGTCCATCCCTAGATGGGTTAGGTTTTCCCCTGGAGGGCAGGTTCGCCTATCCAGAGGTCAAGTCCACCTATTAGGAGGGCAAGTTCGCCTGTTGGACAAAAGTTGGTCAAAATTGGCTAAACAGGCTGAAAAGGGTTGGTTCAGAGGTAAGGTCCACCCCTAGAATAGGTCAAGTCTTACCTTGGAGGGCAGGTCCACCCCTGCCTGGGAAAGTCTGCCCCTAGAGGAAAATGGTCAAAAAATAGTTATTCGGGTGCACGAAAGGAGTAGATGGATGCTCAGAATGGATGGATGAGTGCTCAAAATAGATGAACGACTCTCAGAACAAGGGGAGGAAGACTCAAAATGAGTGCTCGAAATGGATGAATGTTTACTCAGAATGAGTAAACAAATGGTCAAGATGACAAAACGAGAGTTTGAAATGATAGGAGGTTCAAAATGGATAAACGTTTACTCATAACGAGTAAACGAATGATCAGAACGACTGAATGGGAGTTTGGAATGATGAAACAAGATGTGAAATAGATGAACATTCACTCAGAATGAGTAAATGAAAGATCAAAATGGTAGAATGAGAGTTCAAGACAATAGACGAAGGTTTGGAATGGGTGAATGTTCACTTGGAATGGGGAAACAAGTGATTAGAACGGTGAAATGATGAAACAGATGATAAAATTGACTAGCCAAGGGTTAGGTCCACACCTGGGATGGGTCAGATCTGCCCTTGGAGGGTAGGTCCACCTGTCTGGAGGTCAGGTTTGCATCTCTAGAGGGTAGATCTGCCTATGGAGGGCGGGTCTGCCTGTCAGACAAAAGTTGGTCAAAATTGGCTAAAATAGGCTGGAAAGGGGTTGGTTCAGAGGTCAAGTTTTCCCCTGGAAGGGTCTACAGTTGAGTTTCAAAAAGAATACTAAGGCAAAGGACCCAAAAACACAACAAGAATCAATCAAAGGATACAACCGACTCAATTGAACAGAGAATTACTGGTTTCACAAAAAGAAGACAATTCAGATAGCATGATCCTAAGTCTAGTAGAAGGGGTATGGTTGACAAAGTATTCTATTCTAGGATGAACATGGTTGCTAAGGAGTCCTCGATATACACTCGGTACGTGAGGCCCAAACTGTGAACACCAACCCGTTACAAGCATGAGTCGAGAACCTTAACAAGATACTAGAGGCTCAGACCAACTCTTCACGTCATCCCGACACTTTGCCAATTATAATGTGGTTGGATTGAGGTATAAATTTTGCTCTCCCTCCTTTATATACCCTGCTAATATGCATGGTTGGAATCATCCCTTGGGGTGATGAAATCCCCAAGTAGCTCCCACTAAGAAAAGGAAAAAGAGGGCGACTCAAAAGGACTTGGTAAGCTATGATTTCTCATCACCTAGGATCTCCAAATGGTGCAAGGGGATTGGATATGTCAAATATCTTACCAACAAGCATGAAAAACAAGATTAATTGACAACCCTAGTTAAACTATGTGCCTAAGTTATGCAAAACAACAAGTAGCCGTTGATAGATAACTAACCCTACAAGAAAAATTTCTAGTGAATCTTGTCCTTATTCCTCGCCAAATGTTGATTAGATGCTTGCACAAACTCAAACAAGAAACATTAGGGGGTTAGAAACACTTAAAATAGCCAAAAGAGTGTAAAAACCTAGAATTTCACCTTCTGGAAAAATTTGTCCAGGTCAGGTCCGCCTATCTGTCAAGTTGGGTCTGCCTGTCTAGAGGTCAGGTCTACCCCTCCAAAAGGAGAAATTATTTAATAGGGTTGACTTAGGACACATTCCATAAATGACATGGGGATTAGGTTGACCTAATTAAGTGATTAAGGTTGTGCAAGTACTTGATTACACAAATTAATTACATATTAAAGGCAAGTGGGAGAAGGGGAAGAGTTCACATGTGACTTGATGTGACAAGTCAAAGATCACATGGGGAAGAGAAAAATGAATTTAATATTCCTTGGAAGGATAAAAGGAATTAAAAATTCCTTGAGAGGTTGATTAGGCTAGTTAATGAAGGATTAGAGGGTTAGGTGGTTAAGAGAGATTAGAGGCCAACTTGCAAAAGTTGGAGGATGTGACACATCCTAATCAAGGATTAGGCATGTGCACATCCCTAATGATGAGATTAGGAGAATAATTAGGATTAAGAAAGGGATGTGACATGTGAAGAATTAAATAAATGTCATATTTATTTAATTCATTTGATGAAAAGGAGGATTAAAGAGATAAGGTATTTATTTATTAATTAAATACCTTAGGGATTTGGAAGAATTAAGGATATTAATTAAATAATAATGATATTACTTAATCAATTCAAATAAGGGGATGCTTAGATGAAAGGGGATGAATTTGGATAAATTAAGTGTCCAAATTTAGGTTTCTACATTTTTCCTCTCTTTGAGATGGTGTTATGAAGTAGCATCATTTCAGAGAATATTAAAACATAGAACCTATAAGAATATGGTTAGATTGGGAAATATGCCCTAGTCATTCAAAGGAGTGACTAGGAAGGAAGATGATGTGGGTGAAGATGAAAGTAAGGGATTGAGGATTCCCCCTCGAGAGGACATGCGGGTTCAAGAGAACATGGGTGTGATCTCGAAATAGATGAGATGATGCAAGGGGAGATGAAGAAGATGACAAGATAGGAGGATAAGTGATAGGAGATGGATGAAGCAAAAATAGATTTGAGGACAAATATGATGTTGCCCCAGTCAAGGTAAAAACTAAAAAGGGGTTGATGATGGATGGAGTGTTGTCAATGAGGGAATGAGAGATCCTAAAATGACATGAGGATAGGGAAGGATACATCCCAATGATTGGTATTGATGAGGGAAGATACATCCCAAAACACCACTAAAGGATAGGGAAGAATACCTCCCAATGATGATGAGGAGAGTGTTGTTGATGAGGGAAGGATACATCCCAAAACAACACCGAAGGGATATGGAAGAATACATTTGGATGATGATGATGAGGAGGAGGAGGAGGATGATTGGATCAAGGCTTGTAACAAGACTGGGAACAAGACCAAGGATATGATTATATGATTTGTGCAAGATTGAATGGGGGAGGATTGGATTGGGATGTGAGATAGATGAAAGGAATAAAAATGATGATGGATAAGATGCTTAGAATAACCAATCTATATTATTCTAAGAAGATTGAAGAAATGATGATAAGAGATTAGATGGATAGAGGAGGGAGAGTAAGGAAGGATGAAGGGATGGGGAGAATTGTGATAGATAAGAGGATGGGGGATATATGCAAGATGATGGAATGAAAAAAAAAGATGCAATCCTAATGCAATTTTCCATCTTTAGAGCATTGAATCCTATTCACTTTCGATGAATCCTATGAAGGAGGAATTCTCTATTTGACTATTTGGATTTTTTCCCTCGTATTGATTGTTGGCAACACAAGGGAAGACAACTAAGAGGGGGGGGAATTAGTTACCACAAAAATTATACTTATTAAACTTATTCTCAGATTTGATAAATAAACATGAAAGCATAAACCATCACGACATCAGAAACACACATAACACTATTTTTTTTACGTGAAAACCTTGTTAGGGGAAAAACCATGGTGGAGGTTAATCCACAAGATTATACTTTGTTAAAAGTATAAATAAATGTAAATGGGGAATGCACATGCATTCAGGCACACTATCTAGAGCACACTACTTAAATACAAAAGGCTTGCTGCCCAAAGGAAGACACACTATCTTATAGAAACATTCAGATTACATCTAGAAGATTTTAAATGAGAAAATAACATCTACTAATGCCTAATTACAGTTTCGGTTAATCACATAGACATCTACTCACTCTTCTTCACACTTTACTTTTTCCTTCGAAAGATTAGAACATTATTCACACACAGAACTCACACACTTCACATACCACTCACACACCTTCCTTCAAATTGTATAAACAATTATACATATGTATCCGTAACTACAAATAACATCATCTACATGTTAACTTTAACAAAATATAAAACATGTACAAACTATCAGCCCAATCCATAAATAATTTTCAATGCAAACCAAACAATGTTGGCCACAACATAGTAAGGACCCAAAACAACATCCTCAAATTTAGAACACCTTCAAAAATTATGCCTCAAAGATCCACAACACACTACAATCACCTTGTCGGCCGTGAACATGAAAAACATGAACTCACAAGATAAAATCACCAATCGCAAGAACAACAATGAATGTGGATCAACAAAAAAATATAACATGATCTAGAAATATCCAAAAGCATCATGAATCACCATAGAAGCATCTGCAACAACTCAACTTACTAGAATCACATCATCTTCTTTTACGAACACCAACTAAAGAAACAGGACAATTGTCAGAACATAGATACTCATAGCTCAATCAAATCTTCATGTGGATCTCAAAAACTTCATATGGATAAATTAGATATACTCATCAAAAAAACCTTTGATCCACAACCTCTAATAATCAATATACTGAGCTAGTCAACATACTAAACTTCACTGCATCATTGACAACCTGCAACTTATTTTATTACAATTTTCTCAATATCCTTGACATATACAGCCTTAAAGACATTAATGCCAATAGTTTTGACATCAATGAAAACCACATATTAGAAATATCCATCAATCTCCCCCTTTGGCATTGATGGCAACACATGATTTGAAAAACACCGTCAACACAACTTTCTCTTAGCACTTTCTCCCTCTTAGATTTTGATTATTTTCTCCTCATCTCTTTCATGGTTTTTCACTACTCTTCTCCCCCTTTGAAATCAATGAAAAAGATACACATTATCTTTCTCCACAAAATCTTTGAACCACATCTCTAAACATCTGACTACTCTCCCTGAGTAGCAGCCACCACAATATCAATCCAGATCATAAGATATGACTATGAAATGCATGAACTGATGCAAGTCAATGCATATTAATTCTTATTAGGAGGGGTAATTACCCCTAGCTTCCCTCTGAGATACTAAAAATTATCCTTAGGAAAGGGCTTGGTAAAGATATCTGCAATATGTTCCTTAGTGGGCACATACTCCAATCTAACTTCCTTTTCACTCACCTTCTCTCTTAAAAAGTGAAACTTGATAGATATATGTTTGGTTTTTGAATGCAGCACCAAATTCTTAGAAATGATAATTGCACTTGAATTATCATAGAATATAGCAATAGTTTCATCATACACAACTCCAATATCTTTCAACATCTACTTCATCCATAATACTTGAGTACAATTGTTAGCAGCAACAATGTATTCTTCCTTTGCAGTAAACAAAGAAATGGTATTTTGCTTCTTACTTAACCATGAAATCAACTTCTTTACCAAGAAAAATGCACCACCACTAGTACTCTTTATGTCATCCACATCTCCTACCCAATCAACATCAATAAAATCACTCAAAGTAAGGTCATCATCTTTAGGATACCATAGGCCAAAATCAATTGTCCCCTTCAAGTACCTAAAAATCCTCTTCACAACTATCACATGAGATCCCTTAGGATCAACTTGAAATCTTACAACAATACATATGAAATTCATGATATCAAGTATATTTTGAGTCAAATAGAGCAATCCACCAATCATGGATCTATATCTAGTCTAATTTGTTTTAGGAGAATCATCATCTTGTGTCAACTTACATCCACTCACCATAGTTGTACCAATTGGATTTGAATCTTCCATACCAAACTTCTTTAGAAATTCTTTCACATACTTGGAATGAGATATAAATATCCCTTTATCTAGCTAAGTAATTTACAATCCTAGAAAGAATTTCATTTCTCCAATCATGGACATCTCAAAATCACTCAGCATCCCATCAGTAAACTTCATGCACAAACTATCATCTCATCCAAAAATGATATCATCAACAAAGACTTCAACAATAAAATCTTTATCATGATCAATCTTCAACAAATACTTGTCCAATCTAGCATTCCATGCTCTTGGGGCTTTCTTAAGTCCATACAATTCTTTCTTCAACTGACAAACCATATCTCCCTGATCAGTCAATTGAAATCCATTAGGTTGCTCAACTTACACTTCTTCCAATTCACCATTTAGAAATGTTGACTTGACATCCATCTGATAAACCTTGAATTTTTTGTAAGTAGCATAAGCAAGAAATAGTCTCATAGCTTCAATCCTAGCAATAGGTACAAAAGTTTCTTCAAAGTCAATTCCTTCCATCTAAGAATATTCGTTGCACACCAGTCTTTCTTTGTTTCTAACAACTTCACCTTGCTTATTTAGTTTGTTTTGAAAGACCCATTTGGTTCCAATTACATTTTTGTCCTTAGGTCTAGGGACAAGAATCCATGTATCATTCTTCTTAATTTGCAGTAGTTCTTCTTTCATTGCTTCAACCCAATGTTCATCTTTGCATGCTTCATTGACAGTATTAGGCTTAATTTTTGAGATCAAACAATATTCTTCTACAATTCTTCTATGAGTTTGAACACCTTTGTTCTTATCACCTATAATCTGATCTTCTGAATGATTTAGTCTTACATACCTTGGAGTTTTGCGATGTTCTTGAACTTTAGGCTCTTGTGATCTCACTTATGCACTTTCACTAGTTCCTTCCTCTTAATTTTCCTGATTCACCTGAATGATTTGAACTTGATTTGGAGTTTGAACTTTCTTTCCTTTATCTGAAATGTCATTCTGATTGTCTGAATCATATCTATATGTTTTGGATGGTCTAATCATGTCTTCATCAACCTTGACATTAACACTTTCAACTACTTTCCTCAATATCTTATTGTACCATTGGTAGGCTTTAATTTTAGTAGAATAACCAAGAAATATTCCTCCATCACTTCTAGCATCAAAATTTCCTATATCTTCATCTCTTTTGATATAGCATTTACTCCCAAATATTTTGAAGTATCTACTAGTAGGTTTATGACCATACCATAGCTCATAAGGATTCTTACCGGTATCACCTTTGATATGTACCTGGTTGAGAGTGTAAACAACAGTAATCATAGCTTCTCTCCAGTAGATATGAGGAACATTTTCTTCCAACATCATAGTCCTAGTAGCTTCTTCATTTGTTCCATTCTTCCTTTCCACAACTCCATTTTGCTAAGGGGTCCATGGGGCAGATAATTGTCTCTTTATCCCATTCTCTTCACAAAAATAATTAAATTCACCGAAAGTGAATTCACCACCTCTATCTAATCTCAAACATTTAATCTTCAGACCTATCTATGTCTCAACCATAGCCTTAAAAATCTTGAATTTCTCCAGAGCTTCATATTTTTCCCTTAAGAAAGTGATTCACATCATTCTAGAATAATCATCAATAAGTAACATGAAGTACTTGTATCCTTATAAAATTATGACTCTGGAAGGAACACACAAGTTAGTATGCACAAGCTCCAACACTTCATTTGAACAATGTTGTTTGCTCCAGAATGAAACTCTAGTTTTCTTCCCTAATTGACATTCCTTGCATTTAGCATTAGTAGGTTTTATCAAATTAGGAAGATCTCTCACTACCTGAGTAGAACTTATCTTGATAATATTGTCAAAGTTTACATGACACAATCTCCTATGCCACAACCAATTTTCATCAATTTGAGAAATTAGACAACTTTTACAAGTAGCATTCAGGTGAAAGATATTACCTTTTTTTGTACCAAATGCAATCAAATTTCCAAAACTCCCCACTATTCTACACTTTCCATCCTTGAATTAAAGATTGTATCCCTTTTCAACCATCTGTCCAACACTTAAGAGATTATGCTTCAAACCTTCCACATATAGAACATCATCAGTATTATGCTTACCATCAAGAGAAATGGATCCTCTGCCACAGATTACACCAACTTTGTCATCACCAAATCTTACAACACCACCATCATACTTTTACAAACTCATAAATTTACTTTTATCACATGTCATGTGATGATAGCATCCACTGTCAGTCACCCATTCATCTTTTTCTTCAACTCTAGCAGCTAGGGCTTTCTCCACATTTGTGAACTAGAAGATTCAATAGGTACTGGATCATTTTCCTTGATAGCAATAAATACCCATTCATCCTCACTTACATTTCCTTTATCAGATTCATCATTTGTCACACCGTCATCAACAACATAATAACACTTTCTTTAGAATCTAGGCTTGTTAGATCTTGGCTTAGGAACTCTTTTTGGACACCTTGAGGAAAAATGACCTATCTTATTGCAAGAAAAACATTTAATAGGCAATTTCCCTTTATACTTACCTTCTCCTTTGGCTTCCCTCTTGACAATAAGTGCTTCAAGCTCGTCTAGTTTTAATTATTTTTCTTCAATCTCTCTCATCTCCTCCTCATACTTGAACATTTTTCTAGAAGAACTTTCTCCCAGATCATATTTCTATGCTTATCTTTCCTAGAGATAGTAGCTTTGAATGTAGATTATGTCTTAGGAAGAGAATCACCAAACTCACTTAACTCAAAAGTAGTAAGCTTACCAATCAACATATATCTGGTTACATTTGTCATAGTTTGGATCTTCTCAATAGTAGTAACTTTTGAATGCAACAAGCAAGGATCTAAGCACTTTAGCAACAATCTCTGATTCTTCCAATGTTCCACCAACACATCTGATACTGCACACAAGTTCATTCACTCTCTGCATAAAAGAAGTGATATTCTCATCATCACCCATTCTTAACATTTCATATTTCCATTTTAGGCTTTGCAACTTAGCAATCTTCACATGGGCATCACCTTCATACAAAGTTTCCAACTTTTTCTATATCTCATAAGAAATCTTCAACTTCATTACATTTGTCATCTCAGAATCAGTCAAAGCACTCAACATTGCTTCCTTAGCCTTGATATTGTACTTGACTTCCTTGATCTAATCTACAGTAGAAGGACCCTTATGTGGGATGATATACCTATTCTTTGTAATTTTGTAGTAAGGTTCACCAATGCATCTTAGATGACACTCCATTCAAGTCTTCCATAGAGAATAATTAGTTCCATCAAATCTCAGACTATCCTTCTTATATGTCACCATCCCGGATCACCTAAAGCTATTAAACTTATTTTGAGGAACTTGCTCTGATACCAATTGTTGGAAACACAAGGGAAAACAACTAAGAAGGGGGGTGAATCAGTTGTCACAAAAATTATACTTATTAAAATTATTCGTAGATCTGATAAATAAACATGAAAGCATAAACTATCACCACATCAGAAACACACATAACACCAAATGTTTTTACATGGAAACCCTGCTAGGGGGAAAACCACAGTGGAGGTTAATCCACAAGATTATACTCTGTTAAAAGTATAAATAAATGTAAATGGGGAATGCACATACATTTAGGCACACTACCTAGAGCACATTGCTCAAATACAAAAGGCTTACTGCCCAAAGGAAGAAACACTGTCTTACAAAAATATTTAGATTACATCTAGAAGATTTTGAACTGAGAAAATAGCATATGCTAATGCCTAATTATAGTTCTAATTAAGCACATAAAAATCTGCTCACTCTTCTTCACACTTTACTTCTACCTTCGAAAGATTAGAACATTATTTGCACACATAACTCCCACACTTCACACACCACTCGCACACCTTCCTTTAGATGGTATAAAAATCAAACATATGTATCTGCAACTAGACATAACATCATCTACATGTCAGCGTTAACAAAATATAAAACATGTACAAAATGTTGGCCCAATCCATAAATAATTTTCAATGCAAACCAAAAAATGTTGGCCACAACATAGTAAGGACCCAAAACAACATCCTCGAATTCAAAACAACTTCAAAAATTATGTGTTGAAGATCCACAACATGCTACAATCACCCTGTTGGCCATGAACATGAAAAACATGAACTCACAAGAGAGAATCACCAATCATGAGCACAACGATCAATGTGGATCAACAAAATAGATAGAGCATGATCTAGAAACATCCACAAGCATCATGAATCACCACAAAAGTATCTGTAACAACTCAACATACTAGAATCACATCATCTTCTTTTAGGAAAACTAATTGAAGCAACAAAAAATATTGTCAGAACATAGATACTCATAACTAAATCAAATATTCACGCAAATCTTAGAAACTTTACATGGATAAACTAGACATACTCGTCAACAAACCCTTTGATCCACAACTTCTAATCATGAATATATTGAGCTAGTCAGCATACTGAACTTCACTGCATCACTGACAACCTGAAACTTATTTTATTATAATTTTATCAATATCCTCGACATATACAACCTTCAAGACATTAATTCCAATAGTGTTGGCATCAATAACAACCACATATCAGCAATATCCAACAATGATATGATAAGTGAGATCGTCTGTTGTAAAAATGTGGATAGGGAGACAAATTATAAATCAATTGAAAACATGGACACATGCAAGTTGAATGATCATAATAATGGTGGTATGATAATTTACGCACTGGAAAACATTTCCATTATGGTTGCATAGGAGGAAATAAATAAGGAATGGCTAGTTACTAAATTATCTAAGCTGTCAACAAGTTATTAGAAATCTACTATCTTTGAAAGAAGAATTTTTTAGAAGGGTGAACCTTTAGAAGAGGTCGTATGGGATACAAGAAACATTTTCCAATGCCACACTCCTCTAAAAGAAGATATCTATGATGAAAAATGGTTTTTTAGAAGTGTTATGATTGATATGATGTTCCTCAATGAGCTCAGAGCCTTGTGGGCTTGTTGGTTTTCTACTATTCTCTAGAAATTACATGAGAATCCTAGCTTTTTCAAGTGTGGATTATTTTTCTCTCAGCTAGTTAATGGTTTTGCGTGATCTTTTTGTTTTCCCTTTGGGGTGTAGGATATATCCGACCATGTATATAGTTCTAGTTTTTGTGTCTCTTTTTGGTTTTGGTTTGTCTTTCCCTTTGCAGGTGTGTTGTGGTTTATATCCTTTTCTCCCTCACATGGCTCTATTTCCCAATGAATTAAGCATTGACCACTTGAAATACATTACTAGGTTCTTGGCTACATCCTTGCAGTATCCCCAGATAGAGCCACTATTACTATGATTTTGGCCACAATCCTCAAACCCTTGTTTTGATTGAAAACTTTCTTAAGTATAAGCTTTGTTAGGATTTCCTCAAGTTTCATGAACCTCAGTGATCACTAATAAGGTTATTATAACTTCTCTCTTTACCGACACCTCTTTGAAGTCTTTGATTTTAATCTTTTTTTTTTATCAGTCATCAGTGAAGTTAGCATAACCTCCCTAAATGACAATATCTTGTGTGAAAAGTTTAAGTATAAATACTTGTTAGTCCATACTAAAGTTTCTATAACCTCTCAGAATTATGTCTATGAATGAAAGTTAAGCATGAAAATTGAAATTTTATGCGTTTTCAGGACTCTCAAGGAGTTTGGAGACCATTGTTGATCCCTAACAGGGTTTGTATAAAATTTTCAAACTTTGATTATATTTGTACCTTGTTCAAGTAAGAAAATGTAGGTAGGAGAGGATGTCGTTATTATAAGCATGGCAGAGTCCAGTAGTTTTTCTAGAATATTTTTTAATGAGAAATAACAAGGGGAATGTTTTGCAAGCATAACAATTAAAACTTGAACATGCAAAAAATTAAAATGAGTAGTTACCATCACCAAATGCAGTAATTGATTAAAAGGGTAGTGATCAGATGCAAAGAAGAACACAATATTGAAATACAAAGTTTTATATTATATTCATATATATGTATATGGTATTACAAAATGGTGTTTACATTCAAAACAAGAATTTATCAACACATTTATTCTAAACAAAGAGGACAAACATGAGGATTCGTATCCCCTCCACCACCTCTTACAAGCATTCAATTTGGGCTAGTGAAAATAGGCTCTCATGAGATTGCATGAAGTAGGAAAACAACCCTATGTCATTTTTCCTTAAGCTTGTATGAAGAAGAGCCACCACCTCCTCTATAACACCATGTTGAATTACAATGGCAATACAAAAAGTGTTACCTACAAGGTTGGTTTTGGGAAACCTACTCAGCCCTCTAATGGCCACCCTAACTCTCATCAGGTATTCATGTTGAACCAAACGCTTTGTTACCTATATTCCCTAGTCATGCTTCCCTAACATGTGAACCACATTATATACGAAGTGTTCAAGGAGCTCTACATTATGAACATGGGAACGACTGATAAACTTCTCACCAAGAATCTTTCACAACATGCCTTTTCCACATCACTCTAAACTATGAATATATCTCTCAGCTGGTCCAACATTAGCCTATAGAATGGACTACACTCTACATCCTCAATCACAACAAAGTAGCTCCTGGAAGAAGCATCACTCTCAATGCTCACTATCTCTAGGAATACAATTCAAATTGTGAGAATGAAGGTCAGTTTCACTGAATTTATAGAAATTAAGTGGCATAACTATGCTAGAGATTTCTTTGGCACTAGGTGAGTGCAAGGATAGTGAGGTGGTAGGTGGATTAAATGCTGATATGAAAAAAATTATTATAAACCTTAGCTTCAATGTTTAAAATTTAAATTTTCCCCCTCATTTGGATGGTTCACACATATAAAATTAAGAAGATATGCATGTTTCGTTTCATCCAGGCTCTAGAAATTGCACCATTTTCATGTAGGATAGGCCACGGGGCAAGATTGAGAGCAAGAAAAATTTCAAATGACTATCAAAATATTATCGAAGAGGTACTATAATGATTATTATTCCTAATCATTAATATTCTTCATTTATCAGCTTCTCTAAGTGGGATATTAGTTGGTGAGAAACTATTGCTCAAACCAATGGTCATTATTTTAACTGCCAAGATCGAAGATTAGGCTTTTTCTATAAAACTAAATTCAAATGACTAAGGGTCCAAATTTCTTTGATGTGCACTATGATGTAACAAGGGAAAAGGGAAAATTTTGGAAGTGTGTTTGTAATTGCAAATTATTCTGAATCTTTGAATTTGGAAGTATGGATATGGTCTTTTATTGAATAAGTCTTTTGACTGTAAACAATAACTTAGATTTATTCTCTATGTGGGATTATTTTTTGAAAATTATACTCATTTATTTATGATTAAGGTTAATTCCTTAGCATTATATTCATTTGTTTTTATTTTCCTGAGTTTTTGTGCTTAGGTGTTAATGGTTTATCTTAGTTCACCATGCTAATTTCATATTTATGGGTTGGTGTTTGTTTCCCTTTCACTACTTTTTGGTTAAAAGCAAACTTAATAAAATATAAGTAATAATCTTGAGGGATTTGTACCTCAATAATAATTTAGAGGAAAATCACAAATGAAATTGTGATATTTCCAGAGCTGTTGGCAATATTGGTCTTTATAAATAGGGTTATTGAGTTGTTATTTTGATATTTTAATAAAGGCTAGTTCATTTGCTAACAATTTTTTGGTGATTCCGCTAGGGATTTGAGTGAAATATTTTGAAAAGTTACCTTTGGGTCATGTAGTAAAATGGTACTTTCACATGAGAATGTATCCCCTATATTACAAACAAATTTAGATTGGATGCAAGCTAAACAAGAATATATTATTTCCCAATTAAATACCATTACATGAAGATATAGAAGGAATTGTTGACAAGTTGTTGAAGATGATTTAGCATTGTTGTCATTGATGTCAAAAACTTGGATCCGAAAGGTTGTGCTCTAGATGATGCACAAAATTAATCTATCTTATCATATTCTTTGATGTTATGCAACATGGATATTATCCTTGATCTGGATATGGCAGTACTTCTTTTTGGGACATCTGTTAAATCTAGTTAATGCAGGATAATGAAGACTAATCTTTTTTATGTTTGATGTTGAGCTCAAAACTTACTTCGGGTAACCTTGCTATCCAGAATTTCATGTAGCATGATGAAATTTTTTGTATGTCGATTTGTGGTTCTCTAGTTGACATTGAAATTAATGATAATCAAGATTTGGTCTTGGTTGTGGCATTCCTATTAGCTCCAAAATATATTTCATGTAATTTAAAGTTTTCTATCTTTTGGAAATTATGTTATCTTATGTATGACCTATTCATGGGTCCCTTGGTAATGTGGTACTTGAAGATCTTTATGTACGACCTAGTTTTTGGGTCCAGTGTTAGCATGCAAGGTCTTATTGAATACTTCAAGGTTGTTCTTCATGCTGACATGTTTTGTGGTGATCCAATTCAAATTGTATTTGGACAACTTAGAAGACTATGAAGATATTATGTGTGGTCGAATTATTTTGTTCTATAGGTATACATATGTATAGAACATATTTTTGAGATATGAGGTATGGAACTGAAGAGTATGGTATGTGCGAGAAGACAAGAGGATTCAAAGCAAGAAGTAATTTGTTTTGCAAAGATTTTGTGAAGAGGTTGTGCAAAATATTTTGATAAGATCTTCCGCAGATAGAAATAATGCTCTTAACTAGAACTAAACTCATGCATATGTAGATGCAACTTCATCGGTTCACTTTTATCAATGAGACCATTTTTTAATATGTTTTGTATTTGGGAAGTGAGCCCATCGATAGTGAGCCACCCTATAGTGAGCCTTTATAAGAACCACCTTAACCAATGTTATATAATTGAGAATTAGCATTCTCCGTGGTTTTTCCCTTCTTGGGTTTCCACGTAAATTTTGGTGTTCAATGTGATTGGTGTTGTTGTGTGCATTCATGTTCATATCTATTTGATTAATATCTAATTGGTATAGGTTTTCTCCAAATTATCTAAAGAAAATAAAATTGTTTTATGATAACTGATTCACCCTCCCTCTCAATTATCTAGACTATTCAACAATTGGTATCAAAACTTGGTCCCTTGGAGATAGAGCTTAACCACTTGAGGGAGATCTTGGTAGTTTAAATAGATGGTAGGAGTTTATCAATTTGATGAAGAACTAAAGATAGTGTTAGATGATATGGAAATCATTGAATCTGAAAATGAAGAATTAAAAGAAAATCTCAAGGTGGAAAATGCTTGTATCGCAAAGCTAAGAGAGCAAATCTAGAAGTTCAAAGAAAGGCATAAAGAGGTTAGCTAGGAATTAAAAGAGTCAAAAGAAAGTATTATGAATTTAAAGTAGAAACTGGATGAATGTAAGAAGACTGAAGAAAATCTTAAAGATACTATCAAAGAAAAGATGGAAGAATGGAAGAAGACTAAAGAAAATCTCAAGGATACCATTAAATAGAAAACAAAAGAAAATGAGAAGTTAGATCAAGAATTAAGAAGGCTAAAATTTGAAGCAAGAGCATGTGAAAGTAGCATGATTTTGGATCAAATTTTGTCCCTACATAAATGTCACAAGGATAAAGGAGGACTTGGATTCATCAGTGAAAACTCAAATCAAAACATTATGGGTGAAGACAAAGTAGTTGAAGCAGAAGCAAGATTAGTTGTAACAAGCAAGGTCCAAAACTCTAATGCACCTACAAAAAGACCTCTGGTTAGGCAACCAAATGCTCAGAGGTACTTATCATTCAATGGTCACTATTTTCTATGCAAAATTTTTGGACATAAGGATGTAGAATGTAGAATCAAGATGGAACTAAGTATTCAATGCTTTAACTGTCACAAGTTTGGTCACAAAGCAACTCATTGCATAAGTCAGTTATCTAATCCAACTAGAAGGAATGGAATGAATAGTCTCTTTCATGGAAATTGCTATTTATGCTATGGTTATGGTCACAAAGATAATTAGTGCAAACCTAGGGTTCACTCAACTAATTTAGGACAAAGATGTTACAAATGCAGTCAACCTAGACATTGTTCTAACAAGTGCAAATATTTTACTCTAGAAAATCAAGTGAACAAAAAGAGGGTTGTGGAATCAAATAAATCTAAGAAAAAGATGGTCATGGTTTGGAGGAAGAAGGAAACAAGTGTGGAAGACACTTTCATGTTACCAGATCTTGATACATGCCCTGCCAGTATCTGAGCCAATCTGCTTTGGTTCAGGGGGAGTTTTACATTGCATATCCTGTCAGTTGCCCCCTCTTCGAAGTAATATTGATGTGATTTTCAAAATAATTAAGTTTGATCCAGTTGATGATAAATGATGAAGCTTAATCTGGATGATTGAAAAGTGAAATACAATTGTTGGTGTCATCAATGTGGATTTTTGGTGATGAAATAATTATGAGTAATTAAGAATAAAAGGTTGGAGTTTTTAAAATCATTTCTCATAGTTTGCAAAGAAGAGGAAGAAGAAGTTTCGTTGAGCGATAAAGAGTTTGAAGAAGATAAGTGTGATGATGGAAATTTTTAACAAAGGATTGAGTGGCGTGTTGATGGGTGTTTTTTCACCTTCTCAACACATTGAGAACACAAGTATGCTACCTCTCTTGAAAGGTAGAAATCTACAAACAAGTTACAAATCACTACCCCAAGGTCTCTCAGGTGTCAGGTCATGACAATGCTTGGAATATCTCAGTTGGTTGATGTGTCTTGCTAGTAACATAGGGTTGGCCTTTATGGTTTACAAAGCATGGGAAGTTGGGTCTGTAAATGGAGTTTCAAAGTGCTCAAAGTGATTGAACAGTGGCTGCCCACTCAAAACATCAAGCTAAAACCCACCAAGTTCATCTGATCTAGCTTCATGGTGATGCTTGGAACCCTACTCTAATAAAGGACCAAAAGAAATAGAAAAAGAGGAAATGGTAAGAGAAGTTGTTCTAATCATAAGCTATGAATGAACAGTAATCATGGAGGGTGCTACAGTAGAAAGACTCCCATGAACTAGATTTTGCCTGACCAAGAAAGACCTACAACTACAAAAAATTAGTGCAATCTTCTAAGGACTGCACATTTTTAGATTATGTATTCACCTCATGAACATACAATTGAACTAGGTTGCAATAAATGAGTTAGCTTAGACTATCTTTACAAAGTGATTCATCATCAACAAACCACAAAAAGCATGAGTTGGAAGTGCTTCAAATACTATAACAACCAACACCATTAAAGTCATCCAAGAAACTACAAGCTAAAACTAACTTGGAAGTAGAGCCCTGCATACATAATGAGCAAACTCAAGAAAAACACCCATAAATAATGCAATGTTGCTCTCTATTACTACAAAATGCCTTTACATTAGCTCTCCAACCATTTACAAATGAGGGGCAAGCCCCTATTTATAGTTTTCCAAATCCCAAATGAATGGCTAGGATTGATTTACAATGAGTGGCCTAGATTCAATACAAGTTAGGGTTTCACCTACCCCCAATATTTCTCAATTTAAAATAGGCTATTTTTTCCTCTTCCCCATTTTG
The DNA here is from genome assembly GCA_007258455.2 of Sequoia sempervirens. NCBI lineage: Eukaryota > Viridiplantae > Streptophyta > Pinopsida > Cupressales > Cupressaceae > Sequoia > Sequoia sempervirens. The sequence goes on along the minus strand of VDFB02000017.1, from coordinate 538,068,698 downwards.
TCTTGTAGCCTATTTTGTCTTATAGTGACCCTGGCACTGTAGCAATTTTATCTTTTAGCGGCTACCTTCCCTGATGTAGCTGGAGACTATTGAAGGCTACCCTTTGTCTAATGTATTCACAACATTCTTGTAGCCAATTAAGTGCATTATTTTTGCAAATTAGTGTTTCTAAGAAATAGATATGTTGTTCCTGATCTGGATGGATAGCTCCTGACAATCATCATCATTTGGTGGAAAATAAAATAGCTCCTCCTTGTTCCTTTGAAGGTCACCCTTTATAGTTTAGTTTCTGACTTCCTTGGAACGTGTTCATATGTTGGTCAGTCCTTCATTGTTTATGCAAACATCCTTTTTCTCTTATCTTCTAGGGGCTCGTGTGGGCTTCTTTGATGGCCCCTTAGCAAGTTCCATAAATCCTACACCCAAAGATATAGTATGTGCTTTCATATGTAAATCAAGGAAAATGTTAGTCAAGTCCTACAAACTCATTGTTAGATCCATCCGTGCATCATTAAAATATCATAATATTCATATTTGGAGCTCATTTAGACCACAAACATAAATAAAGGCTCAGGGGTGGTGGATGGACAATGGATGAAAGACGAATGGCGAGTGGATGACTGGCAACAAACGGAAAATGACAGACAACCTTTTGTAGGGGCAGAAGAAGGATGATGGATACAAATAGATAGTTAATGATGAATGACAATAGATGGATGAATGATGAACAACAAGTGGACAACGGGCAGCCAACGGATGATAGAAAAATGACATACGACATATGACAGACAACAGAAAACCTTCTGTAGGGGTGGATGAATGACGAATGATGGATTGTGGATGAATGACAAGTGACAAATGGAAAATGGATGGACAATGGATGACAAAAAACCTTTCGTAGGGGTAGATGAATGATAGATGACAGACAACAGGTGATTGATGGTGGATAAATGATGGGTGATAGATGGTGAACAAATAGACAACAGATGACGAACAACCTTCTGCAGGGGTGGATGAATGACGGATGATGGACGATAGGTGGATGATGAATGAAAAATTATGGACAAATGGCTGGCGATTCATGATGAATGAATAGATGGAAGATGACACACAACCTTCTACAGGGGCAAACGAAGGATGACAGATGATAGTGGTTCAATGGATGACAGACGATGAGTGGACGATGACAGGTAGCGAATGAAAGATGGTGGAGAGATGGTAGACGATGGTCAACCTTCCACAGGGGTGGACCTACAAGCAATAGATGGTAGATAGACAATGGGAAGATGACAGATAGCCTTCTGTAGGGGTAGACCCGCAAGCAATAGATTGCAAATGGAGGGTGGGTGGATGATGGGCGATCCGTGAATGTGATCCCATGAGGCACAATGGACACCAAGGTGATAGGCTAAGGGAAACCTGTCAGGCCCAACTCGGGAAGGCAAGTGACCCAGTGGAATTGAGGTAGGTGAACTCAGTCAATGACGAATTGATCATTTTAAGGATCATGATTGGCTAGGACCTGGAAATAGTGGTGCACAAAGAAAGATGAGGGAAAAACAACATGCTAGGAATGAAAATGACCCATTAGGAGCAAAAAGAAAGGGGGTCCCCACCTTCGGCATGACATGTGTGCAAAACATACACAACAAATGGCGACTCATTGGGGAAATGCTCTAGAGCATTTCAATGACAAAATGGAATCATGAACCCAAAATATTTAGTTTTGATCCTCACACTAGGGAAAACAAACTAGGCCCTCGACCAAAGGATCAAAATCACTAGTTAACCCAACCTTCAGTATGCTAAAAATCCAAGTGTGTGAAAATGTGTTAATTTCCATCCTTAGGTTGCTACAAGAACCCAAGCTCTGTCAAGTTAAGCTACATAGTTTATTCTAACTCCAAAAGCATTTATGACATTGTCTCACTGCCAGTCAGACATCCATAGCCTCGACAAGGTTGTCGCTATGATTATCCAGAACATTGCTCTACTACTAGCTAGGCATCCATAGCCCCAATTGAGTTGCTCGAATCCCCTTATAAAGTTGAATTTCTTCCTTTTGATTTTCAATATTTTCTCTCTTTTTTTTTCTTTCATTCCTTTTCCCTTGATTTATTTTTTCAATTCTTTCATTTCAACCCGCAAGTAGTGAAGCTCACACTCAGGGTTGAGAATCATAGTGGCGCTGAAGCAAAATTTTAGATTTTTCACTTAATTGGACTTCACAAAAGGACCTACAATGACCTTAGGGTTCTTAAAGTGTGTGAGAGATATAAGATTTCAGAATACATTAGGACTAGAACAAACCAATGACTCATCCCCTTTGAATAAAACATCTAGGTCACTTGCAACTAACAAAACAAACCTCACCATCCACTCTGAAGACTTGATTAGAGTTTGACGGAGAAATACATAGAACAATCCCAGGCAATAAGTATGGTTGTTGTGCACATGGATTTTTCCAACTAAAAGTAGAGGGACCTCAGGAAAAGCAGCAACAAAGCAGAAACAAAATGGAAAACAAAAACCTAAACTAAGCAAAGTAGGAAAGTGAAAGAAAATAGAAGGGAAACTACCGCAAAGCAAGCCTTACCAATAGCAAACCAACTAACCAAATTAGAGCAGGAAAGCAGGGTATATAAATGAGACCTACACTACCCAAAACAAACTATGTACAAAGATATTTATAAAGATCGACATTCAGGAAAGGAAAACCAACATTCACACCCATTGGATTTCATAATGCATGCACAAGCAGTAAGTGTTGACAGTCCTTTTGGCACAACAACATGCAAACAAAATATTGCTACTCTGTTTCTCCTGAAAGAGAAAGATGATCACATGGATACCTTAGCTCCAAAGGTATATGTAGTTGGTCCTACACTGTGTTGATGTTGCTCAATTGATCAATATGACAGTAATATTCAAGGGGCCTATTGGTGTTGAGCTTCTGGATTGTTCTAAGATCAAGCATGAAATAAAACCTAATTTAACTGGGGTTTTAAAGAAACAACAAAAGATAGGTCAGGGCTTTGAAACAAAAAATAATGACGATTCTTCTAACTTAACCAGACTTGTTACCTTTCAAAGAGTTTGTTAACTAAAATTGTAGAACAAAGTAAGCTTGCAATTTACACACCCCCTCTTTCATTCACAGTGCTAATTCAAATAACATATTTTCAATTACTATTTAAACAAAACATAAAATAAGACTTCAATCCTTGAAAGATTCTCAAATCAAATGATTAACTTAAAACAAATATCATTCAGGAACACAATATGAAGTAGATTAAACTTTGATTGCTTCTATTGTTAGTGAAACAGATAAGCAATATTTACAAGGCTAGCACGATCACTAGTGTATAGAGAATCTATGATTCCAGATTGTTTCCAACTACACTAAGAGAAATTGGAAAATACATTACAACCACTATTGAATCTTACTACTGGACAAGAAGACAAAAGAAGCTCTCATTACTAAGAATCAAGATGCAACTCTATCTCCTTCTGTTAACTGACTAAGAAGTTCTCTACCTACCACTTTTCTAACTATCTCTTAAAAGTTCTAACCTTTACAAAGAGGCCAGAATGGCATATATATAGAATGTACCCAAAAGAAAGTGTTCTCTACTATTTTAGGGTTTTACAAAATATCTGCTTCAGGAGAGCCGACTCTCAGATCTTTCTGAGAAGAGTTAATGCTATTTTCAATGTGAAGCCTTGTTGTCCAAGTCGGTGATGGCTTGACCTCAGGAGAAGCCTTTAGATCTTTTTGTAGCTGCAACATTTACTCTTCTGTCTTTGTGTCCACCTTCGAACTCTATTGGAGTCACCTTGAATGCTCAAAATATCTCCATAAATACTGATCTACCTCTTTGCCAGTAGTCACTACAGCTGTCCCTATGAGTCACAGTTTCTTCTTCCCTTCAGTTTCCTATTTTGGACTTCTCTGTAAGTTGACTGTCCTCTGGAAGCACCATCAGGCCTCCTTGCAAATTTGAACACCGCTACCTGAGCTGATCCATTGTCATCTATTCTCAGAAGGAATCCATCTGGTTTGCATTCTATTGATCCTCTTTCAAGGTGGTAGTCAATTGTTCAGTAGGTCATCTTCTTCTGATTGGAGGAATAGAGGCCACATAGGATTCCTTGGTGGTCAAAGTGGTTCGTATTGAATCGCATGTCGGTGAGACACTCATCGTGTCTCCCCGATGCAATTATCACTTTTATCAACCATCAGCATGACACTAGATAGTTGGCAAGACGTTTCGATGAGCTGAAGAAGTCATATCGAGCTCACAAAGACCATCGACATGACAATCGCTAGTTGGTAGGACATCATAGCGAACCCTAGGATCCGTTGGCAAGCTCATCTTTCATGTTGGGGAGACTATCACTTGTCACTGTGACCTCATGGTGAAGTCTTCTTATTCTCCTCGAGCTCACTCTTCTTCTATAGGCTCGAGCTCTTTTTCTCTTTCGGTAAGACTCCATTGTAGTCGCCCAGACCTCTTGGCGACTTCCTATTTTCTCCCCGCTCACTCATTCTTATGTCGGGGAGACTTCATCACTTCGGGGAGATGTTACCCCGAACTCCCCTTTTCTTACCGAGCCCACTTTGCATCGGGAAGACCCTATCGGGTCGGCAAGACGTCATGCCGAGCTCAGGATCTTTCAACGAGCTCGTTCTGCATTGGCAAGACCTTTCAATCTCGGGGAGACCTTTCATTGAACCCCTTTATGCTTCTGGAGTCTCCCCGATTTCCCTTTCTTTCAGTGTGACCCTCATGAGTCGGTGAGACATTACACCGAGCCATCTATCCTCTGGCAACTTTGTTTCATTTTAGCCAGACCCTGTTGAATCGGCAAGAGATTATGCCGATAGTATGCTGTGTCGCCGAGAGCTTATTTTTTCGCTGAGACCTTCCACCAAAGTCTCTTTGTCTTGGTGAGAGTTTATTTGAGTTTGAGGAGGGCTTGTTTAATCGGCAAGTCTTCCCACATTGGTAAGACATCATAGCAAAGGCACTTCATTCGCTTAGAGTCTTACCGATTTCTTCTTGTTCTCTCTAAGCTCTTTTGTTTTAGTGAAACCTTTCCCCTTCAGCGAGACCTTTTGCCGAAGGCTATACCTCTCGGCGCACATGTTTCTTTTCCCCAAAACACATCCTGTTGGTAAGACATTATGTGGTCAGGGAGACCTTAAGATGAGATTTTTTTTCTCCCCGAACTTATTCTTTCGGCAAGAGTCATGGTGATGCCAGACTCCTTGGGCGAGCTCATCTCTGATGTCGGGGAGACCTTACCTCGAACTCTTTTCTTCTTACCAAGCTCCTCCTTGTAGCATCTCCCGTCGCTGAGACACCATCGGGTCGGTAAGACATCTTACTGAACCCGTTCCATCCACTCATAGTCTCCTCGAGTTCCTTTTATTCCCCCAAGCTCGAGCTCTTTCCACTTCGGCAAGACTTTCTTTCTTCGCCAAGACCTCATAGCGAAGCCCCCTCATTTGTTTGGAGTCTCCCCGATTTCTTCCCATTGACCCTCTTGTGCCAGCTTCTTTTCATTTCAGTGTGACCTTCCATGGTCAGGGAGACATCATGACGGCCCTTTTGTTTTCTCCCAGAGCCCTTTCTGTTTCGCCGCTACCGCCTTACTTCAACAAGAGTTCACCCCCTCGGTGAGACATCTTTCCGAGCTCACTTGTTTCTCAGCGAGCCTCCTTCATGTCGCTGAGACTTCCTTCGATTGATGAGAATTTATACCAACCAAATCTTCCTATGGCCAAAATCTGTTGTCACCGAGACCTTCGTTGTGGCCATACCGATATGCCCCCCTTTTGTGCCCTATTGCCATGACCAAATGTATTCACCGAGACCTCCCTCTGAAGGAAAGTCTTTCACCGAAGGGCGCACCTTTATCAGTGGTTGGTTAGACATCATACACTCAGGGAGACTTCCACTGAAGACATAACTCTTGCCGAAGTGTTAGCCTGGTGTTGCTAGTCGGTGAGACTTCGTGAAGTCACCGAGACTTCACCCAGAAGTCAAAATCTCCCACCAGTATGTACTCTCTCCATTGTTGATCGGTGAAACATTTAGATCTCGCCAAGACCTTTTTTTGAATGAGAATTTCATGCTGAAGGGAAGCTTTTAGTCGTCGTGACCTCCATTGATGTCTTGCTGATAGTTGACTGCACATGAATTTCACTCACTGTGACATCTCTGGGGTCTTGCTGACTTTTTCCTTAACTAATTTTTAAGACCAACTGGATTGAGGCATGCCTTCCAACTTAGCTCCCCTAGCAAATATCATCATGTGTAGGATTTAATACTACAAAAGAAAGGTCTGCATTAGTCCTCAGAAGCGAATAAGACATACTATAATAAATCCACCATTGCTTATAATTATTTTACTGAATTCCTAGCAAGAAGAAAACCAACTTAGGTTGAGACAGAAGCAAGATTAAATTAGATAGATCAAAAGTCAAAATTAGGAGGAAAACAAAAGAATTTCAAAGAGGAAAACAAGTAACCAAAAGGAAAAAGAAACCAGAAAGAGAAAGGGGGACCCATTTTGTTCCAACTCAAAATGGGGGTGGTTATGCAAGGCATAACAAATGGGGACTAGGCTGGGAAAATGGCTTAACCATTTTCAAGAAGCTAAAGGCTTCAGCTACCCAAAACTCCTCGTTCATGACCAACACAACTCCAGTTGGGTTAGTTTTAACAAGCAAGGCTGAGCTAGAATCTCAAATGTAAGCCAACAATAACTAGCCTTGAATCTATGTGTGTCCTTGATAGTGCATCATCCTTTCATAAATTTTTCCCTATCTTTCGAATAACAATGTGCAAGATTTGAGCTACATGATTTTATTCCTTTTAGCTGTCGTCCAATGATATCCTGGGCATTGCTCTGCTGCTAGTCAGGCATCCATAGCCCGGACGAAGATACCTCTAGTTTCCTCACAGCATTGCTCTACTGCCAGTTAGGCATCCATAGCCCCATAAGAGATACTGGAACCACCCGTTCATATTGAATTCCCTTTTCCTTTAGATAATTCTTTTCTTTTCTCTTTCCTTTTTTTTTTGTGTTTTCTCAGAGTTTTAGATATTTCATTTAGTTCTTTTTCAATATTTCAAATGTTTAACATCTAATATGGGTTGAAAACTACCATGGACCTCAAGATAGCACTTGGGAATCAGATTTTTCACTCAAATCTTGCAACACCATAGTCCTAGGACAGATATACCCTTATAAGAGGAGATGTTCTTAATGATTTGTGATAGATTCATGGGAGCTGATGAAGGCCACTTACTTGGCACCTTGTTTTCAAGATCTTCCACAACCTTTATTGACAATGGACATGAAACAAAGAGTTTAGGACAAAATCTTCCAATCAGAAAGCCTAAAAATACCTAAACCATTTTTCTCCTTGTGACCATTGCATACTTTAGATAACAATCCACAGTTTCAGATGGAAAGGACAGATCAACCCCAAAGAACACAAAAAAAAAACCCAGAACAAGGGAAATAGAAAGACAAAAAGGAAAGACAAACAAACAGTCAACAAACTATTTACAAAAAAAGAGTGAATTATTCACATCAAGAGAAACAAAAGATTATTTACAAGCAGAAACACATAAACTATTTACAAAAATACAAATTATTTACAAGCAGGTGACAAACAAATTATTTACATAAAGAACAACAAATTATCTACATGCAAAACAAAAGTTAACAAACTTTATGACTCAAAATAGTGCTTGAGAAATTGTCCATTAATAGGCAATGGGACAGGTTCTCCAGTTAGAGTACTTAGTCTGAATGCATTTTCCCCCAGGATCTTAGCAATATGATAAGGACCTAGCCAGAGTTTGTCAAATTTCTGGTGGTTGCCCTTCTTTTCACTGGCTTTATCCCATAACAATACAAGATCAAATATCCTAAAAGCTTTGATTTTAGCTCTTTTGTCAAACCAACGTTTGGCAACAGCCTGGTGCCTAAAGAATTGTTGCAATGTGGCATCTCTCTGTTCTTCTAATTTCAACAAAGCAGCCAATCTTACTTCTATCCTATTGTCACTAGAGTAGAATTTTTGCATGAACTCAAGGATAGGTATTTGCAGATGGATAGGAAAGACAGGCTCTTGGCCATATATCAGCTTGAATGGTGATGTGTTTAAAGTAGCCTTAATCCTAGTCCTATCTACCCATAATGAGAATCTCAACTAGGTATGCCAGTCTCTAGGGTTATGCTCTAACAGTTTCTTAATTACCCCTAAGAGATTCTTATTGGTTGACTCTACAACTCCATTGCCTTGTGGGTAATAATTTGAAGAATACTTCAAGACAATCTTGTGATCATATGCCTGGGAAATAAACTTAGTAGAAGAAAAGAAAGAGCCATTGTCACATACCAGAGCGAAGGGTACCCTAAACCTTGTAGTGATGCACTCGGTGAGGAACTTGATCACTACCTCCATGGTGCTATTCTTGCAGGGTATAGCCTCTGTCCACCTTGTGCAGTAATCAGTGGTAGTCAAAATAAACTTGTGCCCTACAGAAAAGTTTGGGTCAATCACCCCAATAAAATCCAGTGCCCACTGGGCAAATGGCCTTACCTCATAGATGGGCTGCAAAGGCATGGTTGAATGGCATTCCCTTGGTGCAGAAATTTGACAGATGTGACATGTCCTCACATGCTGATGGGAATTCTTGAACACATAGGGCTAGTAATAACTAGATCAGAGGATCTGGTGTGCCAAAGAATCTGTAGACCCATGACATGTGCCATGTTTCCTATAAAACTCAGAGATCACATGTTTAGCCTCTTGATGATCAAGACATCTCAGGTATACTCCTTTGAAATTCCTCCTATATAGCAACCCTCCTTTGAGCATGTAATGAGAACTCTTCAGTCTTATGGATCTCCTTTGAGTGGCATTCATCCCTTCTGGACATCGATTGTTGAGCATAAAGCAAATGGTATCAGCATACCAGGGGTCACTGGAGAAGGATTGGGTTGTGTATTTTTGACAGATAATGTTGTCGCCAGTGTTCACCATGGACTGAGACAATCCTGTACCCCTGACTAATTTCATAGGGTGTATCTCTAGATTGAATTCTTGCAAGATAGCCATCGATTTGCCTCTCCTTTCTCCCAGCTTACTCTGCATGAGTAGGGACTTCACAGCAGCGTCAGGAACTACAGCGACAACTTGGCTCTGGAGGATGTAATGCCAAAACTTCTTGATAGCCTGAACCAGCACAAAAGATTGCTTCTCCAGAGGTGGATATTTGATTTCCGCATTTTTGAATGGAGAGCTCATGAATGCAATTGGCCTCTCCTCTGTCTCTCCTTTTCGTTGAGTTAAAACAGTTGCGCATGAATGCTCATAGGAAAAAGAGTAGATGTAAAACGGTCTGAGATAGTCGAGGCTGGTGAGCATGGGTGCTTCTGAGATGGATCACTTGACTTGTGAGAATGCAGCCTTTTCTTCCTTAGTCCACTCTATCTTGGCGTCTCTCTTCATCATCTCATTCAATGGTTTCATGATTTCAGCAAAGCCCGTGATGAATTTTCTCACAAAGTTGATTTTCCCAAAGAAAGACCTCATTTCTTTCTTATTTCCTAGCTGGGTGATCTTAAGAATGGATTCAACTTGATCTGGGTCGATTGATATTCCTCTTTCAAAAATTATGTGTCCCAACAGCTTCCCTTCAGAAACCCCAAACACACAATTTTTTGGATTCAATGAGATGCCATATTAGATGCACTGCTCAAGAACTTTGGGTAAGTTTGCAACATGATTTAGTCGGTCCTTGGAGAACACTGTCAGGTCATCCATATAGACAATGATGCACTTACCAATTAGGTCCTTGAATGCTATGTCCATGGCGCATTGGAAAGTTGCTCCAACATTTATCAGACCGAATGGCATCCTTCTGTATACAAAAGCTCCCCATTTTGTAGTGAAGGTTGTCTTCATTCTGTCTTCACAGTCGACCATTACCTGATTATATCCAGAGTAATCATCCAAGAATGATATCATTTGAGATCCGTTAATAGTCTCCAAGACTTTATCCAGGGAAGGAAGCAGGTAGTTATCTTTTTCTAAGGCTCTATTGATATTTTTGAAATCGACACACAACCTGATCTCCCTATTTTTCTTATGAACTGGGGCTAAGTTAGCCACCTAGATTGAATGGCGGACAAGGAAGATTATCCTTGCAAAGAATAGCTTCTGGACTTCCTTAAGGATCAATGGCTCAATCAAAGTTTTGAGAGGGCATTATTTTTGTCGAAATGGCTTAGCTTCAGGCTTCAGGGGAATAGTATGAGTCATTATAGTAGCATCAAATGTCTTTAAGTCTTCATATCCCCAAGCAATTGCAGAAATATCTTTCTTAAGTGCCTTGAATATGTCTTTCCTGATTGCTACGAGGTAGGCCTTCCCTATGTAGACATTATTTTCAAGGACAGAATCACCCAGGTTAACTGTCTCATATTCGCCTCCCTTTTCTTCAGCTGATATCTTCTCTCGAGCCCTTGGATTTGAGTCAAAAATTCTCACCAAGGCAACCATTCCCTTGGGAATGTTGTTATTCTTTAAGTTAAAAAATCCTTCTGTATCACATTCCTCAAGGTTCCAATCCCTTTAATCTCTGTTGAACTCATCAATAATTTTCCCCTCAAAAACATTTGAGCTCGCCAAGAAAGCCAAAATATGTCGATCATCATCCAAGACTTGAAAGTTCGTGATGTTGTCAAGAACTGCAAGGGTGGAAATTAATTCCATTGAGAATTTCTTGAGGTTAGAGCCTTGCATAGGTTCCAGGGTGCTTGCAGAAATAACCAATAAATTAGCTACATGATTGTCTTCTCTAGGGATTAAGCTAATCCCAAACGCATCAAAGTCTTCGATCAGATTCCATACCTATTTATTTATGTTGCTAGCCTTTTATTGTGATAGGTGTATTGGTTGTGCACTTTCCTAGCAACTGTTTCTTAATCTCCCTTGACCATCAAGGCAGTGACCTTCTTATGTGCAAACATCAATCCCCGTGCCAGAGCTTCATACTCTGCCACGTTGTTAGTGCATCCAAATTGCAGCCTGTAAGAAGCAAAGAAGGTTTTCCCTTGAGGGCTAGTTAGTACAATTCCAACACTTCTACTTGTCGTAGATTTGGATCCATCAAACATGAGGGTCCATAGTTGATCGCGGGTTGGAGTTGATTCTTTTGAGGTTGTTATGGGTGCTTGAGTAGAATGAGCTAGGGGTGGGACTCCTTGATCTTTTACATCAGGTATAAGGGACGGGTATTCGACCAGTTCCTTTGGTATAATTTCCAATTCTTGCACAGATGTATTATGTGACCCACAGTTATCCTCTTGACATTCACTTGCATCTTGGGGTTGCTCCTCAAAAACATGATGATTTGGAAGTGTATTTGGGGTGGGTTCAATTTTAGTAGGAACCTTAGTTGAAGGTATCCTATCCCTGGTTAGCATGGTTGCTTCTTTAGCTTCAAATGAGAAGTAGTCTGCAAGGATCTCAGGGTGACTTGAGCTAGCTTTCTCAGCTTCAACAACATGATTTAAAATGTCAATGCAGGGTTGGCAAGTCAGTTCAGAATGATTTTGGTAATTTACCCTGCACCAATTGGGGAGCAGGAGACTTTGCAGATCTACATCTTCTCCCAAGACCAACTGATCTTGCTATAGTTTTTTGACTAATGCCTGTTGATTTTCGTCAATTATAAGATCAAGGGGCTTTTGTATGGGTAGTTATTTAGGATCAAAAATAGAAAAGGTTAAAGCTTCTTCTCTTTTATAAACACCTATCCCAGTTTCGAAATAGGCTACCTCATTGGGGCAATCATATTCCATGATATGCTTGAGGCGAGGCTCACTTTCAATCCTAATTTGATTAGGAATCCATTTCCATGATTATCACATATGTGAAAAGTCAAGGGAAAGAGATCCCCCTAGATTTTTCATCAAATCTCGATTCAACAACATACCATAGGTCTCAGGAATGTATGCCACTTGAACGTCTATGTTGGTTTGAATCCTAGGGTCTGATCCTACTTGCACATGTACGTTTTTCAATTCTCCAACTACGTTAACCTCTGTTTTGTCAAGTTGGATGACCTTCTTGTTAGTTTGCACAGGGTTCAACCCCAATTTTTTACATATAGAATATGGCATGACATTGCCTGAAGCCCCTGAATCCAACAGACAATTATGTAGGTTCTTCCCACAAATTCTTAAACTTAAGAGAAATGGTGGGGTACTTACCTAATGCAGAGCAAAGGAAGAAACAACAATACTTAAAACAATTCAATCCTTTACCAAAATCACTTCAATTTCCTTGAATTTCTTCATGGCTACAAAGCCCAACTCTTCAAAACTTGAATCTAAACCTTTATAAAATTAAAATCAGACCCTCATACATCTGAAAAATCATCATTTTGATAGAAATAAACCAATTACACAACCTTATTCCTCTGTTTTATCAGATTTACAAATTACTTGCACCAAAAACCCAAATTCCGCTTGAAGGGAACCAAAACACTAAATCAGGTGTAATTTTCAAGAAAGATTGAATCTCAAAAAAATAAATACATTTTTGAGCACCCATTTTAACCATTAAAAACATATCTCATTTTTAGGTATATTTGTTTTGGAACACATGCTTGCTGTCCGGACTTTTTTGTTACAAATTAGGTCAAAATAACAAGATATGCATGCAAACAGTCACTTATAACTTTCACAAATCAAAAAATTAATCCAATCACTCCAGTGAGTCTTTAGAGGATATCATTAAAAAAAATTTCTCCATTTTTTAGCAAAATCCAATAGTTAAATTTTTAGAAACACGAATTTTACTGCAAACTGTTACCCTAGATCATAATTTAGAATGTGTTTACAAAAAATAGCATAACTTCTTTAAAAATAAACCAATCTGCATGAAACAAATTGGAAATGGAAGGTGATTGTTCCCTCTAACACTTAAAAACATTTATTCCATCATTTGAGGCCATACAAATCCGTACAAAGTCTAGAAACTGTGAATTTTCTGAAGAAAATTACAGAAAACTGTGCTTTCCATTATTCCATTTCAAATTTTCAATCACCCACAACCTTCTAAACGTAAAAAGAGTATTTTTAAAGGCATTCCAACTGATTTCCAACTTCCCACTAATGTTTAGTCTCCCTAATAACCTTTTTAACTCCTTAATTGTTGCTTTGTGCAACTCTTACATTGTTGTGCAATTTTGACATTATTTGTTGACAATTTTGCATTTTTCACATTGATAGGACTTTAATACATTATAAATTACTTTAATGACCCTTATTACAAGGTGAAACATCAAATTGAACTAATTTTTCAAACTTTCCACTAGGAAATAAAATTGTGTCAAGGTGCTCCTGCACCACTACCTTATTTTTGTACAAGGCTGCATTCATATTTGCAACAGGTGCAACCTTGCTTTTTCCTTTTGATTTGTTAGCTTGTTCTAAAGCTTTCAGCACTATCTCCCTTTGAGCATGGCACCACTTTAAGATGTCAAAGAATGACAAAGAAATTTTTTATTTCTGCATCTCAGAAACAACATCAAATTCTATATTATAACTTGAATTACTTTTGAAAATGGAAGAGGAATTACCTTTATTATGGAAGTCAGGTAAGCCTTTTTGTGGAGAAGGATTATTATCAGCACCTTGATTTGGAGGCACCATGTGATTAGGGGGTGTTGATGTAGTAAATGGCCCCTTACTTTTATTTCTCAGGAAGTGTCCTTTTGACTGAAAGGCTTGGGCATCATATGAATCTTCCTCCGGTTCATTCTCACTTTGCATTGGAAATGAGGGCTCTTCTTCAAAGATATCATAAGCCATTATAGTATCCAGCTAGTCACCTTCTTTGTTTGAATTCCCCTGGAATGTGTGGGCATCTTTGTGTGCCATCTTGACAACTTTCTCCATTTGAGGGTAGTTTACCTCAGAATGGGTCGTAGTATCATGCAACCTGCACCAATTGGTCATGAAGTTGAGGTTGGCCACGTTTGCAGTATGTGTTCTTTCCTCATTTACTTGATAGTTGTGAGAGACTCCACCATTATTAGGCCTTGTGTTCCATGATCTGTTGTTATTTGTTCTCTACTTGTACCCTCTATTTTGGCTTTGATAACCTCTTTGGTTGTAGTTGTTGTTATTCTGATAAGTACCCTAGTTGTTGTTTTGATTAGGGTAGTTCCCTGGGTTTTGGGAAGGGTTCAACCAAAGCTAAGCCATGTCATTGGTGACTTGGGACAACATTTTCTTCAAGGTTTCTACTTCATTTGTGAGCTGGACTATCTTCTCACTTTCCACATTCTTAGCAGCGGGCAGCTGACCACCATGACTTGGTGTTCCAATTAGGTTTTGATGACCATGGAAACTTTGAGGAAGTTGTGATTGTTGAAAGGGATCAGAAGTTCCAGTAGCAAAGAATGAGACAGGTGGTTGAGTTTGTAATTCAGACATAGGCCTGTAATGGGAAGGAGACATCCCTGGGATAGTATTAAATAGAGGGGTTGGGCTATGCATCTGATATCCTATTGAAGGGAAACCTCCTCCTAGGACTCCTTGTTGAGAACTGATTTGTCGTTGTATCTTGATAGCTAGATGATAGACTTTGGATAGAGAATCAATATCAGCTGGTTGATAAGTCCTTTGCAAGAACAAGCCAAGCAAGGGGTCTATAACTCTAAAGTAAGCTTGAATGGAACTGTTCTCAGTGACTAGATCAGGATCTTGCAATCTCCTATACATTTGCTGGAATTTGGTATTGAATAAAGGCAGGGATTCACCTGGTTCTTTCCTAATGGTAGTAAATTGATGATACAAAAGAGTTGGGTCCACATAAACCCTAAATTGGTTGATGAAAGTGTTTTCTAAATGTGTCCAGGTCAGAATGGAACCTTGAGGAAGATTAAGGTACCAATTGTATGCCATGTCCCCTAAGGAGTAAGGGAATAACCTATAGACTACATCATGGTGGGCTATCTGAGCTCTAGTACAAGCATCTTTGAAAGCTTGTATATGCTCTTTAGCGCTCTTTGACTCACCATAAATATACTTGGGGTAGAATTTCTTAGGGTTCTTGTGCATATCGTGAAAACCTCCAGGAATATTCCCCAATGGAGAGGGATTATTCTGAAAGAATGCCATTGGTAGCGGTGGTGGTTGAGCCAACTGTTGTATGGGTTGAACCAGCTGTGATGACAATTGAGATGGATGTGGTGATGGATTAATAGGTATCCACTGGGTTATTGGTGAAAAGCTTAGTGGAGTGAGTGGAGCTGATAAGGATGGTATGATGGTATGATGGTGGCCCCAGTTTTGCGAGCCTTGTGTCTTGTTGGGGTCTTAAGTTCTATTAACGGTGAGGGATTTTC
The DNA here is from genome assembly GCA_007258455.2 of Sequoia sempervirens. Lineage (NCBI taxonomy): Eukaryota > Viridiplantae > Streptophyta > Pinopsida > Cupressales > Cupressaceae > Sequoia > Sequoia sempervirens. Next base: position 538,053,246 of record VDFB02000017.1, on the reverse strand, counting down.
AGCTGATCAAAGAACTCTATGGGAACTTTTTGGTGAGAAATCTCCAGTGTTATCCAGCTTACCTTTCTAGGCTCTCCTGCTAGCACTGGTTTCTGTTGATGGTCCTTTTGGCACAACAACATGCAAACAAAATATTGCTACTCTGTTTCTCCTGAAAGAGAAGATGATCACATGGATATCTTAGCTCCCACAGTCTATGTAGTTGGTTCTCAACTGTGTTGATGTTGCTTAATTGGTCAATATGACAGTAATATTCAAGGGGCCTATTGGTGTTGAGCTTCTGGATTATTTTAAGATCAAGCATGAAATAAAACATAATTTAACTGGGGTTTTAAAGAAACAACAAAAGATAGGTTAGGGCTTTGAAACAGAAAAGAATGACGATTATTCTAACTTAACCAAACTTGTTACCTATCAAGGAGTTTGTTAACTAAAACTGCGGAACAAAGTAAGCTTGTGATTAACACACAACCTCTTTCATTGAAAGTGCTAATTCAAATAACAGATTTTCAATTACTATTTAAACAAAACATAAAATAAGACTTCAATCCCTGAAAGATTCTCAAATCAAATGATTAACTTAAAACAAATATCATTCAGGAACACAATATGAAGTAGATTAAACTCTGATTTCTTCTACTATTAGTGAGACAGATAAGCAATATTTACAAGGTTGGCATAATCACCAGTGTACAGAGAATCTACGATTCTAGATTGTTTCCAACTACACTAAGAGAACTTGGAAAATACATTACAACCAATACTGAATCTTACTGCTAGACAGGAAGACAAAGGAAGCTCTCATTACTAATAATCAAGATGCAACTCTATCTTCTTCTATTAACTGACTAAGAAGTTCTCTACCTACCACTTTTCTAACTATCTCTTAAAAGTTCTAACCTTTACAAAGAGGCCAGAATGGCATATATATAGAATGTACCCAAAAGAAAGTGTTGTCTACTATTTTAGGGTTTTAAAAAATATCTGCTTCAGGAGAGCCGACTCTCAAATCTTTTTGAGAAGATTTAATGCTATTTTCAATGTGAAGCCTTGCTGTCCAAGTCGGTGATGGCTTGACCTCAGGAGAAGCCTTTAGATTTTTTGCAGCTGCAACATTTACTCTTCTATCTTTGTGTCCACCTTCGAACTTTGTTGGAGTCGCCTTGAATGCTTAGAATATCTCCATAAATACTGATCTACCTCTTTGCTAGTAGTCACTATAGTTGTCCCTATGAGTCACAGTTTCTTCTTCCCTTCAGCTTCCTTCCTATTCTGGACTTCTCTATAAGTTGACTGTCCTCTGGAAGCACCATCGGGCCTCCTTGCAGATCTGAACACCGTCGCCTGAGCCGATCCATTGTCATCTATTCTCAGAAGGAATCCATCTGGTTTGCATTCTATTGACCCTCTTTCAAGGTGGTAGTCAATTGTTTAATAGGTCATCTTCTTCTGATTGGAGGAATAGAGGCCACACAGGATTCCTTGGTGGTCAAAGTGGTTCGTATTGAATCGCATGTCGGTGAGACACTCATCGTGTCTCCCCGATGCAATTATCACTTTTATCAACCATCAGCATGACACTAGATAGTCAGCAAGATGTTTCGGCGAGCTGAAGAAGTCATATCGAGCTCACAAAGACCATCAAAATGACAATCGCTAGTTGGTAGGACATCATAGCAAACCCCAGGATGCATTGGTGAGCTCATCTTTCATGTTGGGGAGACTATCACTTGTCACTGTGACCTCATGGCGAAGTCTTCTTATTCTCCCCAAGCTCACTCTTCTTTTACAGGCTCAAGCTCTTTTTCTCTTTCGGTAAGACTCTGTTGTAGTCACCCAGACCTCCTGGCGACTTCCTCTTTTCTCCCCGCTCAGTCATTGTTTTGTCGAGGAGACTTCATCACTTCGGGGAGATGTTACCCCGAACTCCCCTTTTCTTACTGAGCCCACTTTTCATCGGGAAGACCCTATCAGGTCGGCAAGACGTCATGCCGAGCTCAGGATCTTTCAATGAGCTCATTATGCATCGGCAAGACCTTTCAATCTCGGGGAGACCTTTCATCGAACCCCTTTATGCTTCTAGAGTCTCCTCAATTTCCCTTTCTTTCAACGTGACCCTCATGAGTCGGTGAGACATTACACCGAGCCATCTATCCTCTGGCAACTTTGTTTCATTTCAGCGAGACCCTATTGAATCGGCAAGAGATTATGCTGATAGTATGCCGTGTTTCTGAGAGCTTATTGTTTCACTGAGACCTTCCACCAAAGTCTCTTTGTCTTGGTGAGAGCTTATTTGAGTTCGAGGAGGGCTTGTTTAATCGGCAAGTCTTCCCACATCGGTAAGACATCATAGCAAAGGCACTTCATTTGCTTAGAGTCTTACCGATTTCTTCTTGTTCTCTCTGAGCTCTTTTGTTTTAGTGAAACATTTCCCCTTCAGCAACCTTTTTCCGAAGGCTATACCTCTCGGTGCACATGTTTCTTTTCCCCAAAACACATCCTATTGGTAAGAAATTATGTGGTTAGGGAGACCTTAAGACGATATTTGTTTTCTCCCCGAACTTATTCTATCGGCAAGAGTCACGGTGATGCCAGACTCCTTGGGTGAGCTCATCTCTGATGTCGGGGAGACCTTACCTCGAACTCCTTTCTTCTTACCAAGCTCCTCCTTGCAGCATCTCCCATCATTGAGACACCATTAGGTCGGCAAGACATCTTACCAAACCTGTTCCATCCGCTCAGAGTCTCCTCGAGTTCCTTTTATTCCCCCAAGCTCGAGTTCTTTCCACTTCGGCAAGACTTTCTTTCTTCACCAAGACCTCATAGCGAAGCCCCCTCATTTGTTTGGAGTCTCCCCGATTTCTTCCCATTGACCCTCTTGTGCCAACTTCTTTTCATTTCAGCATGACCTTCCATGGTTAGGGGGACATCATGATGACCCTTTTGTTTTCTTCCTGAGCCCTTTCTATTTCGCCGCTATCGCCTTACTTTGGCAAGAGTTCACCCCATCGGTGAGACATGTTTCCGAGCTTACTTGTCTCTTGGCGAGCCTCCTTTGTGTTGCTGAGACTTCCTTCGGTCGGTGAGACTTCACACCGATCGAAGCTTCCTTTTGCTGAAATCTGTTGTTGTCGAGACCTTTGTTGTGGTCATACTGATATGTCCCCCCTTTTTTTCCCTGTCGCCATGACCAAGTGTATTCGCCGAGACCTCTCTCCGAAGGAAAGTCTTTCACCAAAGGGCACACCTTTATCGGTGGTCGGTGAGACATCAGACACTCGGGGAGACTTCCACCGAAGACATAACTCTTGCCAAAGTGTTAGACCAGTGTTGCTAGTCGGTGAGACTTCATAAAGTCACCGAGACTTCACCCCGAAGTCAAAATCTCCCGCCGGTATGTACCCTCTCTATTGTTGATCGATGAAACATTTAGATCTCGCCGAGACATTTCTACGAATGAGAATTTCATGCCGAAGGGAAGCTTCTAGTCGTTGTGACCTCGATTGATGTCTTGCCGATAGTTGACTGCACATGAATTTCACTCGCTGTGACATCTCTGGGGTCTTGCCAACTTTTTCCTTAACTAATTTTTAAGACCAACTGGATTGAGGCATGCCTTCCAACTGAGCTCCCCTTGCAAATATCATCATGTTTAGGATTTAATCCTACAAAAGAAAGGTCTGCATTAGTCCTTAGAAGCAAATAAGACATACTATAATAAATCCACTATTGCTTATAATTATTTTATTGAATTCCTAGCAAGAAGAAAACCAACTTAGGTTGAGACAAAACCAAGATTAAATCAGATAGATCAAAAGTCAAAATTGGGAGGAAAACAAAAGAATTTCAAAGAGGAAAGGAAGTAACCAAAAGAAAAAAGAAACCATAAAGAGAAAGGGGGGCCCATTTTTCTCCAACTCAAAATGGGGGTGGTTATGCAAGGCATAAAAGTAAGGCAATTGTTATAGTTCTAAGCTATACAAATTTATCTTTATACTTAGAAATTTTTTTATTATTATTGCAGCATTCAAATTCAATCACATATTGAGGAAAAATTAGCAATTGAGGTAATTCATTAAACCCATGGTTGATCCATAAAAATGTCCATCTCCCCTCATTCCCCTAATCAAAATGATAAATACATCTATAAGTATTCACAGAAGTAAGGAAAGATAGAACCTAGATATTGCCATGTAGAGGTGGCAGTGTGTGACAGTTGAGAGTGAGCACTGCATCATCGATTGTCATGTTGGTAGCCTCGGGTGGGGGAATTGGATGGTGAGGCATCCTTGATCTTAGGCTTACACAAGGTGGAGAGAATGAGGCAACAAGAACCTCTTTTGAGCCCTATGTGGGGGTTGCAACCCTTATCGACTGTTCTTCAAGGAGATATACTTCATCTCGTTGATCCTCCATAGTCCATGGCTCTACTTGATTGCTGCCTTCAAGGGTAAGAATTCCATCCCATCTCCTTTCCTAGGTGTTGATCTTAATTTTATGATGTTCAATGTCATAGGAACATGACATGGACAAATCTATCCTATTGTAGCTCTCTAAATGTGTGGGAGTGTTGGAAATATGTGCCTCAAACTATACAGGCTAAAACCTCCATTAGAGTCAAGTCGGTGTGACATTCTAATTGTTTGGCCGACTAGCAGGTTTGTTTTATTCAGTTCTAAATAGGTCATTGTGACCTTGTTATTTTCTTTCCGAAAGGTTACACTGTGGAGTCTATTGTTGTAACATGGTGTATTCATTATGACCTTATAGTGCTCGGAAGACCTTTGGCCGAAAGGCCATTCAATCGTGTATCGGCAAGACTCTTGGTGACTATGGTATTCGGTGAAGCTAAAGGTTCTCGCTATGATGTCTCAGTGAGGTTTTAATGTCTTGCCAACAACGTTTACCCTGTGGTCCTCGGGGTAACTCATGTTGGCTCGGTGAGAAGTCACCACGAAAGAAAATGTTACGCCAACAGTGTTTGGTTTGTTTCATCGAGGAGACTTGACCGAAGGAAGTACCATCGGTAAAATGTCCTACCGAAGTGAATATGTCTCAGCAATGAAGACTCAAGTGTTAGTCTTCGGTATAACTCTTGCCGAATGGTGGTCATCAGTGGAACACTATGTTTTTGGTAAGAAGTCCTAGCAACTCTGATGAGTCTTGCCGATGTTGAAGAATCTTTGGGGTAACCTAATGATCATGGGGAAATGTCTTGGTGATAATCTCTTGTCTTGCCGACTATTCTTCAGAGCTCGTTATGAATTAATCTCATTGGTATAATGTCACATCGAAAGCTATGTGTTTGGGCGACATCGATACATGTGAAGAATGTCGACGTGATCTCCTAGCGAAAGCGATAGGTCAGGGTGACTGCATGATGACTCGGTGTATCTCTTGAAGCTCGATAGAACATCCTAGCGACTACGATGAATCTTGGTGGCATCAGTATGAAGTATATGTGGCATCGATGAGACACTGTTAGTGTCTCACCGAGATGCTAATACAATACGAATTTTGTTGACTGGTTGACCGTCCTATGTGGAGTCTCGTGGATGAATCAGAGGAGCCGAAAGTGGAACCTTTGGGAGTCTGTTCATTGCGATGGTTCTGTGAGGAAGCTCAACGAACATGGAACAATAGAGATATACTTTGTGATTTCAGATTGTAGAAGGTTGGTTCGATCAACAACAGAGTGTGAAGAGTTCAAACTGTATCAGTGTGGATTCGATTATGTAAAGACTATAATCAGAAAAGGTTCTTGTGCAATTTGGTTAATGGTGAATGTTGTTGTATAATGACACCAGAAAGATAAGTGTGGAATTTGTATGTAATTTCATTACTGTAATACAAAGTGATTTCTCTTGGTGTGGTGGGTTTTTCTCCCGTAAGGGTTTTCCCATGTATATCTAGTGTTCATGTGTGATTGTTAAATACTCTGTTTCTGTTGTCTATTTCTTAGTGCATCTTAATTGGACTGTAATTATAAATTTTAAAGTGTATCTATGTTCTTTCTTGAGGTATTGACATTAGGAGAATTATTTTCCGCATCTAGTTTTCCTTACATATTGAAGGCGAAAGGAGTTCTAGTTGCATCTTGTAGATAGAAAGGTGTATCATCATTGTGGGTAGCCTCCAAGACACCCCCACCTTTGTATTCTTCTCTTTGCAGTTCATGTATCTTGCCATGACATTCACTCAATTCCTCTTGTTCACTATCACTATAGATGGAGGAGTTCCTCTCCCAATCTGGGAGCTCTAATGCTTCACCATTCGGAGGTTCAGGTAGTATATCTTCATCACCACCATCTTTTGAAATGTACTCTTCTTCAATGTTGGCATACCTCTAGAGTATAGCTCCCAATGGAAAAAAGTCATCAATGGAGGGCACCTCGTCAAGGGGGCCAATATTTACTGTGATTTCCCTCCAAGGACTCCCCATAAAACCTATCATCCATGGCGTATAGATTCTCTACAAGAGGGAAAGACTCTTGACAGTCTATGGACAGTATTCCCATATGCTTTGGTTCATCGTTTGAAGACTCAATACTATGTTGTTCCTTTTCCATTACTATCCCAACACCTTCTTGAGGACTACTTTCAATTAAGTTGTCACTTGGTTCTAGCACTTGGTCCTCTAGTTCAATCCTTGAAGCAACTGTAGGAAGCAATGCACTTGACTACCCCACTTGTTCTTTAACTTGCTTAATATCTTCTTGGCATAGTTCACAAGTGAACTCAGAATGCATTGAATCGTGGAACTTGCACCAACTTGGAAGCAACAACACTTCCAAATCCACATGGCATCTTAGCTATGACTAATCCCTTGCTAATCTTGACACGATCTCGTTGTATCTTTCTAATATCGGGTCCTCATCATCACTTGAGAAGGAAGTTTGATGTTGGATAGGTGTGACCTATGGCTGTTCCCACTACAATTTTTCATTTTTAGATTCTTGATCACTGTCATTCATGATGGAAAGCTCTTCTAATCTTATTTCAATTTTTCCTTTGTCATCATTTTTTGCTGCCCCAAGGAAATCAACTTATTCCTTTTGATTCTCATCCTCAATGTTTATTGTCCTAGCACTAACTTGTATCAAATTTCTTGGTCCATCTCAAATGCACTATCCTCTGAATGTTGACAACTCTCCCGCCTCATGGGATGATTCTCCTTCATTGAGAGTTGGTTGTTCAACTTGTTCAAATGGCCTTTGACTTGAGTAATGATGTTTGCACATGATGAACAAGTAAGTTCTAAATGTGTTGTGTTATGGAATCTACACTAGCTAGACATTAGTATCTCTTCCAATTTTAGCCCAACCTTGCTACCCAAATGTTCTTGAATCAACTCCTTGAATGCCTTGGCTACCATGTTAATCAATTCTATTTTGGGGTTCAGAAAAGCCAAGGGTTGATATATTTCCCAAAAGGAAATTTCTCCTTGCAAGACTCTTTCAATTTTGTCCAAGAATGTTAGGCATCCCTATTCATTGTGTCTATGAGTGCCATGAATTCTGCATTTTTATGCCAATGCAAATTGCTACAATGGTCTCCTCAATCTCCTATTTAAATCTTATTGTAGTTGAGTAATGTTCATTTGCAATTGTTGTTCCATCTCAACTCATGTCTTGTTTTCCTTCAAAATTTCTAATTTTAACTTCTAACATATAAAGAGATCTTCCTATCTCAAATTTTTACTTGAAGGTTTTTTTCAACTTCCAACTTTCAGTTTTGTAGCCTTAAGCTCAGCCAACCCTCCTTCTAGCACTAGTTTTGTTGATGGGTGTTTTTGCACCTTCTCAACATAGGAACCACACAAGTATGCTACCTCTCTTGAAAGGTAGAAATCTGAAAACAAGTTACAAATCGCTACCCCAAGGTCTCTTGGGTGTCAGGTCATGAAAATGCTTAGAATATCTCAATTGGTTGATGTATCTTGCTGGTAACATAGGGTCGGCCTTTATTGTTTACAAAGCATGGGAAGTTGGGTCTGTAAATGGAGTTTCAAAGTGCTGAAAGTGAATGAACAGTGGCTGCCCACTCAAAACAAGCAGCTAAAACCCACCAAGTTCATCTGATTTAGCTTCATGGTGATGCTTGGAACCCTACTCTAACAAAGGACCAAAAAAATAGCAAAAGAGGAAAGGGTAAGAGAAGTTGTTCTAATCCTAAGCTATGAATGTGTAGACATGCAAAATATGCATACATTTCAATCCACTAGTTTAATTGAAATGACCATCATTTAATCAAATCTAACATTTCATCCTTCAAATAAATAAATTCACTTCATCATTACCTCATTTAAATAAATCAATCAAATCCTAACATTTCATCTTTCATAAATCATCTCCTAGATTATCTTCCTCAAATTAATTAACCTTTATCTTTTATCATCCTTTTAATTAAATAAACCAAACTTTATTTAATTAAATCTCAAAAGTCACATTTCTCCCTCTTGATTTAAATAAATCAAAATATTTAAGTCAAATGGGTCAAAGCCCCTAATCATAATCTAAGTTAAGCTAATCCTGATTAATCTAATCTAATCACCCATCACATCCTCTAGCTTTCCCACTTGCACAAATAAATCAATTTATTGATTTATTAATTCATCATTTTCCATCAACATGGCATCTTTGAGAATATTCCTCAAGTTTGAATTTGAAATCAAGTTAACTTGTCCCTTCCAACATGGCAATAACTTCTCTCTTACATGTCCCCCACTTAGCATTTAACTCTCAAATTCAAATTTGAATCTCCCCCTCTTTGGCACATTGACCAAAACTTGCACATTCCTCAACCTATCACAAGGTGACAAGTGGCTTCATCTCATTGGTCAAAACATTATCCCACATTGCTCTATTTTGAGCACTCGTAGCATTTGACATTCTATAAATGGAAGCTTGATTCTTCAAACGAATCCTCCACAATCTTTAGATCAAATCCACAATCTCATGCACAAATGCATCATTGTCATTTGAATCCATATCATATCTTCATATCATTTCATATCATCTTCATCGTGGAGCTTAGCAAGGGGTTGGGAAAGGGTAACTTTCCACATCAAAGTAGCACCAAACCCCCTATGAGATGATGTTTGAGTAGTTTAGGAATATATTTCATGCTTATTTCAATTTCATGTTAGTTTGGTGATGTTATTGTTCCCTTTACATTTTCTCAACAATTTCATAGGGAGAGTGATTATCTCATTTATTCAATGTTGAAAAATTTCTCCATATTTGTCAATCTTTGATAAATGTAAGGTTTTACCTCTCACATAATGAATAGTAATCATGGAGGGTGCTATTGTAGATAGACTCCCACAAACTAGATTTTGCTTGACTAAGAATGACCTACAACTACACAAAATCAGTGCAATCTTCTAAGGACTACAGATTTTTAGATTATGTATTCACCTCATGAACATACAATTGAACTAGGTTGCAACAAATGAGTTAGCTCAAACTAGCTTTACAAAGTGATTCATCATCAACAAACCACCAAAAGCATGAGTTGGAAGTGCATCAAATACTATAACAGCCAACACCATTAAATTCATCCAAGAAACTACAAGCTAAAACTAACTTGGAAGTAGAGCCATGCATACATAATGAAAAAAAAAGAGAGAAACACCCATAAATAATGCAATGTTGCTCTCTATTACTGAAAAATGCCTTTACACTAGCTCTCCAACCATTTGCAAATTAGGGGCAAGCCCCTATTTATAGTTTTCCAAAGCCCAACTGAATGACTAGGATTGATTTACAATGAGTGGCCTATATTCAATACAAGTTAGGGTTTCACCTACGCCCAATATTTCTCAATTTAAAATATGTTATTTTGTCCTCTGCCCTATTTTGTCTTCTAGTGACCTTGGCACTGTAGTAATTTTATCTTTTAGTGGCTACCTTCCCTGCTATAGTTGGAAACTATTGAAGGTTGCCCTTTGTTTGATGTATTCACAACATTCTTGTAGCGAATTAAGTGCATTCTTTTTGCAAATTGGTGTTTCTAAGAAATAGATATGTTGTTCTTGATCTGGATGGATAGATCATAACAATCATCATCATTTGGTGGAAAATAAAATAGCTCCTTCTTATTCCTTAGAAGGTCACCCTTTACAGTTTTGTTTCTGACTTCCTTAGCACATGTTCATATGTTGGTTAGTCCTTCATTTTTTACATAGACATCATTTTCCTCTTATCTTCTAGGGGATCTTGTGGGCTTCTTTGATGGCCCCTCAACAAGTTCCATAAATCTTGCACCTAAAGACACAGTATGTGCTTTCATTTATAAATCAAGGAAAATGTTAGTCAAGTCCTACAAACTCATTGTTAGATCCATCCATGCATCATTAAAAGATCATAATATTCATATTTGGAGCTCATTTGGACCACACACATAAATGTTGGCTTAGGGGTAGCGAAAAGATTGCAGACAGTGGATGGACGGTGGAAAAATGACAGGTGATGGATGATGGACACAGGCGGACAACGAACAGTAGATGGTAGTGAATGGATGGATGGAAAATGACAAGTGAACCACAAGTATCCAGTGGACAACAGAAAGACAGGGAACGATGGATGGTAGATGATAGAAAAACTTCTGTAGGGGTGGAAAAATGAGAAACGATGGACGATAGGTGGACAACAGGAAACAAACAGTGAATGGACGGATGGTAGATGATAGAAAACCCTTTGCAGGGGTGGAAAAGTGATGAATGACAGACGACAAGCAGATGACGAGTGATGGATGGTGAACAAACTATGGGAAATAGATGGAAAATAGTTGGACAGTGGATGAAAGACAACCTTTGGTAGGGGAAAACAAAGGACGGCGGATGCAAGGGGATAACAAACAATAGAGGGAAACAAATGGGCGTATGGAAGATGATTCATCAAATGACGAGTAGCTAGCAAACAATGGATGAATGACGAATGACAGACAGTAGACGATGAACAACCCACCATAGGGGAAAATGAATGACGGATGACAGACGATGAGTAGATGATGGGAAATAGACGGTGAACAGATGGACGACAAATAATGGACAACCTTTTGTAGGGGTGGATGAAGAAAAGATGATGGATGGAGGGTGAATGACAGGCGATGGATGGAAAATGAATTACAGGTGATAGATAGGGAATAGACGGATGATAGACTACAGACAACCTTCTATAGGGATAGACAAAGGACAACAGACGTGGGCGAACGGTGAACAATGGACAACAATAGATGGACAGATGACGAATGACGAGCAGATAGTGGGCAGCCAGCAGACAATGGACGATGGGCGATAAACAATCTTTCGCAAGGGTGGACCCATAAGTGATAGATGAAAAATGGATGGTGGGTAGATGATAGGCAATGAACGACAAATGACATACAATCTTTTGCAGGGGCAGACCCGTAAGTGACAAACTCCAGATGGAGGGTGGGTGGATGATGGGTAGTCCGCAAACATGAGCCCATGAGGTGCAATAGACACTAAGGTGATAGGCTAAGGGAAACATGCTAGGCCCAACCCACGAAGGAAAATGACCAAGTGGAATTGATGTAGGTGAACTCATTCAATGAGGAATTGATCATTTTAAGGGTTGTGACTGGATAGGACTTGAAAATAGTGGTGTACAAAGCAAGATGAGGGAAAAACAATACGTTAGGGATGAAAACGATCCGTCAGGAGTGAAAATAAAGGGGATCCCCACCTTCAGTGGGGCATGTGTGCAAAACATGCATAACATGGTGGTATTTTGCTAAGGTTAAAGGGAGTTGAGTTGAATGAGTTTGATCATCTAAAGATGAAGGAAATGGAACTAGGGTTGAAGATAGATGATTTGCAGAATGTAAATACTCTGGGTATGGATTTATGGGGAGAATTTCCCTAGTTTTCAGACAAAGAATCTATCTTGTTCCTATTGAGTCGATTCAAGGATGGAAGCATTGTTTTGGAAAAATCCTATCTAATCACAAAGGAATCCATTAAAGCTATTACTAGTTTGTGCAATGTTGGTGACCTCCTTGGGAAGAAAACTGTGAAATGCAGAGATGTGGAGGAACTTACTAGTATCAAAAAAGACCCCCAAGCTCTATAGATAAATACCATTGTCAATCCTACATTAAGGTATGTTTCTTATTGCATCTCTTACAAAATCTATTTTAAAAATCATGAGGGTTCTACTTTGGCTATTTTTGTATATCTTGTACACATGATCATGAAGGAAAACAAGCAGTTTGATTTGTGAAGCCTAATAATGGAAAACCTAATTGAGAATGTCAAAATGTCTTTAGTTGAGAGTTATCCTTTCCAATTTGGGTCTCTGCTCACATGTTTGTTATTTTACTTTCTGAGCTCGCTACCAGCAAAGGAGAATGTTAAGTGGAAGTTCGTCATCCCTGTCAGAAAGCAAATTTATAGGTATTTGGAATGTATGGAAGATAAAGCAAGTGCATGCAAAGTCTATTTCTCATCCTTGTAGATGAATTTGTGCTCTGCTGCAATAGTGTCTAGTAAGTTTGAGGAGGGTTCCTCCTCTAGTAAGAAGGAATTAGAAGTTTTTATTGGCGGTTCCCCTATGGAACCTAAAAGGAGGAAAGCTAACATAGAAGATGTCATCACTATCTCAGAAGAAAAGGAGATCGAAGAAGAGTCTCTACCTAGATCTAATTTTGTCAATTGAGATGATATTCAAATGATGTTAGATGAAGGTGAAATGGAGAAGGTTGATGAAATTTGGTGTGCCAGCTCTTTGATCAGAAGGCTTAAAATTGATGATGCTTTGGTTGATTATCTACTCAAAAAGGGTATTATTTTTTTAGATGTTTCTAACTTGTTACTGAATAATCTAGTAGAATTTGTTGAAGAAATAATGTTTTTGGAAGGACCTAAAGGACATAAGTTCGAAGCTATGATTGAGAGAATATGTTTCAAAGAAAAGCATAAGTTATCCAAACACATTGGTGAGAAAAAATAATGCATTAAGGAGATGTTTGACATCTATAGGTATTGTCTCTAGTGGCCTACTGTTGTTGATGATTTTAGAAGCAGAATTAAAGCTATTGAATCTAAGATGAATAATATTGGAAAGAGTTTTGATTTCTTCAAATAAAAATATGTTAAATAAAGATAAGAGTTGTTAAGTTCCAATTAGAGATAGAGGAAAGATTTGGTTAGAACTTTTTGACTGGTCAAGGAAATCATTGAGGTTCGGTTGGATCATCTCTCTGGGACACTTTCTGATGTAGAGGATTGTGAACAACAGTTCCTATCTTTGAACTGGTCATCTTCATTTATGTTGATGTCTCTACTGTATAGTATGAGTGCTAGATTGGATTCTATGGTGCTAGGTTGGAAGAGGATTCTTCCAATTGTGAGAGAAAGGTATAAGAATATTTTTCATGTAAAAAGTGTTATTTTTACTTGAGTTCCTGAATGTTCAAATTTTTGGCCCTTTTCCTTTGATGCAAAAAAGGGGGAGAAAAATAAAGAGAAAAACAAAAACAAAAGAGGTATTGAATTGCTTAACAAAGGGGGAGTACTTGGAGTTGTGTAGTTTTGTGTTTTTGAGTTTTGTTGTTTTGCCATCAATTCCAAAGGGGGAGATTGTTGAGAAGTTGTTGAAGATGATGTATCATTGTTGTCATTGATGTCAAAAACTTGAATCCAAAAGGTTGTGCTTTCAATGATACATACAAAATTAATCTATCCTATCATATTCTATAATGTTACAAAATGTGGATATTCTCCTTGATCTAGATATGGCAGTACTTCTTTTTGGTACATTTGTTGAATTCAGTTAATGCAGAATAATGAAGACTAATCTTTTTGATGTTTGATGCTGAGCTCAAAGCTTACTCCGGGTAACCTTGCTATCTAGAACTTCATGTAGCATGATGCAAGTTTTTGTATGTCGATTTGTGGTTCTTTGGTTGACACTAAAATTGGTGATAATCAAGATTTGGTCTTGGTTGTGGCATTCCTATTAGCTCTAGAATATATTTCATGTAATTCAAAGTTTTTTATCTTTTGGAAATTGTGCTATCTTATGTATGACCTATTCATGGGTCCCTTGGTAACATGGTAAGAAAATATTTATGTGCAACCTATTTTTTGGGTTTGGTGTTAGTGTACAATGTATTATTGAATACTTCAAGGTTGTTCTTCATGCTGACATGTTTTGTGGTGATCCAATTCAAATTGTATTTGGCCAACTTAGAAGACTATGAAGATATTATGTGTGGCTGACTTATTTTTTTTTAGTATACATACATATATATATAGAACATATTTTTGAGATATGAGGTATGGAAGTGAAGAGTATGGTGTGTGTGATTAGACAAGTGGTTGTGAAGGAAGAAGTAATCTATTTTGCAAAGTTTGTGCAAAGAAGTTGTGTATAAGTTCTTGATCAAATCTGTTGTAGATAGAAATAATGCTCTTAACCAAAACTAAACTCATGCATATGTAGATGCAACTTTATTAGTTCACTTTTTTTAGTGAGACCATTTTGTGATCTGTTGTTTTATATTTGGGCAGTGATCCCATTAACAATGAACCACCCTATAGTGAGCAACTTGATAGTGAGTTTGTAAACATCACCTTAACCAATGTCACCTTAATCGGTGTTATATAATTTAGAATTGGCATTCTTTGTGGTTTTTCCCTTCTTGGGTTTCCACATAAATTTTGGTGTTCAATGTGCTTGGTGTTGTTGTATGCATTCATGTCCATATCTAATTGGTATAAGTCTACTCTGGATTATCTAAATAAAAGAAAACTGTTTTATGATAACTAATTCACCCCCCTCTCAGTTATCTGAACTATTCAATAGGAATGTTGTAGACTACATGAGAGAAAATTTTATCCTCGAATAAGAAGAACAGGCTCAAAGACCACCAAGAAGGCTAGTTGAATTTTCTCCAAATTTGGAATTTGTGTATTATGACAATTGACCTTAGTGTCTGAATCGACAGCTGAATCAACATCTAAACCCTCCTCCAACTCAACCTCCTCATAGAAATTGAATTGGACGTGTGATTTCTCTTTTACTCCTTGAAAGGAGTTGGCGAATCTAAAATTTTATGGCTGCTATTATGATATTTCCAGAGTTGTTAGCAAATTGGTCTTTATAAATAGGGCTATGGAGTTGTTATTTTTAAATTTTAAGAAATCCCATCTCATTCACTAACAAAATTAAATTTCCATATGTAAATGTCAACTTATACTTAAATTTTTAGTCCATGTATATAGTTTCTCTAGTAGAGAAAAATAAAAACAAAGGCAAAGAGAAAAAGAAACACTTCAACAAAATAAATTCTAAGAAATCAGCATTCACATTTTGCACTCATCAAATTTATTGCATTTGAAATACCGAACCTTAGGATCAATCATCTAGGCCATTTCAAGTAAAAAAAAAAAGTGGCATCTTTTTTGTGTCATGTCTTGGTGCACATAACCATATTCAATATGTAGGAGTTAATGGTGACTCCTCAACACCCCCAAGATTAGTTGCGACCAAAACCACTTCCACAAGAGAGAGAATGGCAAGAAAGCTTGCTTCACAATGCAAGATTGATTGATTGCTTGATTGAAGCTTGAATACAAATGTACAAGCGATACCTTGCTTATATGGGCAAGGTTGAGAGATAGGACTGAATATGATTTTGACAAATGTCATGATCCTATGACATGAGACAACCAACAACCTAATCACCTAGGAAATGATGCATCCTAGCTAGATAAGATAAGTTCTAGAAATTCCAACTAAGACTTATAGAAAGAATATTTTATCTAAGTAAACTTAACCATGTGAATATGTCCCCTAATTACCTAGTGAATTAATTAGCTAGGTACAAGACAATTATTCACACCAACACAATATAGAAGATGAATAATCTTTGTGGTGGATAAAGCTAGCTTTTAATAGCTTCACTAACTTGGTCATATCTAATAAAGCTACTATGGGGTGCATTTAAAATTAAAAATAGTTAAAAGGATAGGAATCAAGATAAAGCACTATGTTATTAACCATTGATTGAGGATATATACTAGGCATGTCCCTATAGTTCTAAGAAAAGATACTAGGGAAATTATGTAAAATATTTGAATGATAAGAGAATTATTGAAAACAAAGGAATTCTTTTATTTGGATAGATTTCTTAGAATTATTGTGATCCATGGGGATGATAATACTATCACCTACTTCAAGTGTAGTATAGTCTTGGAGATTAAGAGTGTGTGGAAATTCATGATTTTTTTTTTGAAAGTGGAGTGGTATCATTAATCATGGTGATAGATTCCCCAATGTATGCCTAAGAATTTAAATAATAAGGAAATATTTTATCATGATGATATGAAGGTAGAAGAATATAGACACAAAGGAAGTTTTCTAGAACATCAAATGTTGAAAAGGAATAAAGAGGGGTTATAGGAAAATATACACTCTCCATGAGATTCTTAGGATGAAATAAAGGATGAGAAGGAGAATTAAGAAATTTAAAGTGTATATTAAAATCTATTAAAATTAGGTCATGGAGACTTAGAAGGGAGAGGATGGTATTTGATACCTACAATAGAGTGATTTTTATTATTCTTTGATTATTCTTTATGAGGATCTTAATAATTTGTTCTTTTTAGCCACAATTGTTGTCTTTATTTCTAATTTTTTTATAGAATATTCAAACCATGGCCATACTAGTATTTCAACTCCACAAATGGTGAAGGATCACCACTAATAGAATAGTCAATATAGGATATATAGTCACATGAATATTTAGTTCATATAAATTATTAGAATAATTGATAGTTTGTAATGAAGAAGTTATAAATAGTATTTTACGAATGTCAAAGTAGGATGGGTTCACTTTATACTCACCAAAAAAAGAGGGTGTGAAGGATATAGTGCCCCAATCATTACCAATATATGCATCAAAATAAAATGAAGAAAGAAAGTTGTTGGCATCATCAATAGGAGTAGACAATGGTGCAACCTACTTTAAAGATGATGAAGTAATTAGATTGGGAAGTTTTGTAGAAGAGTCAAGATAATATGTAAGATTTATCTATTAATAATATATTCTAGGTGATGAAGATAAAATTTGATTATAAATGTTTTTTTAGTATATGGGGAAATTTTATAGATTTATGTAAAGTAGAGGGAAGCATGCTTATGACATGAATCCATGACCTACCATGAAGAATATTATATGATAAATCTCTAGGCATCACATGTACCAATGTGGTAAATATCACAAGGCCCAACTTAATAGATAATGTTATCATGCAAAAATGTTTACCTACCTATATTATCAAAGCCATAAATAGAAAAAATTATAATATAAATACAAGATTTGTCTATATTGATGTAATTCAAGAGTTGTAAACCATAAACTTTGAGACCAAAACTATTATCAACAAGAATACACTTGACATAAACAAAATTAATGCCAACAATAATGAGGATAAGTTCTTTTTACTTTTGAACCTTAAGAGGAGGAATTTCATATTGTTGAAATAAAATATCAGTAGTACTTGTATAGGTACAATCAAGAAAGGTAGTCATCTCATTCATCCTAGTATAATATGACACAATGATATTTTTAAAATATTTTTAAAGCATTCCATGATATGTAGGAGAAGTTTGAATGAGATCCTAAAGATATATCTTAGCTTGATTAACATAGATCTACTAAATAACATCAAAATATTGTATGGTATTTTGAGGAGGATGAGGATCTTACAATAAAATAGGAGAAGTAGGAAGATAAATTATAATATGATATACCTATTTATTTATTTGAGTGTTGTACATGTGTGCTAATATATAGTAATTAGTAACCATGATCATTTAAGATGTTATAGATTTTATAATTTTTGTGAAATAACTTGAGGTTTGAGGCACATTATGAACATCTTGAGAAATGATTATTAGACTAGAAGGTTTTGGTATTGTTGATGAAAATGAACAAGAATGTTTGGTTTTTGAAGCTCTTGTTTAGAATTAGAAATGAAAATTATGTTGATCAAATTTTTATAAGGATTTGATGATGAAGATGAAGAAGAATTAGCATGCATGAAATCATCACAATCATCATCTAACATGTGAAAATGTTCTTTCAAAAATGGGTCATAAATAGAACTAAACATTTAAAGAAAGAGATTCAACATAGTTAGATTGCTTGCATTTACCAAATAGAAAGGAAAGGTTGTTTCATATGTTAAGCTCATTGATTTAATGCTAAGAAACATCCAAAAAATACACTATTTTTGTCTAATTGCTTACTTGGTATACACAAATACAAATAGAAACACATCAATGGTATTCTAAGTGACAAAAGCATGAAAAAATGGGATAAATAATAGGATTATTTCAAAATATAAGGTATTAACATCTAAACCTTTTATTTATATATAAAAATAAGTACATATTGAGAGAAGATCTCTAAGAAGAAATAGGATGAATGTAAAGTAGGCCAAAAAGAGATGAATTAAAATAAGGTATATAGCACAAAATTAACTAAAGGTAGATGAGTTAGAAAAGGATTAAAAATACATGTAATCATCTAGTGGGTGGATGATGTAGCTATTGGATAGGGTGGTCATTGATGAGAAATGTGACACAAGAGGAAGTGTACAACATGGAGGTCATGTGAATCTTGGTTATGAAGATATGACCAGTTCTAAAAGGTGACTATAGACCACCTCTTCCACCACCATTGGGTTATCACTTTGTAAGGAATATTGAATTTTTCTAATGATGCAAATAATCATAAAGTACCTCGTAGTTTCCTTGAATGTGAAGAAGCCCTCAATGAGGAAGTGACATGTAATAGGTGATAACCCTCCACTAGTACCATGATATTTTTCTTAATAAGAAGGTAGTCTTGGAAATAATATGTGGAAAGTGTATAAAGGAGAGACATGATCTATAACATTTCCATGGAATTAGAGATAAAAAAGGAATTGACCTTAGAGTAATAGATGACACACAATGGATTCTAAAGGAGTTCCCAACTAGTAGCCACCTAAATAAAATATTCCATATAATTGTAGTCTAATGAAATAATATGATTTGGATTGGGGCAAGGGGCCTAGTTTGATTGGATAAAAAATCTTGTTGAAGGAAAGAGGTTAGAAGGTCTAGTCTCCTCCCATCCATGTGGTACTAGAGGGTGTATTGTGCTAGTGTCATCACTCATGTGAAATTTTTTTACTAGATGCACTATAGTTTATAGGGGGCTACTCAATTCCTGTAGTATAAAAAAAGATTTATATATATTGATTTAATAAAAAATAGAAATATGAAATAAATAAGGAAATACTTGCAAAGCCTCTATGTGATTAATCTCTTCCAAAATACCTAAATCTACAAGAAAAGGTAAAAATAGTTGGGGTTGTTTAGGATCTTTCCAAGAGTGGTCAAGACCCTCTATTGTTCTTCCAACCTCCATAGATAAACAATGATAAAGAGAGTATAAAAATAGGTTGTGTGCTCCTATCTTATGTGCATCTAGGAATTTAAAGTAGTGACATAAATAAATCTATGTATATCAACCTTGGTCTATGGAAAAGAATACCATAGTCTGTATATTGATAAAATAGGTGGTGATTTACACCAAAAGATGATGGAAGATGTTGTTGGATAGGAAAACTAAGAGGGGGGGTGAATCAATTGTCACAAATTATAACCTTAAATTCAATTACTAGAACTAACACATAAACTGATTAAGTGATTAACCATCAAATTCAAATGCACAAAAACAATAACACCAGATCTACGTGGAAAACCAAGTGAGGGAAAAACCATGGTGAGGATTAACTCACACTATCTAGAGAATATCAAAACTAATTACAGAAAGGTTCATTGCCTGAGATAAGGCTCACTACCTAGAATAAGGACTCACTGTCCATAGGGCTACAACCTGAAGGGATCACTACCACAAATATATAGAGAAGACAAAGAAGACTTGTTATAGAGAGACAAAAATTCCAATGCAACAAAGATTCCACCACAATCATTGATCAAGTTGCATGAATGATAGAGTTCTCCTTTTTCTCACTACATCCAAAAACTCAGTGTTAAGCTTCGCACTGATCAACCACACCTAAATCACACACTTTCAAAATAGCATCAAAGTCACATCTTCTCTTACACTTATCTTCCTTCTTTTCTTATGTACATTTTTCATCGTTAGCACATTTTGTATTTATACTATCTCCAACCTTGAAAAGATACAAAGTTGTCCATCCAATCTTCAAATTCAAATTAGGTCGGAGTCAAACATCCTAGGGTGGAATTAGAATGAGGGCGACCCAACACATACTTCACCAGGACCCATAATAGATCCAACACGCTTCATCAACTTTGAAGATAGTGCTTGACACACAATCGGCCAAACCAGTGTGAAACACAGATCAATTAAGCTGGATACTTCCAAATGTTGAAACCATCTTTAATAGAACCAGGGCAACACAACTCTAAAACCACATGCCATAAGACTTCATCAAAGAGAAATTTGGACCAGCAAAAATTCTCCTAGACCTCAACCAAAACACAAAACATAGTTCACAAGCACCGAATCAACATCCTCAACAGTTGAATACCTATAACCTTCTTTTAATATATTTTTCTCAATATCCTCAACATATATAGTCAACAACAACTAGTAGATAACCAACGAACTAGTTAACATCAATGATGGAACTTTCATTCCTCTTTCCATTCTTGCAACAATCTCCCCCTTTCTCATTGATGACAACACATGATGTGAAAAACCATCAAAGACACCATCCCAATTTTGAAAATACTACTCAAGATTTTTTCTTTTGCTTCTTCCCCTTAAAAGATCATCTTCTTCATTACTTGCTTTCACTTATTAGATTTCTTTCCTTTTCACATGCTCTCACTCTCTTTTCTTATTTTTCATGCTCTCTCTCTCCCTTTTTCACACACTCTCTCTCTCGCTTTGACGTTAATGGCAAAGGAAAAATATATGTTCATTGAAAGTTCCTTTAACATGAAAAAAAATACGCATAATGACAAACTTAAAAATCTTCCTGCTCCCATTGAGAGGGTAGCCACCAAAAAAATCAATCCAAAAAGATAGAATCATGAATCCACTAGAATGATGCATCTCCAAATGCATCTTATTTTGTAAAAGGAGGGTAAATAACTCCTAGCTTATCCTAGAGATACTAAAAAGTATATTTAGGAATAGCCTTTGTAAAGATATTCGCAATCTGATCCTTTTTCAAAACATACTCAAGCTTGACTTCATTCTCCATGGCCTTCTCTCTTAAGAAATGATACCTGATAGATATATGCTTCATTTTGAAGTGCATCCCAGGATTCTTCAAAATGTTAATTGCACTTGTGTTATCTCAAAAGATAGGAATAGGATCATCATATAGCACTATGATATCCTTCAATATCTGTTTCATCCATAAAACTTGTGTACAACAAGATGCAACAACAATATACTCATATTCAACAGTAGAAAAAAGAGACTAAATCTTACTTCTTTCTCAACCATGCCACCAATCTACATCCAAGAAAGAATGCACCACCACATGTACTCTTTCTGTCATCTATATTTCTGGTCCACTCTACATCTGTATAAGCACTTAGTGTAAAAATAGTATCTTTAGGATACCATAATCCATAATCCAGAGTGCCATTCAAATATCTAAATATTCTTTTAATTGTAGTACCATGTGTTTGGAACTTCTTGAAATCTAGCTATAAGATAAACGACATGCATAATATCTAGTCTAGTAGCAACAAATACAGTAGTCCACCAATCATAGATCTATACTTTCTTTGATCATCCTTAGGTGAATCATCATCTTTTCCTAACTTGCAACCTATCACCATAGGAGTACTTACCAGTTTGGAACCATCCATCCCAAATTTTCTCAACATCTCTCACCTACTTAGATTGTGAAATTGATGCAAGAGCATCAAGTGGTGTAAGGGCAATCTTGCATCACCCAAAAATAGTTAAATTTCAAGTTTCTTGGTTTTAGTTTTTTTTTTATATTTTTGGATACCCTTTTCGTCATAATGAAATTTCCAATTTACAGTTTTTATTTTCTATTCCTGGGTTGAAAGATATTGCAGTTTTAGTTTCCCAGATTTGCACCTGAAAATCTTTTGAGTTAGATTTGAGGCACTTAGATTTCCTGAAATGGACCTGAAACTTGCCAAAATCTACATAGCGAATTTTAAGTGCGTTATTGACTTCGAGACCTTTCCAACGGTTCAAATAGTTCGCGAATCGAGTCCCGATCAAAAGTTATGGCCCCGGGAAGTTGGTGCACTTTCTAGAAGATACAATTGCAAATGTTCTTTTGAAATTTGAACTTAAAGTTGTAATTTTTCAGTGCCAAACCACCTAAACTCAAATTTGAATGTTGTTTTGGCTCCAAACTAAAGAAGAGCTCTATTTATGGGCGAGTTTCTAATTTTTGGGTAACTTTTTGGGGACAAGCTCGCATATTGCGAAAGGGTGATTCTGTAGCTTTCTGTAACTTGCATGTGTTGTAGAACTTGGGGATTTGAGATCCTCTACATGTAAGAAGCTCCATTTTCTGAATAATAAAATTATTCTCTTGTTTGTGGGTTATTTTCTAAGTCTTGGGCTGCGCCCTCATCAAGTGGTATCGGCGGGTTTTCTTGAGCCAGATCGCCGATCATGAGGCAGTTCGTACCAGGATCGTGGTTGTGGGTCAAGGTCAAGAAAGATGCCTCCAAGAGTGATTCCTGGTAGGCATGGTGGTGCCAGAGGTGGTCGAGGCGGCATAAATGCTAGTGGAAGAGATGCACTGGCAGCCCTCCAAAGACAGATTGATGCATTACAAGAGCAGTTGAGAAGAGGGTTAAACCTGAGGGAGGAAAGTGAGGATGAAGGAGAGGAAAAAGAAGTAATTGATGAAGACCAAATGCGGCTAATAAGGGCTATTTCAAAGATCAGGAAAAGACCCAGAGCAGAATTCCCCAGTTATTCCAGAAGTCTGAACCTGGAAGAGTTGATCGACTAGATCAACGAGCTAGAAAAATATTTTGAGTATGAGGAAATAGAGGACCCAGATCGGGTTAAGTTTACAAAAAATGAAGCTGAAGGGCCAAGCCAGTATTTGGTGGAAATAGGTCTAGTTGGAAAGAAATCGAAGAGGAAAAGGAAATATTACTAGATGGGATCGTATGGTAGAGAAACTGAAGAAGCAGTTCATACCAGTGGACTACGAGTTAGATCTGTTGAAGAAATTGCAAGGGTTGAAGCAAGGATGCAGATCTGTGAAAGAATATATTGAATATTTTCACAAGATAATCATTAGAACGGGCCACACAGAGGCCACTAACGAGAAGGTAGCCCGATATCTTAATGGGTTATGACTGAGCATTCAAGAGGAATTAAGCCTAGTCAGAATGACCACCATTGAAGATGTGTATCAGTTTGCTCTGAGGGTGGAAGAGAATTTGAACAAAAGATTTGATGGCAAGCAAGAAGGATGAGGTCAAAGCGGAAGGGGTAGTGGAAGACCTTCAGGAAGCCGAAATGATGATGAAAAGAAAAGTGAAGATATGGGTACCAGCCGAAGCAAAAGGAATGATAACTTCTACCACCCCCATGATCAAAACAGTGGTGATCAAAGAGGTAGAGGACGAGGGAGATATGGACAAGGATCTAGAAGATGTGGTTTCAGAGGAACGTGTTTCCAGTGTGGTAAAGAAGGGCATCGAGCCTATGAATTTCCACAGCACCAAGGAAGGGCAGAAAAAAGGCCAGAAGGTTGTGGAAGAGTTGCGCATGCAGATGAGGAGGCCTAATCTAAAAACTCAAATGATGCTGAAAGGGGAGAAGCCCTAGTGATTAGGAGAGCCTTGGTGACTGAGGAAAAGGAACCAGAACAGAGGAAGAATCTATTTCACACAAGGTGCAAGTGTGAAGGAAAATGTTGTGATGTCATTATTGATGGTGGGAAGACCAATAATTTGGTGTCAGAAAAGATGGTCACAAAGTTGAAGCTGAAGAGGGAAAGGTACGCGCATCCATATCGGATTGTCTGGTTGTAGAAAGACCACAAAGTTTTGGTCAATGAGTAGTGCCTAGTAAAGCTCAAGATCGGGAGCTATCATGATAAGGTACTCTGTGATATCATCCCCATAGATGCATGTCACATGTTGTTGGGGAGGCCGTGGCAGTTGGATATGCGAGCTATACATGATGGCCATGCAAACACTTATTCCTTGACAAAGGATGGGGTTCATCACAAGTTGAAACCCCTGAAGGAGACCGAAGAAAATGTATGCAGTAGTGCTAGAATTTGTTATGTAGATGGAAGTAAATTTCTAGAAGGTATGAAGCATGAGCATGTGTGTTATGCATTGATTCCTAGAGTGAGTAAGGAGGATAGTGAGAAGGTTCTAGAAGAAGTTTCTGGGATGTTGGATGAGTTTCAGGATATTGTTTTTGATAATGTACCTAAGGGTTTACCACCAATAAGGAAGATTAGTCATCAAATTGACTTGATTCCTAGAGCCAGTTTGCCAAATAAGGCAGCTCATAGAATGACCCTAGTAGAAAATGAGGAGTTGAACAGACAAGTTGAAGAGTTGTTGAGAAAGGGTTTGATACGGGAGAGTTTGAGTCCATGTGCAGTACCTGCAGTACTAGCACCAAATAAAGATGGGGAGTGGAGGATGTGTACAGATTCTTAAGCCATAAACATGATAACAATCAAGTATAGATTTCCCCTGCCAAGGATGGATGACTTGATGGACTGTTTGAGTGGAGCTCAGTACTTCACAAAGATTGATCTGAAGAGTGGATATCACCAGATTTGGATTCGAGAGGGAGATGAATGGAAGACTGCCTTCAAGACCAAAGAGGGCCTATACGAGTGGTTAGTCATGCTTTTTGGGCTAACGAATGCACCTAGCACATTCATGTGGTTCATGAACGAGGTACTAAAAGAATTTCTAGGAAGTTTTGTTATTGTGCATTTAGATGATATTTTGATTTTTAGTAAGACGTTGGATGAGCATCTAATGCATATTCGAAGAGCCTTTGAGAAGTTAAGAGAAGAGAAACTGTTGATTAATATGAAGAAGTGCAGTTTTGTGAAGAGGGAGTTAGTGTACTTGGGGTTTGTTGTCTGAGCAGAAGGTCTCAAGATGGACCTAGAGAAGGTGAAGGCTATTCTGGAATGGCCTACCCCAGGAACTGCTACTAAGGTGAGATCTTTCCATGGTTTGGCTAGTTTTTATAGAAAGTTCATTAGAAACTTTAGTAGTATTTGTGGACCCCTAACTAAAACAATGAGAGGGGATAGAAAAAAATTCAAGTGGAGCACTGGAGCAGCAAATAGTTTTGAACTGTTGAAGCAAAAGGTAACAGAGCAACCTATTCTAGCCCTCCCAGATTTTAACAAGGTGTTTCAGGTGGATTGTGATGCTAGTGGTTGTGCCATTGGAGCAGTGTTGAGCCAAGAAGGTAAGCCCATTGCCTATTTCAATGAAAAGTTAAATGATGCCAAGAGAAAGTATTTTATATATGATCAGAAATTTTATGCAATAGTTCAAGAATTAAAGAAATGGAGATATTATTTATTGTTGAAGGAATTTGTTCTATATACTGATCATCAGGCCTTGCAGTACCTAAATAGTCAGGGAAAATTAAATCAGAGGCATATGAAATGGGTAGAGTTTTTGCAGAGTTATACCTTTGTTTTGAAACATAGGAGTGGGAAGTCAAATAGGGTTGCAAATGCCTGAAGTAGGAGGCATACATTGATGATAAAGATGCAGATTGAAGTGGTTGGGTTCAATGAACTTAAGACACTGTATGCAGAAGGTCCTAATTTTGCAGAGGCTTGGAAAGCTTGCAAGGAACCTATTACAGTGGATAGGACAAGGTGGCTAGATTTCGTAATCTAGGATGACATGTTATTTAAGGGAAGTCAATTGTGTATCCCGAGGAGTTCCATGAGGGATAACCTAATAAAGGAGAAGCATAGTGGAGGAATGAAATGACATTTTGGTCGGGATAAGACCATTGCCATTATCAGTGAGCATTATTATTGGCCTCAGTTGTCACAGGATGTGAAGAAGTTTGTACAAAGCTATAGGGTATGTCAGATGGCTAAAGGAGTGAGCTAGAATACAGGCTTGTATCAGCCCTTACCTATACCAGAGAGGTCGTGGGAGGATATAAGTATAGACTTTGTTCTTGGTTTGCCAAGGATGCAAAGAGGGAATGATTCAGTATTTGTAGTAGTTGACAGGTTTTTGAAAATGACACATTTCATCCTATGTCAGAAGACCCATGATGCAGTCCACATTGCTGACTTGTTCTTCAAAGAGGTGGTGAGGCTACATTGTCTGCCAAAGAGTATTGTTTCAGATCATGATACCAAATTTGTGGGGTACTTTTGAAGGACCTTGTGGAAGAAGCTGAAGACAGAGTTGAAGTTCAGTTCTGCACACCATCCACAAACAGATGGGTAGACAGAGGTTGTTATGAGTGCAGGGTAACCTCTTGAGATGTTTGGTGGGGAGATAAACCCAAGGGATGGGACTTAATCTTACTCCGTGCAAAATTTTCTTAAATAATTTGTCACTTGAAGCACGGTAGATCACCATTCTGAATTGTGTATGGAGGTAGCCCCAGAACAGCTCCGTGAGAAGATGGACCAAGAGAAGAAAATAAGTGTTGAAGTGAAGATTTACAAAAACATCAAGGATATACATGAGAAGGTAAGAGAACATATTAACAAGATGAATATGTAGTATAAGGCTAAGGCAGATCAGAAGAGGAGGTATAAGGAGTTTCAAATTGGTGATGAAGTGATGGTCCACTTGAGGAAAGAAAGGTTCCTAGTGGGAACATATAACAAATTGAAGATGAAGAAATTTGGTCCCTGTAAAATTTTGAAGAGGCATGATTCAGGGAATGCGTATGAGATAGAGTTGCCGGATAGATTCAACATTTCCCCTGTGTTTAATATTTCAAATTTGACAGAGTATCATGAAGGTGGAACGAAGAAGCACTAACAATAGGGCAATATGGCATTCTAGTACCTACTTCAGAAAGGGAGGAGATTGAAACAATCTTGGTTAGTCATGTGGGAAGGAGTACCAGAAATAGGTACTATGAAGAATATCTGGTGAAATGGAGAGGAAAGCCTGTGGAAGATTCATCCTGGCTATCTAAGGTAGTGGTTGACTGGTTGGGTTTTCCTCAATCATCTGAGAGGTGACAGTCACTTCTCAAATTACCCTGGGTGTCTGATACATGAGCATTCAGTGGTGTAAGGGCAATCTTGCATCACCCAAAAATAGTTAAATTTCAATTTTCTCTATTTTTAGATTTTTTATATTTTTGGATACCCTTTTCGTCATAATAAAATTCTTAATTTATGATTTTTATTTTCTATTCTTGGGTTGAAAGATATTGCAGTTTTAGTTTCCCAGATTTGCACTTGAAAATCTTCTGAGTTAGATTTGAGGCACTTAGAGTTCCCATAACAGCCCCAAAACTTGCTAAAATTAGCATAGCAATTTTGAGCGCATTATTGACTTCGAAACCTTTCCAACGGTTCAAACGGTTTGTGAATCGGAGTCCCGGATCAAAAGTTATGGCCCCGGGAAGTTGGCGCACTTTCTAGAAGATAAAATTGCAAATGTTCTTTTGAAATTTGAACTTCAAGTTGTAATTTTTTGGCACCAAACCATCTAAACTCAAATTTGAATGTTGTTTTGGCTCCAAACTAAAGAGGAGTTCTATTTGTGGGCAGGTTTATGATTTTTGGGAAAAAAATTTGGGGACAAGCTCGCATATTGCGAAAGGGTGATTTTGTAGCTTTCTGTAACTTGCATGTGTTGTAGAACTTGGGGATTTGAGATCCTTTGCATGTAAGAAGCTCCATTTTCTGAATAATAAAATTATTTTCTTATTTGTGGGTTATTTTCTAAGTCTCGGGCTGTGCCCTCATCAAAAATAAAAATCTATTTCTCTGTTTGATTAATCTGTAGCCCAAGAAAGAAATTCATCTCACCAAACATAGACATTTCAAATTCTTTTTGCATCTCTTCCGCAAACCTCTTGCACATCTTTTCTTTTCCTCCAAAGATAAAATCATCAACATATACAACTACAATTAATATTTTGTCATTTTCAGTCTTGAAATATAGATTATTGTTTATCGTGTCTTTGTTAAATCCTTGCTGACTCAAATACTTAACTAGCCTTGAATACCAAGCTTTAAGAGCTTGCTTCAATCCATATAAAGCTTTTTTGAATTTTCACACCATATCCAGCTGATTTGTTAACTAAAATCCTTCCGGTTGTTCCATGTAGACCACTTCATGGGTATGTGTAGGGTATGTGGCTGACGAATTTTTTTTAACCCAAAATTAATGAAATGAAAAGGGTTTTTAAAGGAGATTCTCAGCTTTCCACCAATATAAATTATGCTTTACTTTGAATTTAATAAATAATTATTATTCATTTTCTATTTGAATTACAACTAAAGTTCTGGTTGATAGACTGATTGAAAAACATCTATAGCTTTTGTTAAAATAAATATTCAAATAGTTCCCTTCGAGTTCTTTTGTAAATGTTCGTGCGCCAGCTTGTGTGTCGCCAAGTTTTTTCGGCTTTCCGTTAAGTTTTGATCTCCCCCTTTGCGCATCCTAACTTTGTAGCTTCAGGTAGCGGCTTCCCTTTCGGGTCCCAAAAGGCTGCGCTGAGTGTCCACGTGTCTCGCTAGTGGAGGATTTTTTTTTTTCCTTGAGGTCTCTTCGGGTTGCGAAAGCCTTCTGTAGGGGCCATCACTTCTAAAATTGTCAGAAAGACCCACATCTTGCTACGTGGCAGCGTATCGCAAGCTTTTCATGCAGGGATGAAATAAGCAGTTGTGGGCTGCGAAATGCTTCCGTAGGCCTTCTTTTATTTTGGCAGGCCCTACCTTTTGCCAGGTGACGGCCATTCACAGCCTTTTCAACATAGCAAAAATGTGAACACCGCGGGCTGCGAAACGTTGCCACGCGTCTTTCGCACCTGGTTTATGCAGCTTTCTCT
Organism: Sequoia sempervirens; assembly: GCA_007258455.2. Lineage (NCBI taxonomy): Eukaryota > Viridiplantae > Streptophyta > Pinopsida > Cupressales > Cupressaceae > Sequoia > Sequoia sempervirens. The sequence continues at coordinate 538,024,161 of VDFB02000017.1, read as the reverse complement.
CCCGGTGCTGTCATAATAGTGGTTTACAATTCCTAAGAGGAATGGATTTTAGCTAAAATCACATATTTTTAGAAAATATAATGATTTAAGCCTTAAAAAGTTCCATTTTAAGGATTCCAATTGAAGAGAGTTTGATCAAATCATCTTAGATCAAACCCCCTTGGATAGAACCTCACTAGTTTTAAACCATACATATAAATGCGTCTCCTTTACACCTATCAAAATGTTGATAAAAAATCACTTTTGATTTAGCTTTTGGGGGATCAAATGAATTCATTTAAAATTTATTTTAAATGATTATGGTATTTCTCAGAACAAGCTATCCAATGAATATAATTTTAATATGTTTTGGTTTTGTTATGTATCTATTTTTTAAGTTTTATTAAACATAGGTTTTATGAAAATGAATTTATTTGTTCTTCACATGTGGAAAAATAGAATATTATCAATTTTTTTTTGAAAAATATGAGTGCACCAGATATTGAAGTCCTTGATCCAACAAAAAAAATTAAATTAAATTTTGACATATACAAAAAAAGTTACGCGTTATACGGTCGCATTGTGTCTGAATTGTAATTCATTTGACTTTGAGACTTGATTAAGGAAAAAATATTCAATTAAAACCTATATAACCAAGTGGAAGAAATAGATATCAGAGTTACAAATCTAAATTTGAAAGAACTAGAATTTTATCCTTTATAAAAAAAAGTTGTGCGTTATACGGTGTGCGTCACTTTTTAAAAATGTTGTTTTCTGAAAAAAATCAATTTTCATGGGAGATGAAAAAAGAAGTGCAATTTGATTCCAAAAATTTTGAAAAAAATATTTTTAGAATCTACAGACAAAATTTGATGAGACTCTAGTTTGCACCATCTTCAAATTCCTCACAGTTTAGCCGCTAGAGGTGCCCGAATGTGAAGATTTAGTTAAAAATAATAATTTCAGTGTCTAGTTTGGCCAAAAATTGTAAACCACTATTATGGGATCACCCCTCCATATCAAGAAGGACATCAGCCCCTTGAACACGTGTTGCTTCTTCACAATCTCTCGGCAGCAGTAAGAGGAATTCTCATTCGGGTAGCAACGGGCTGCCACGTGCCTTACACTGATCATCGAAGCAGGCGATAGGCTGGCTGAGGGAAACTATGCTATTGGGTACCGCTGTTCATGAATTCTAAAGTGGTGGATGACACTTGTAGCCTCGGGCCTGGCTGGGACCACTACCATCATTACGAGGGATTCACCTACACCAGGATGACCAGGTGCTGTGCTCTAACTTGTTGCCATTGTAACAGCATTGGGAATCTTCTGATTCAGGCATCATTGCAGGAGATTGTGGGATCTTTTCTGTTACGGCTCTCGAAAGCGGTGGGAGTTTTCTCTCCAGCTATATATACTCTCTCTGTCAAAAAAGAAGGGATGGAAGAAAAAGCATACTGGTTTTAGCAAGAGACACCAGGCCTCTTTTATATGTTTTATTTGCAAGAAATTTTCAGACTGTGCTAACTGTTCGAACTTTCTATTTTTCATGTATTGATTAAACTGTAAACTGTGCTTTTTATTGTCTTAAGCATTTCATTTGATAAGACTTCTATATATTGAATACAAGCTTGCTTATCTAAATCATGTCTAAATGACTCTTCTTAGTAGTAAGGATGTATGCGATATTATTTTATGTTAATAAATGAATTGTTTATGCTATAGCTTTATGTCTCTAACGCTTTGGAATGTAACAACACCATTCAGGCCCTTAAATCCATGATTTATTGTGCCCATCAGCAGATTTTAGCGCATTGCCTTAGATTAGACTTTCTTTTATTGTATCCATTTCCTTTTCCCTTTCTAAAATCCATTATAGAAGAAGCCGACTTTTTTAAAAATCTAGAGGTCACTCAGTTTGGTGCAAAGGGGTCCCCCTTGAACTGAGTTTCCCATAAGACACTGTTACCTCGTCAATTTTTGGCGTCAACAGTACCCTTTTTCTGGCACGCCCGGTGGGACCTGAACTAATGGAATTGCCTTATAGAGGGGTGTATGAGCCATCGGTCTATAACTAGATCCCAGACTACAAATAACCTAGGTTTACTAGTACCTCCGCTAGGGACAGTCCAGGCCACAAATCAGTTAGTAACCGTTCCATTTCCACCGCCCTTTCCTCTCACCATGTTGCCGGCCACAAACAAAAACTATGTAGCATGGGATGCTGGAAGTCCCTTAGTAGCTCTGGTTGTGCCTGCTGTTTGGGGCGCTATCCCAGTTTCGGCCTTGAAAGCTCTTCCCAAATTTGTCGGAGATAAAACAAAAATGTCAGTAGAACATTTGCAGGATATAGCGGATGTATGTCTGGTACACGGTATTATAGCGCAGAATGTAGCCCTGAGGCTCCTTGCTGCATCTTTCAAAGGCAAGGCTCTGGATTGGTACCGAACACTGATTTCTAATACCATTCGCACTTGGGATGACCTTGAAGATCTATTCTATGAAAGGTTCTCAAATGACAGAGATCGTTTTTCGTTATATTATCAGCTATTTGTCATCAAACGAGCACCCCAGGAGGCTCTGACAGACTTCAATGCCTGATTTCACTCAAGTTGGTAGAGGATTCCTGTGACTATTCGCCCAACTCCAGAACTGGCATTCATATTTTATCTGAAGTCCATTAACCCTGACATTTTTGTGATGATCAAGTCTTTGGGAGGAGCCACTCTACCAGATGCTTATGCTGCCACTATCAAAGCTGAGAATCATTTAATAGATTGCAGAAAATTGCCTCCTCGACCTATTGTGTCGATATTTCTAGAAATATCGACCTCTGCACAAGAGAGCGCATTGACTAGTGCGCCAACAACTCCCCAGTCAGCGTACTCATATGCGGCCGCTCCTGAAAGCTTGGCTTCCACATCAGGTTCTTCTAAGGATGAAATAGGCGACCTCAAGGAGATGTTGTGAACTATGAAAAATGACATAACAACCCTCAAACAAAACCAGGAAACGCCTCCACGGCCCGCATATCAAAACTATCAAGGTGGGCGCTCTACTTATCAGCAAAATCAATATCAGAATGCGCCTCACACTAATCCACCAGTGGCAGCTACTAACCAAATGGTTCTGGTGCCTACGCCGCTGGCAGGTGCATCGCCAAACTCAAGTAGAGAATTAACCATGGGACAAAACAATCTTATTGATGACATCAATCCATGGTGCTTCCCTTGCAACGATGCGCATATGCCTCGAAATTGTCCGCGCGGCAACTTACAACAAAAGGTAGCAGAGCAATGTAGTCAAAGTACTACAACAGAAAATGGAGAATACATATATGCCTCGGCAATGGAGAATGCGGTCCTTACCGCGCAAATGCAAGGAATGTCCTTAGAGTAAGAGTCCGATATTGTTCCTGATCATGCGCTCTTCTCATGGATGGAAAATGAGGAAATGTTGTTTGCTAGTGACACATCCACAGCTGAAATACCGCAGGTACAGTCCAACTATAACACATGCTCAAAGAGGAGATTCACCGGTGAGCCCGTTGTTTCACTTTCGGATAGCCCGCAACGCAAAAGCGTATCCGATCAAATTCCTGGCGCTTCGGCCGTCTCTTTTCCTTCTCAATCACGAAAGAAAATTATTATAACAAGAGTAAAGGAGCAGAAATCTTCGAGCTCGTCACCTTTTAATATGGTGGAGCAATTAAAGAAATCATCTACTAATGTGTCTTTATGGGACATTCTAACTATCCCAGAACAGAAAACTATGCTACAGAAGGCGCTTCAACAAGAGATCAACTCAACACAAACAAAGTCGTCTGCCAGTACAGAGGTGGTTTATCAAATGCCACTAACTAAGGTTCTTGCAGAGAAAGCGAAGGAATCCCATACGGAAGGCGGAGGTAGGCCAAAACCTCAACCCTTCTTCTTGACCCTCATTGTAGGGGAAAAGCTATTACACAACGCTATGATTGATTATGACGCTAGTACAATGGTTATGCCAAAACTAATAGCCGAAGCCTTGGGACTCAGCTATGAACCTATGAAGAAAGGGGTGATGCAGCTGGATGGAAATAAAGTTGATACTGTGGGTGTCATCAAAGCACTTCCATTAACTCTATTTTCCTGCCCAAGTATCACGGTCCTGCAAGATACAGTGATCATAGATGTTCCTCCTATGTTCGGTCTTTGTCTATCCCAAGAATTTATTTCAAAGGTGGGTGGATATTTGTCTTTAGATTGGTCACATCTAATACTTAGGAACAAGAATGGTGCAAAAATGAAGATAGAATCAGAGGCTCTACATTCCGAGCACGTGGCGGATGAGGCCCTAATCAATTTTGAAGCTGCACATACCTCTATCACCAAGCAGGACATGTATAGTGTCGAACTGCTAGAAGAAGAGAAGGTGAGTGGAGACCGAAATGATAAGGAAGATGCTCTGTTAAGCAAACATATAAATAATGATCCTTTCAAGAATTATCATGCTACCGGATTGGGCACATATGTGATTTATAATGAAGACCAGGTTTTTTTGAAGGTTGCCAAAGAATTCGACGATAACCAAGCAAATGAGCTGTGGACATTGTATTTTGATGGAGCAAGGAGCAAAGTTGGAGCTAGAGCAGGGGTATGTTTAATATCCCCGTAGAATGAAAAGTTGTTGAGGTCTTTCCATTTCCAATTCACCTGTTCGAACAACAAGGCTGAATATGAAGGGTTAGTCCAAGGCCTAAGCCTGGCGGAATGAATGGGTATTAAGCAATTGATGGTGTTCGGAGATTCTGAACTGATAGTTAATTAGGTCCGAGGAATTTCTGCAGCGAAGAATGTCCGAATGAGATCCTATCGGCATCAAATCTGGGACCTGATTGAAGTTTTTGAAGCTTTCAACATCCTAACGATTCTTCGAATGCAGAATGGCAATGCAGATCGCATGGCGGTGATCGGTGCTTAGTTTGATCATGTCTCTGACTTGCTTCACAACAAATATTCAATGTGAGTGCTTGTTCGACCAGTGATTCCAGACAATGATCAGAGTTGGCAAGTTTTTGAGAGCGATGAGCACATCGCCTCGTTTATTCAGCACTCAGAGGAATTTGCTGATCAACTTCAACCAAAGATCGCCGAGGCCTACGAAGGACAAATTATGTAGCTGAAGTCAAATAAACTTCTGAAAGGATTAGTTACTCTCGAGAATTTTTTTGATTGTAGTGATGCCTGAAATGATAAGCAGAAGTTCATGGCAGACAAAAGTAATTATGAAAACCTTTGGGTCTCCGATGACAGGAATCTCTAGGTCGGAAAGGATGTCCCACAATGAGATAGAGAAAGGCTTATCAGTTTCTGCAAAAAAATGGAGTAGTGGCCTGGTCCTACGATGATCTGGAGGGTTATGATCCTGGCATCATTCAACATACTATTGAGCTAACAGAAGGTGCGAAACTAGTCTGACAGAAACAAAGGCCAGTCAACCCTAAAGTTGAGGCCCTGATGGCACAAGAGCTAACCAAGCTCATTGAGTCACGTATCATCTTCCCGATCAAACATAGTACTTGGGTATCAAACCTGGTACAAGTCAGAAAGAAGAATGGTGATATTCGCTTATGTGTGGACTTCTGAGACCTCAATAAAGCATCTCTGAAAGATCACTATCTATTGCCTTCTATGGAGTCGATCCTCCAGACTGTCACAGAATCAAAAATGTTCTCTCTGCTTGATGGCTTCTCTGGCTATAACCAGATTCAAGTTAAAGAAGAAGATCAGCACAAGACTATGTTCCCCACCAAGTGGGGAACATTTGCATATACTAAAATGCCTTTTGGTTTATCCAATGCAAGGGAAACTTTCCAGCAAGCTATGGACATCGCATTCAGCGAACTGATCAATAAGTTTATTGTAATCTATTTGGATGACCTTACTGTATTCTCTAAATCTAAAGATGATCATTTTGATCATTTGGAATTAGTTTTTCAAAAGTGCCAGGAGTTCGGGGTTTCCCTAAATCAAAAGAAATGTGTATTCAGAGTATCTCAGGGCAAGCTGTTAGGGCATGTTGTGTCTAAAGAAGGTATTTCAATTGACCCTGAACGAGTAAGGGCTATCAAGGAGTTTCCCCTTCTGGTAAATAGGAAAGGTGTCCAGTCTTTTCTCGGCAAAGTAAATTTCGTCAGTAAATTTATTTCTAATTTTGCAGGAATAATTAGGCCGATCACCCTGATGCTGAAAAATGATCAAATTTTCAAGTGGACAACAGAGGCTTGGGAAGCATTTGAAAAGGTCAAGGAAGCGATCTCCACAGCCCCGGTGTTAATTAATCCAGATCAATGCAAAGATTTTATAATGTATGCCTTCAGTAGCAAGTCCAGTATCGCTACTGTTCTGACTCAAAAGGATAGTGAATGAAAGGGAGAGCATCCAGTGGCGTTCTATTTCTGAACGCTAAAGGAATATGAGGCGAATTATAACTTCGTCGAAAGACAGGCTTTTGCAATAGTAAAGGGACTTAAAAAATTTTGCCATTTAATTTCCCGCAACAAAGTTTTGGTATATGTCGCACATTCTAGTGTGCGTGAATACATCATGGAAGGAGATATCACAGAAAAAAGGGCTAATTGGATTACCAAGATCCTAGAGTATGACATCGAGGTCAGGCCTACCAAGACTGTTAAGGGCAGAGGACTATGTAAGTATATGGCACAGAACGAGGAGGTACCTGCCAAGAAGGAACAGCCAGAGCTCATCCTGATAAGTGGATTGGGATCGGAAGACAATTGGCTGACAGATAAAATGAACTTCATGCAAACTGGAAGGTATCCGCCATGCCTCTCATCCCAAAAAAGAAGGTATTACCGGCTACAGAATTGCAGATATATGCTGATAGAAGGAGTTCTTTTCAAAATAAATTTTGATGGTGTGCTCCTGCGATGCGTTACTTTAGGAGAGGCGTAAAGGATCCTCGACACATTTCACAATAGCGACGAAGGTGGACATTTCTCTGCCAAAACTACCACCATCAAGGTCCTGCGAGCTGGATATTACTGGCCTATGCTTTTCAGTGATTCCTACTCTTTGGTAAGGACTTGTAAAAAATGTTAGTTTTCTCTGATAGAAGGAAGAATTCAGCGATGCCCTTCAAATATATCATGGTGGATGAACCATTTGCACAATGGGGCCTAGACTTCATCGGAATGATCAACCTGGATTCTAGTGCCGGACATAAGTGGATTTTAACAGCTACAGACTACTTCACAAGGTGGGCGGAAGCTGTTCCCCTTAAGGGGGCAACAGAAATAGAGATTGTAGACTTCCTCGAAGTACCAGTGACAAGGTTCAACCCTCCGAAGACAATCATTTCGGACAACACCAGAGCATTTCTAGGTACAAAGGTATGTCACTTTGCATTAAAAAATGGCATATTCCTTAAAACATCATCAAACTATTATCCACAGGGAAATGGCCTAGCCGAGTCGACAAACAAAAGCTTAGTCCAACTCCTTAAAAAGATTGGCTCAGAACACTAGAGGGAATGGCATAAAATTCTCTGAAAAGCGCTCTGGGCTAATCGCATAACTTCTAAGCAAGTCCTTAAGACTTCACCTTATGAGCTGGTATATGGGAAGGAGGTGCTGTTACCTATCTCTATGGAGATCCTGGCAATACAATTATTAAAGTCTCTTGAGATAGAACAAAATGAAGCCATGGAGGTTTGGCTCGCCGAACTATTGGAAGTACAAGAAAAAAGAGAGAATTCCCTAATAGCAATGACAAGCCATCAATAGATGGTCAAATGATGGTTTGACAAGACCTTTGACCAGGGTCTAAAAAGTGGAGACTTAGTGCTAGAATATGACAGTAGGGCTGCTAAGCTAAGTCAGCACGGTAAATTTGATAGCCTATGGGAGGGACCCTTCAAAATCATTCGGTGCATACAACATAATGCTTTTGAGCTGGAAAATATGGAACAAGAGCCATTAGGAATCTCAGTTAATGGGATTCATCTTAAGTTGTTCCATTAGGCATTAAGCTCTACCTTGTACAATTGTGAATAGCACTTTTTATTTCCTTTCCTTTTTTGGCATGTTCTTTTTCTAGAATCTGTTGTTTTTCTACGTATTTGCTCATTATCGTTGGCAGGTAAAACACCAGAGTTGCTTTACACAAAATACACTCATGCATGGAGAAATAGCATGCAAAACTTGCAAATCTAGAAAATTTTAAACACAGAAGCAAAAGTGCATGGATTTTTCTTAAAAATGAGAAGTATATATTTATATATATGTTCTTTAGTTACAAAATGGCTAGGATGCCGATTTCCAAAATGTATAAGTATCAAGATATATTATATATAATAGCCTTTTATCAGGCTTATCTAAAATAGGAAAGTTACATTTTGAGCAAGCAGGCAAGGGGGTTATCTATCTAAAAGAATGACTGGCAGCAATTGACGCATTCACTGTAGCGTCCGCTTCTTCCTCGTCCACGGGCTCGTCGGTGGCACTGGTAGCATCATTTGGCACAATCACCAGTGGCAGTGGGAACACCAGGTTCCTGAAGTCAGTGTATTAGTCTACGTCGTAGAAAGGTATCACGTTGTAGCTCTGAAACAGGAAGTGTAGGGCTTGAGTAACCCTCTGCTGGTGCTGGTCACGGGTCTGCAGGCAGAATCCGCTGAGGAATGGTAGCCAAATTGCAACAGCTTCTTCTTCAATAAAGCGACGTAGGTCGCTGGCTGTTGGCAGACCTATCCCATATGTAGCATGTGCAACAACCTCACCGAGCCCATTCAAGTATTTCTTCAAAAAAATTTATTTAACCAGCTTTAGGATAAGTGGCCGGGGAACACAAATGTCTAGCATGGACGCTACAAAGTGTGAGCATATGTCGGTATTCACCCTATACTTATCTTCATATTGTACGCAATCCTTACCTAGGACCCACTTAATGGCTACCAGAACCAGCGAATGCTTGTTCTTCGTCATCGTTTTCAGCCTTCTAGTGGAAATCTCACCTAAGAATGTCGTCTATGATTTAAACGAGGTTAGGCGAATTGGGGTATCCATTGTCCTAACACTGTCCTTAAGTCTTCTAAGATAATGTTGAATTTTCTCACCACCTAACCTATGAAAGGACTTGCTTAGCAATTTGCTACTGACCTATCACCTCTTAAACACTAAGTATGTTTTGTTCACTATCTACTGGCCTATTTATAGAAAAATTGACAAGACACATGCCAATCTGCCTCTAAAAAACGTGATATTATGCTAGCTGCCATCTCGAAAGCCGAGTCTGCATTTGTTCACATTTTGGGCCGGTACATGCATGATAGCACGACTCAAGGCATGCTTAATTAAATGGAGTTGATTAATTAGTTTTAAAAAGATGGCGCTTGTTGGTGAAGAGATGTATGGCCGTAGACTATTGTGTCACCTCTCAAGCACATCCCAGAGCCCAAGATGATACTCATATCTTTTTAGGTGGTGATCGTTTGCTTGGCGTAATCATTCCGGCCAGGATATTAATTGCCAGTACATGCTAACGCAAGGTTAGAAGGCCAATTGCAAGCTCAATTTTCAAGGAGATCAGGGCGTATCACATGATCGCCCAAATATAATGATGAAATCTGGCCTCCTCGGAGTAGCAATCAGTTCATCTTGCACGAGTTGCCAGATTAACAATACATGCCAAATTAAATGCAAAAGGTTTGCTTTCACCTACCACCTTGGAAAAAGTTGCTATTATTGCATAAAAAAGCTTAATATTTCAAAGTCTTTTTACAAACGCAAGGGAAGTGCAAAGTGTTTTCTGTCTGTCTATCTAGAGCAAGCATATTCGCAGGCCAGAAGCTTACAAATTCTACAGAGAAAGAAAAATGTCAGAATCTTCAGCTCAGCCGATGTAAGAGGAGATTAGCTAGGAACTGTTCATGACTATTTTTTCTTCAGCTGAAGTATACATATACGAGGATGTAGCATATGCCACGCTTGGTATACCCATGAAAATGAGAAGAGCCCACATGGAGGAGCTCGATAGACCCAAGGAATGGAGTAACCAGAAAAAGGTTAAAGAAAAATGGGATAATATCTACGACCCAAAGCTTGCAAAGAACCCTAAATCCCTTAGAGAGGCAGCTTGTGCAAGGGTTATCAGCAGCAAAGGTAGACCAATCCACGGTAGGTAGAGTCTGGTATAGTGGTCTCCCATAATACATGGTCCCATTGGTGCACTATTGCCCGGAGGTGGTTGATGCAGCTTTTCAGTGCTATAATCTAGATACCCATTGCATTGAAAGTCACAATTTAAGGGTTCATATCAGTCCATAAGCTATCTAGCACATGTTATATATCCCGGATTTAAGCAGAAAGAAGGAGACTATCGAGCCTTTTCGCCCAAGTAAGGGGAAGAAAATATGGAAGAAAATAAAAATCAGCTCCGATTTCTTGTTAGAGGAGACTAATAGGAAAGGTATTGCGTCTGTTAAGACACCAAGTATCCCTTTATCACATGGTTCATTCAGCGATGATCTCTAGGACGCCATGTCCATATTGGCATTTGTTTGCGGCCGAGACTCTGATGAGAAGATCGAGGCTTTTCAGCTGGGCCCTGCAATACAATTTCACAAACAGCATGAACTCTTCTGGTATGATTTTACTGAGTTTATGGTTGAAGAAATGATACATCAAATAGAGAATTATTAGGAGGAGAAGAAGTTTATATTTCTTTCCTACTTGGTCCACATATTCCTGCATCAGAATCCAAATTTTTTCACCCGATTTCTTCCGCTATCAATTTTCGATGAGTAGAATATAAGAAAGTCGGTGTCTACATGGACACCTTTCCTTTTCAGAACATATGACTATTATGCATTCACGGACTATTTCATAGCCCCTATTTTGAATGATTTGATCGAAAAAGATGATATCATCCAGCTCACCCATGAGCAAACTGGATTTATGCAAAGCTACACCCCTGCTTGTGACTGGTTCTTAGGTAAGGATTTCACAATCCTTCGAATGCGGGGCTTTACTGGCAAACCTTTCCTGCTCCCGGCTTGCGTCACCGATAGAGTGCTCGCGCTGGAAGTTTTTTGACAAGTGTGTGTCATTGATTTCATATTCTGTAGCAGCGGAAGTGTTAAGAAAAAGGAATTTTTCACTTGTCTGAAGAGTTTCAAGTCGGTAACTCTAGTTAAAAAACAATTACACAAGCTGTTAGAGGGGAAGCTGGCACATCTAGGGTTGGTACTGATAAATGATAAGTGGGAGTACAACCCTTTTAATGACCTGCCGGAGCCACATATGAAGGTTACCCATGTTCCTTGACCATACTAGGAGAAGCGGCTTAATCCGCGGACGGGTAGAAAGGAAAATTTTGTTGAATTAGCGCAAATCCCTATGCCGGATACCAGGGGCCCATGGCACAAGTTGTACTTTCCAGTGGCTATGGCCAAGGACAATCTTCTGATGGAGCGCAACATGTATAACAAGTTGAAAATGGGCGAAGAATGGAGTGATGAAAAAATAAGAGCTTTCTAGAAATATCGCTAGGAAACAACACAGTTGGATGCTCCTTATAATCAATTGAAGGACGACCAGGAATTTGACAGATGGTGGAATGAAGGCCACCCCAGCCTGATCTCTAGTGTTGACAGGAGCGAAGAAGAAGAGGGATCCGAGGGGCATGAAGAAGAAGTGGCAGTATCATCCTCTTTAGCGCAAGGGGGCAACATCTGCGGGCATGCCGCCTATGTGGCCACTAATGTACGCTTTAATATATCAAGAGGCTCGCATACATGTACTTGGGCTGCTAAACTGGCCAGGCTAACGCCTCAACAAAAGGATCCGACTGCCGAAGTTAGTGAGTGTCCGCCTGCGAAAAGGCAGCGCACAGAAAGTGTTATTGAAGGAGTTCCGCATAAATCCGCCAAAGGAGAAGTGTCTGCTGCTAGCCAAATGCCAGAGTTTGCAGGTGAGTCACGAACGATCCTGGAGCCACCGCCGACCAGTCAACAGGTACATTTCGCTCCTTCTCTTGCATCTCATTCCTTTGTATCCGCCCCAGCTCCGTTAGCAACTCCTGTCATAAGTCCGAGCCCTCCACCTTCTGCTTCTGGTCCAGATTATTCAGTTGGATTTGCCCAGTATTCGCAAGCCCAACCGTTTATAATTACTCTTTCAAGTATGCTTACACCTACTGCTGCCGCTCAGACTTTCCTCACCTCGCTTTCAGAAAATGTTCCCCCTGTCGGCCCCCATTATTTTTCCGCTATGCTTACTGATCCTTTTCCATTGCAACAAGCCGATACCCAGTCAGCAACTATCCTTCCCTGGCCAATGAGCTTTACGACTGAATCTTTGATTCAGCCGCTACAAATGCCTAGCCCTGCTGATAGTTCTCAGGCCAAGGTATGGAACGTGCCACACTTTTCTCCACAAACTGTCACTCTCCAGAAGAAGCAAATGCGTGCACCTATGAAAATTACCTATCCTTATGCCCTGCCTTCTGGTGCTCCTTTTGCAGGTGGGCTGGTATCATCACCAGCCGAATTCATAACACAGATAGATTGTGGAAAGGAAGTGCGCACAAATAGAATGAGGCGACGCAAGGAAAATGATGACAATGCTCTCGCCGAGCCGAGAGTACAAGCTTCATATAATGAGGCTCGACAAGAATTAAAATTCGCAACCATGTACCCAAGAATAAACAAGCCTCAAGGAGAAATACAACCTGAAGATTATGAGATCTATGCTGTCGGACTTAACATGAAGATAGCCCGGCCACAAAATAAGGTCAAAATCATGGAGGAGACGCAATGGGTGGTTACTTCCGACTTCCTCAAAACGGGTCGCCAGTTAAAAAAGAATGATGAGCAGCTCAGGGCAGCCAAGGAAAGGGTGAGCTTTTTAGAGACAAAGGAGAAATCCTTAGAGGCAGATATCATCCGAATGACTGAAAGAGCGCTGACAACAGAGAATGAGAGAAACAGGCTTCAAGGAAAAATTGCGAAAACCCAAGTTGTTGACCCAGGCTTAGTAAAAGAATTGCAAAGCCAGAACCAGGCGGCCTGACAGAGCCTACAGTCAAAAGAGGAAGAGTTTGAACGCGTCTGCCTTGATTATAGTCAGGGGATGGCACAAAAGGGTGAGGAGTTGGAGTGCCTACAAGAGTAGTATCAGCAAAAGGTATAAGAGAAAGATGCCGAATTCAAAAGCTTGAAGGCTAAGCTAGATGAGGAGCTCCGAGAGACAAAGGCTTCTTTGGAGGAGCAATCGGCTAACCACTCCCGAGCTGAACAAAATTGGAATAAATAAAGGAGCTGCTATGCGGAGCAGTTAGCGTCCGAAAAAAAGAAGAAGATAGAATTAGCCGAGGCCCTCATTTCAAGGGAAGTGGAGATTTCTTTGCTTAAATCTTCTCTGTTACCTGCCCCTGCCCAACCTGATGTCATTCCGCTGGTTAGACAATTATACATTTCTTACTGGGAGAAAGTCAAGACCTTCTGCCTAACACTACAGCCTACCCTCTGATTTATCGACAAGGCATCAAGGCTCAATCAAGAAGCCCATGACACAATAGAGTAGTTCCCACGTTTCATCCTAGAGAAGGTTCCTGAGGCAAGGGACTTGCTTAACAAGCTATACTCCGTCTCGGACGAAATCCTTGCTAGGGCGGGTATCGAAAATCAGGACATTGCTGCTCAAACTGCCAATAAATTCATCCATTGTCACTCCGCTTTCCAGCGCACTAAGGAAGCAACAACTTTTCTAGGTAAGGCGTTGGATGGCATTCGGGGAAGTTTCTCTGAATTAGGCAAGCTGGGGCTGCCGTCCCCGTTCCTTGAGGATGGCTCTATTGCCACAACTACACATATTGCTGAGATTATTGAGCAAAAGGAGAACGACCTGGAAACATTTAAGGAGTTTGACAGCTCCCCAACGGCAGCCGACATTGAGGCGATCATTCATCCACTCTCCCAGTTGCTTTTCCATATCCAAGCAGGCACCGGCCTACCTGAGGTGCTACCTCACAAGGAAGCTATTGATTTCCGCGGGGCACAAAAAAATTTGCGCAGCATGGCTAAGCCATCTGAAAGTGAATGGTCGCCCTTGTAGGCTGCTCTTTCCAAACTCTAACTCCATTCGCCCTATGGATAAAAGCTTTCATCTGCAGAACCAGAGAGTTTTTGGGTTCTACGTTCTTTGTCCGAAACGCCCTTGATAGTCACCAAAAGCTGTTAAAATAAATATTCAAACAGCTCCCTTCGGGTTCTTTTGTAAATGTTCATGCACCGGCCTGTGTGTTGCCGAGTTTTTTTGGCTTTCCATCAAGTTTTGATCTCCCCCTTTGCGCATCCTGACTTCGCAGCTTCGAGTAACGGCTTCCCTTTCAGGTCCAGAAAGGCTGCGCTGGGTGTCCACGTGTCTCGCTGGCGGAGGATTTTTTTTTTGCCTTGAGGTCTCTTTGGGTTGCGAAAGCCTTCTGCGGGGGCCATCACTTCTAGGATTGTTAGAAGGACTCACATCTTGCTACGTGGCGGCGTATCGCAAGTTTTTCATGCAGAGATGAAATAAGCAGTTGCGGGCTGCGGAATGCTTCCGCAAGCCTTCTTTTATTTTGGCAGGCCCTACCTTCTGCCAGGTGGCAGTCATTCATAGCCTTTTCAACACAGTAAGAAGGTGAGCACCGCGGGCTACGAAACGCTGCCACACGTCTTTCGCACCCATTTTTTGCAGCTTTCTCTCCATATCAAGAAGAACGTCAGCCCCTTGAACACGTGTTGCTTCTTCACAATCTCTCGGCAGCAGTAAGAGGAATTCTCATTCGGGCAGCAACGAGCTGCCACGTGCCTTACACTGATCATCGAAGTAGGCGATAGGCTGGCTGAGGAAAACTATGCTATTGGGTGCCGCTGTTCATGAATTCTAAAGCGGTGGATGACACTTGTAGCCTCGGGCCTAGCTGGGACCACTGCCATCATTATGAGGGATTCACCTGTACCAGGATGACCAGATGTTGTTCTCTAACTCATTGCCATTGTAACAACATTGAGAATCTTCTGATTCAGGCATCATTGCAGGAAATTGTGGGATCTTTTCTGTTATGGCTCTCGAAAGCGGTGGGAGTTTTCTCTCCAGCTATATATACTCTCTTTGTCAAAAAAGAAGGGATGGAAGAAAAAGGATATTGGTTTTAGCAAGAGACACTGGGCCTCTCTTATATGTTTTATTTGCAAGAAACTTTCAGACTGTGCCAACTATTCGGCCTTTCTATTTTTCATGTATTGATTAAACTGTAAACTGTGCTTTTTATTGTCTTAAGCATTTCATTTGATAAGACTTCTATATATTGAATACAAGCTTGTTTATCTCAATCATGTCTAAATGACTCTTTTTAGTAGTAAGGATGTATGCGATACTATTTTATGTCAATAAATGAATTGTTTATGCTATAGATTTAAGTCTCTGATACTTTGGAATGTAACAACACCATTCAGGCCCTTAAATCCATGATTTATCGTGCCCATCGGCAGATTTTGGCGCATTGCCTTAGATTAGACTTTCTTTTATTGTATCCATTTCTTTTTCCCTTTCCAAAATCCATTATAGAAGAAGTCGACTTTTTTAAAAATCTGGAGGTCACTCAGTTTGGCGCAAAAGGGTCCCCCTTGAATTGAGTTTCCCATAAGGCACTGTTACCTCGTCAATTTTTGGCGTCAACAACTTTCAAATAGTAGCACATTTTTTGAATCTGAAACATGCATCACATTCTATGCTTTGCATACTATAAGATTAAAAAAAAGAATTGAATTTCATGAAGTTTTGACCAAGTTAATGTGGTCAGACATATGCGTTTTTTATATTTTTTAAAATTTGTAATAAAAAAATTATAATTAATTATTTACTTAGAAAAAAATTAAAAAAATATGCATCATATTGAGACATGAGTTCTCTACTTATATCTAAAATCTTATAAAAAATATTATCATTTTATTGTGGTTAGGGTGGTTAGATAGACACCTACTTCTTATTTTTCCTTGAAATTTAAGTACTCTTGCATTGAAATTTCAAATTTTCACCAAATAGATTTTAAAGAAAAAACCTAGTAGTTTAGAAACTACATTCAATTTGCTACAAATTCTATTGTTACATATTTTTGAAATAATATAGATAACTTATTCAAATTTTTATGTCAAATTGCCTAACTTTGATTTTTCTAAATTTTTTGCCACTTAAGGGCCTATTTTTTCCATGATGATCTTGCACATACCCTCATCCAATTCACCATTTAAAAATGATGACTTGGCAACCATTTGATAGAATTTGGAATCTTTATAAGAAGCTAATGCCAAGAACATCCTTATAGCTTCTATTCTTTCTATTAGGGAAAAAGTCTCTTGAAAATCCATACCTTCCACTTGTGAATAACCTTTACACACAAGCCTTGCTTTGTTTTTGACAAAATTCCCATTCTCATTCAACTTATTTATGAATACCCATTTTGATCCAATGATATTTTTGTTTGTCGATCTTGGGACCAATTCCCAAGTTTGATTCTTCTTAATCTGCAAAATTTCTTATTTTGTTTCTTCCTTCCAATGTTCATCCTTACAGGCTTCACTTACTGACTTCGGTTCAATATCAGAGAACAAGCACAAATTTACTTCTAGTTAACACACCTTTTGTCTTGTCTCCAATAATCTAACTTGCTAAATGATTCCTCTATACATATTTCGGTGTCCTAGGGGACATCATCAAAACATCTTCTTCTCTTTCATTCTGTTCATTCTACTTTTTCTATTCATCTTTATCCTATTCTTCCATAATTTCTTCTATTCTTGCACAATCATGTTCATCAAATACATATCCATCGATATCAATAAAATTCTTCACTATTTCATCAACATTCGCATTCAAGCTTTCTACAATATTCCTCAATATTTTTTTGAAGCATTTGTATTCTTTGCTTTTAATAGAGTATCCCAAAAATATTCCTTCATCACTTCTTGCATCAAATTTTCCCAAAGTTTCCTCATCTCTTATCATATAGCATTTGCTTCTGAATACCTTGAAATATTTGACTATAGGAATTATTTTGTGCCATAGCTCATAGAGAGTTTTTGTATTGTTTTCTCTTGTATGAACTCGATTAAATACATATACAATAGTGTGAAAATATTATTTTCAGTAAACTTTCAGTAATCCGGCTTCAATAATCATTGACCTAGCAACTTCTTGAACTATTCTATTTTTCCTTTCAACAACTCCATTTTGCTAAGGGGTTCTTGGAGGAGATAAATATCTCTTTATTCCATGCACTTCATAAAACATATTGAACTCATGGGAGGTGAATTCTCCACCTCTGTCAAATCTTAATCATTTTATCTTCAAGTTCACTTCATTTTCAACCATAGCCTTGAATTCCTTGAATCTATCTAATGCATTTAATTTCTCTCTTAGAAATGTAACCCATGTATATCTAGAATAATCATCAATTAAAAGCATAAAGTACCTTTCACCAAGTAGACTTCACACTCTCATGGAACCACAAAGATCTGTATGAACCAAATCTAGTAATCCAATAGTAGATTTTTCTCTTGATCTGTAATGACTTCTTGCTTGCTTCTTGAATTGGAAATTCCTGTAGATAGTATTTACAAGCTTTATAATTCTTGGTAGATCTCTCATGGCTTGAACAATACTAATCCTTGCCAATTTATTGAAATTCATGTGACACATTCTCCTGTGCCATAACTAGCTATCATTTATCTGAGTCATAAAACATTGTCCATCATCACCTTTAAGCTGATAAATATTCCCTTCAAATTTCTTTCCTGTAGCAATCAATGTTCTAGATCCTTTTTGGATCTCACATTTCTCATCCTTAAACACAAGATCACATCATTTTCTGCACATTTGACTAGCACTCAACAAATTATGCCTTAAACCCTTAACATAGTAAACATCGTCAATATGATGCTTGCCATTGAAACTTGCTAAACCTATCCCATAGATTTTAGCACCAGTATCATCTCCAAACATAACCAGACCTCCATCATATGTCTCAAGTTTCAAAAACTTACTCATGTCACTAGTTTTGTGATGTGAGCAACCACTGTCAACTACCCAATTTTTTTTTTTCATGTTTAGCATGTAGGGAAGAGATAACATTCATACTTAATCACTAAGAACAATCATTGATTGTCATTTGGATCTTCATATTCTGAATCTTCATCTAAAATACTAGCATTCTCATTAACATAGTAAGCTCTATTAATCTTTTTTCCTTTATTTTTTTCTCATATCTTTGTTTATTATTTTTAGCTCTTTCCCAACATTTTGCAACATAATGACCGATTTCTCCACAACTAAAGCACTTAAAGGGAAATTTACCTTCATAATTACTGGAGCCTTTTCTCATTCTTCTTACAAAGTTAGCCTCGATTTCATCAAATTTTTCTTCATCTGGATCTTCAATTTTTGTAGCTTTAAAAGTAGTCTTTGTTTTTCCTCCACTTCTTAGATTTAGCTTCCTCATTTCTTAAGATGTCAAAAATCCTAGCAGTAGATCCTTAGTACAAGTCTTATAATCTATAGTCTGCTCAGTAGCACTCACCTTTTCACTATAAGCATTATGAAGAGTTCTAAGAATCTTATTTACAATTCTGGTTTCATCTATATTAGCACCAAGAGATTGCATTCCAACCACTACCTCATCCAATCTCTGTATATAGGATTTAAGATTCTCATCTTCACACATATGTATAAGATCAAAATGTGTTTCCAAATTCTATAATTTTTCCTCTTTTACCCTTTCATCACCATCATGCATTCTTTCTAAAGCATCCCATAATTCCTTAGTTGTCTTCAAATTTTGAACCTTAATCAACTTGGAATGTACCAAACTATTCTTCAAGATGAAATTTTCCTTGTTATTCATTTCATGTGCTCTAATTTTTTCATGTGTACTCAAACCATTAGCAGGTGGAGTGTAGGGATCCTTATAAGATTTCTCTACATCATATCCACAATACTTTCCAAATACCACAATTAGTTCCATCAAACCTTGAATAATCAAAGACCATTTTGCTAGCCATCCCAGACCTTTCTCAAGCAGTTAAGTTCTTCACCAAGGAACCAAGCTCTAATACCAATTGTTGGATAAGACAACTGAGAGGGGGGTGAATCATTTGTCATATATTATAATATTAAATTCAATTACCATAACTAACACATAAACAAATTAAGTGATTAACCATCAAATGCAAATGCACAAACACAATAACACCAGATTTACATGGAAAACCAAATGAGGGAAAAACCACGGTGAGGATTAAATCACACTATATAGAATATCAAAACTGATTACAAAAAGGCTCACTACTTGGAATAAGGACTCACTATTTGAACTCATTGTCCATAGGGCTACAACCTGGAGGACTCACTACCACAGAGATACAAAGAAGACAAAGAAGACTTGTTACAAAGACACGACAATCCCGATGCAACAAAGATTCAACCATAATCATTGGTCAAATTGCATGAATGATAGAGTTTTCCTTTTGCTCACTGCATCCAAAAACTCAGTGTTAAGCTTCACACCAATCAACCACACACCTAACTCACACGCTTTCAATTCACGTCTACTCTTTCACTTATCTTCCTTCTTTTGTTATGTACAATTTTCATTGCTAGCACATTCTATATTTATACTATCTCCAACCTTGAAAAGATACAAAGTTAGCCATCCAATATTCAAATTCAAATTAGGTTAGTGCCAAACATCCTAGGGTGGAATTAGAATGAGGGAAACCCAAACACATGCTTCATCAACTTCAAAGATAGTGCTTGACACATAGTTGGCCAAACCAATGTAAAACACATAGATCAATTAAGCTTGATACTTCCAAATGCTAAAACCATCTTTAATAGAACTAGGGAAACACAACTCTAGAATCACGCACCCTAAGACTTCATCAAAGAGAAATTCAGACCAGCAGAAATTCTCCCAAACCTCAACTAGAACACAAAACATAGTTCACAAGCACCCGATCAACATCCTCAACAACTAAATACATGTAACCTTCTTGTAGTACAATTTTCTCAATATCCTCAACATATATAGTCAACAACAACTAGTAGATAACCAGCTGAACGGTTGACATCAATGACAACACTTTCATTCCTCTTTCCATTCTTGCAATAGATGTAATATAGAAATTGTAGCAATATTATTCAAAATGTAATAAGAACAATAATAACAAGCACTTGATATAAGAGGGAAATGGTGAGCTCTTTGGAGGATTCAATTGAAGTGAAAAAATGTGTTCTAAACTATGGTTAAGAAATATCACTTTCTCTAATAAAAAGATTTATTTAGTCTTGTAAGGGTGTTGTAGTGGAGATATCAAGATATATATATATATATATATATATATATATATATATATATATATATATATATATATATATATATATATATATATTAGTCAAGGGATTATCCAAATATTAGATATATCAAAAAGTTAATTTCCAAAAGAATATGAGGGGATTGTTGGATCACATTCACATGTAAAGAGTATTACTTTGCTAGGTAAGTATTATAACAAGTGGCAAAAGAAACTACCTAGGAAATTGATGGTTTGAATTTAAATAAAAAATGGAAGCTAGGAATTGTATGAGTTTCTACATGTCATGCTCATGTCTTAGAGAAACTCTCTACTATTTGGCACATGTTCTTAGAATAAAATAAAAAATAGTATTATATTACAAAATCTTAGCAAGCCTTGGTGAAAAAGATAGGCCAAAATTTAGGCTAAAATGAACCTAAAACATGCTACAAGAATGGATATCAAAATAGGTTTAAAACATAACATAAAATTATGAGGGTACATATTTTTCTATGTTATAGATACACTAGATAAAATTGTCTCCTCCATACACTTGGTAGAAACATTGGCATTATAATCAAAATGCATATTTTAGGAAGTATACACCTAGCTTTATCTATCATATTCTCAATATGTTCTGTAGTGTTTTTAGAGCTCAATTTGTGGTGAGGTCTTTGTTCTTTCCCTTGTAATTGGATTTTTCAACTACTAAATTTTTGGAGAAACTAGAGCCTTAAATTGATTTAATTTTATGATGCTTATATTATTAGGGTTCACCTCTTAGCTAATGACTATTATGTCTTTGGCTTCCCAACCCTAATTTCCATTGTGCTACCCTTTTTGGTCCTTCAAATGCCCATGGTCATGTCCATAGGCACAATTTTCTTAGCATTAGATTCAAATTATTTTTTATCCCTTTCATATGATTTTTCCTATCTATAGAGTTGCTTTTTGGGGGGATATAATCCACTAGCCTACTTACAATACTAGACTTTTGGATTTTTTTAGATAAGTGATTTCTTTCCAACTCTAGAGATCTAGAAAGTGTGCTATCTATTTTGATGTGAATATTGATTGTAATTTTTCTTTAACTAAAAGGTTCATTGTGCTTTAATTTGTTTAATTTTAGATTCACTCTCAAGTTGAGAAGGTGACATGAGAATTCTAGCACTTGTGATATTTTCTCAACCATTTGGAGAGCATCCTATAATAATGAGTTGAGTGTTTCTAAATGGTAAAGAGTCACAACATATCTCTAGTTGTTCATAGACATAGTTGTAATCATTTCCCCATCCATGTCCATTTCTTGCCACTATCGATGAAGTGTAGATGATATGTTTCCCCTCATGGGAAGGTATCTAGCATGAAGCAGGTTGTCGTGAACTTGCATTTTGTTATTAATCTACATATTAAAAATTGCTACTAGTGTTAAATCTATCACCAAGTTAGGGTATTTTCATACCCTTTATTCTCAATAATTAGTTGACATCTCACAATGAATAAGTGACTCCAAATATACTTTATAAACATGTTCCATGGATAATTAATATAAAATTTTATAATATACATTTTAAAATTGTAAATACTCGCCAACCACTTTTTACTATAAATCTTTTAAAATTTTGTTCTTACATTTGTAATCAATAATTTACAAATTAATAAAATAATTATTTACCATAATTCATTAATATTTTTCTCTTGAATTTTTTTTAATAAATGATGGGTACATCTAGTTACCTTACATTTTTAAACAATGATTTACTTTAATGAAATAATTGTTTTCCATACTCTTCTATAATTCATTAGTATTTTGCTATGTACATTCTTTTTAATAAATGATGGATACACCTAGTTTCCTTTCCCATGCACCTATGGATGCAGTTAGTAGCCGTTGAAATAAATAAAAGATGTTATATAAAATTTAATTAGGTGTGAACATCTCTCCCGTCATCTCCTGCATGACAGTCATTTGTTAGGTGTTTGTAAAGGATATTTTTAAATAGATAATAGACCACATGCTAAGTCTCATAAATAGGGATTTTAATGAGATTCTCTTGTACCAAATTTTTCATGATAGATTTGATTGATTCCCCAAGGGCTATGTATTTTCATTTTGGGGGATACTTGTTTTGCGGGAGTGGTCCCCCTTGATTACTTAGATTGTTGACCACTTGATTATTGGGTGGTTGTGATACTGCATTGGCTTGTGTGTTGTTTTGATTATTGGTTTGTGGTTGTTGATATGACTACGTCTTTTACCTTGGCGCATTGATGACCACTTTGGCATCAATGGCACCATCATTAGTGACATTCTTGTTCTTTACTCATGTATGAGGTTTTTTGTTATAACTAGTTGATGGGTAGTTATCTTGATATTCTTGATGTGTGGATGTCCCCCCCTGTGCAATCAGGGTTCTTTCAATGTTGAGCACCTTGAGGATCAACTAGTCATATGTGGTGATGTACTAGATTTTTAGATGGAAGGAAAAGGTTTTTTCAAGATTGGAAATGATAATGCAAATTTGTTGTTCTTCTAGCATGGTCCACTTGCTCCTATTGGCCTTGGATCGCCATCATTGTAAGAAGGATGTGAATGTTTCCCCCTTAGCCTGTTTGAGAGTAGATAGTTCCTCTAGACTCACATCCATGCCAATGTTGAATACGTAGTTCTATATGAATGCATCCACAATTTCTTGGAACTTTTTGATTCTAGGAGGAAGGTGAGAGAACCATTCCATTGCTGGTCCAGCCAGATTTTGAGGGAATAGTCACATTAGATATGTGTCATCGTATGTAACTTCCATACAATGTACCTGAAATTCCCTGATGTGATCTTCAAGATTACCTGTCCCATGATATTTGTCAAATTTAGGGATTTCAAACCCTTTTGGGAATGGTACCATTGCAATGCTTCTATCAAATGGATAGGGGCACAAATTGCTTGCCATTTTTGTTGTCTTCCTTGATTGGAGGTCTAGCACTTGTTGTGAGAGAAATTTTATTTGTGTAGACACATCATTTTGTGGATCGAGAGGTGGGGTGAATGTGTTTTGAGGTGGTTTGATTGTTTGAGTGATGGGTAGGGTGTTTTGCATGTTTATGGGAGGTTGTTGTAAACTTTATTGTGTGATCAAGGCTTGTTGATATGCCTGGAATTGTTGTTGTGCCAACAACACTTGTTGTTGGTCTTGCTGCTATTGTGCCAACAATGCTTGTTGTCGGTCTTTTTGTTGTTGTTCCAACAATGCTTGTTGTTGGGTTAGTAGCTGAGCTACTTCTTATTGCACTTGGTACTGTTGCAAAGCTTGATGATAGGCTTGTTGTTGAGATGCTTATTGTTGTGCTTGGTATTGTGCTTGTGCTTGAGCTTGTTGGGCTTGATATTGAGCTTGTGCCTAAGCTTGATCTTGTTGAGTAGCTTGTGTAGCTTGGGAAGCTTGAGTAGCTTGGGCGACTTGAGTAGCTTGGGCAGCTTGAGTAGCTTGGGTAGCTTGAGTAGCTTGGGAAGCTTGAGTAGCTTGTGCAACTTCTTGTTGTAGCAATAAAGCTTGGGCTTGGGCAGCCTGTTGTGCTTGTTGAGCAGCTTGTTGTGTTCATGCTTGTTGGGCAGCTAGCAGTGTAGCTTATGTGGCTTGTTGAGCTTGAAACTGCTAGAGTGCTTTTTGATAGGCTTGTTGAGTTGCTTGCAATGTGATGCTATATTAGTTTTCCATGTTTGGTTTTGGTGGTGGTGGTGGAGGATACAAAATGGTGTGAAATGTTGTGATGAGAGTTTTTTGAGGTGGCTATTGAGGTGTTGTTGGATTGATGATAGGAGGTTGCGTAGTAGATGGTGTGGTTGTTATGATAGGCCCTTGGGATACCATATTTATAGATGGTGTAACAATTAATTGTGTCATTTGGATTGGTGCCACCTGGTGTTGCAATATTAGTGGCATGATCAGAGGATTTGGTACATTGATTTGATTTATGATTGGGGGATTGTTTTGATTTTGTTGATTGAGGATGGGTAAAGGGGGATGCCCTAAACTAAGGATTGGTGTGGATGTTATTAGTAGAGGGGGAAATGGTGGGAAGATAGTTTGTGTGTTCCCTCAAGAAAATGATGATGATGAGGGATCAAGGATTCTCCCTTGTCCAAATAATCCATCTTCTCCTTGTGAGGTCATGGGGAGAGAGATTTGTGTGTAAAGAGGATATGTCGGTGTTGCAGTGAAAGCGGATGGATTATTGGTGTCATGAAAGATGAGTGGAACATATGGGTGTTTTGGATCTTGAGGGATGGATTGAACCAAGATGGTGTTTGCATCCAAGTCTTGGTTGTTTAAAAGGGGATGTGTTTGAAGAGCATGAAGCAATGAACTCCCCTTGTTGACAATAGGTTGAGTTGGAGCAAGGGATGATGTGGGTTGTGGGATGGGTTGAATGATGCTTTGAAAGGAGTGTGTGAATGAGACCAATGGAATAATTCTAAGAGGTTTCTCCACAATAGTGCTTACTTCATAATCAAAAGGGAGTTTAGCCCCTTATTTTTCCAATTCTATCATGTATTGTGAAGGATTAAGTCTCATCATGGCATTGACAATTTTGTGAGTCTCAAGATTTTGGACCATTTCTATGATTTCATCTTGAGTCATTCCAAGGACTTTATTGGTAATATCCTCCACTTGGAAACCTTCCTCTTGAGGATCTTGTGGAAGTTGAGGAAGATTGAGTGGGGGGGATTGCTAGACCCAATGTGATTGATTTTAAGAGTGGTTTGACTCAAGTCACTTGAAGTGGATGCTTCTTTATTTGTTTCCATGTTATTCTTATGTTGAGATCTAGTTTGGACCATAAAATAAGGATCAATTTTTAGGAATGTGGGAGGGGAACCTCCAACTCCTTAGATTGATCTAAAATTTAGGTACAAAAAAGAAAGTCTAAGATGTTAAAGATCAAAGGATGGTGAAAATAAAATGAAAGATGGGTGATGTGAATGATTGAACTCTTAAGAAACCTTGAAGGAGATACTAGAAATTAGGAATTTTGGATTTTTGATGTTGGGTTTGATTTTGTATTTTGATTTTGATTTGGATTTGATTTTGGATTTGATTTTGGCTTTGATAATGAACTCATAAACTCCAAGAGGTTAGATGTTGTCTTGGAATAAATTTTTCCACAAGGTGATAATTTAACTAAGTGTATGAAGAAGGATGCATCCACACACACAGTCAAACAAGATGATTTTGATTTGATTCAAAGGATTTTCCATAAATTTTAGTATGAAGGATTTTTCCAAGATTTCTAAGAGTTGTTTGTGAGATGGATTTTGATTGATGTTTGAGGATGAATGAAGGTGTTGATTTTGATCCTAAGTGAACTTAGAGAGAATTTTTCCTACAAGACCTCAGTATTGAAGAACATGCTATACTTCCTATGTGAGAAACTCAAACCTTTGAAAAAGACCTAGATTTTGAAAATAGTAAAATGAATACAAATTGGCATTGTTCTTTGGTGTGCACGTTTGTAAAAATTGAAGACCAATCTCTCTCTAAATTCATAGAGTGTTGAAAGACATTTCTTGAGAGCTCTTGGACTAAGACCTTTGGACTTTGGTTTTCAGATTTTGATCTTTTCGGAAATCATTTGAAAAATCACATGTGTGGGGTCCAATTATTTCTTATCTTTTCTTAATGAGTTATTTTTACCACAAACACTTTCTTGCTTAGCTTTTGAACTCAATGTCTAATATCTCAATTTATTTTCATCCCAAAGGTCCATTATGTGGAAATAAAGGAAATTAAGGAAATAGTTCCCTAATTTTGACTTTAGTGAGAGAAAATTAAGATATAAATCCAAATACTTAGAAGCCTCAAAGGATGAAATCCCTAGGGACAAGCAGTAGCACTTGGATTCCTTCAAAGGTATTTGCTTCTACTAAAGGGTTTGAAATTTGATGACCATTGTTGACTGTTTGTTTTCCAATGTTTTAGATCCAAGAAAAGTGTTTTGATTCCAAAATGATGCACAACCCTAGGATAGAAAGAGATAGTATTTGTTGAATTCCCACTTGGATAAATATAGTTGTGCTTATTTAGATCGGATGACTAGAAGCTTGACCACACTGGCTCCTCTCCATGACACTCACTTCCATAGATCAGCCAAGCTTCAATTCTCATGAATCTCCCATGAAATTTTTTTCATCTCTACAAAGAATTGCAAGTATGTGGGATGGCTTTAGAATGACCATTCTTGCACCAACAAATAGTAAGGATTTTGGCCTCTATACAAATTGGTTCTTAGTCAGGGTGATTGGGAACATGGCACCTTGTGAGCATCCTGTTGGATCTTAAAAATAAAGATTGCAAATCCTAAGAGGATGCCAAGCTCTATGATCAGATTTTCAATGCTCTTGAACCAACAAATGGAGTTAACTTATGTGTTTGATAACTCCTTGCACTACAAGCTCTGCTAACCTAGGCGGGTATACCTCTATAATGAAGCAGATTGGAAGAATGTATGATTTGGTTGAATTGACTAGTTTATCACGGTGGAAAACAATATAGGATAGATAAATTACTATTGACTAATCTAATTCTAATGTGACAATAGGTGATTTATGATGTGAAATTAAATAAGTAATGTATGAATGAGATGGACCCGTTCTCTATTGGCTGTGCGGAGTCAATGTAGTTCTATAACTAGTGGTAGATTCTGGTTTTAACTTTGATTGTTTGGAACTTTAACTTGTCTATACTTTGTACAAACCTGAAAGGATGTGACTAACAACCTCTTCTTACTAATCCAATTGACCCTACCAAGTTAATTTGATCTCTTAAAATGACTTTTAATCCATCTTTGAAGGAACCAATCAACAAAACCACACAATATCAGCAAACGTGTATTGACCAGTAAGTTTAATCTTCACTTGAATAATAGGATAGCATCAATTTGGAGACAACATGAAAATCATATCAACTACCTAACTCTTCTTTATTGATCCAATTGTTACCCCAAAGTTACTATAATCAAATAAAAGGATTTAATTCTTTAACATAAACCAATTAATTTGACCACACAACAATAAAAAATGTGTTTTGATGGAATTGAAACATCAAATTGGATATACAACTCCAAATAACATGGAAGTAGCAATATGGAGACAATTAAGTAATTGCTTCAAATCAACAAACAATAGATACTAGTATTGCACCACACAAAATTAACGATCTTTCATTGATTTCAGCCAAAATTTATACATGCATCCAGGTCCATTCAGTATAACCAACATTTTGAAAATACCTCTATTATATCTCCTATTTCCTTTCTATTCACTCTTATCTTCCTATCACTATATGACCAACATATATATCAATACTTTAAAGAGGACACACCCCTTCATAATTGTCTTTTGAGTTTAACAATAATTAAACATAATTAATTAGGCTTTAGTTAGCCATAAATGGACTTTTGTCAAATGTTCAAAATAATCCTGTCTTGAATGGGTGTCATCATCTTTTGACATGTTCCTGGCTGCTATCTCCATGATCACCATCTTTTCCATCTACTCACATGCCTCATCCAATGTTGAGTCCTTGCTTGTGGCTACTTCTAGTGTTTTATGTAACATCAACCTACATTCTTCAATCCACTTGGTCCTGTCTTTTAACTTTCCATCACTTATGAACAATGTCGGAACCCCTTCCTTTGCAGCATTAGAAAATCCCTTTGCATCTCCCTGAAGTTCCTCATAGTAACCCTTGTGATTTCTCATGATCTCCTTGGTAGCAGTGACAACTTCATTGTCAGAAATATCTCTCTTTTGTATTTCCTGAAATCTTTCCTAAATTCTATCACTATTCCTTTTGTGCTCCTGATTTGTAGCATAACTCTTTGAATGAGTTCCCCAAAACTTGCTCATCCAAACCATTAGATTAGCATGCCTTTTTCTTGAATACTACAAAAAGTGTATCAAATTTGGCTTGACCATATATATTTGATTCTTCCCTTTTGTCCTTTGTCTAGGAACTTTCTCCTTGAGTCAATAACCTTGTACCCTTGACCATGTCTTTTAGAAAATAATTCTCCTTGAGAATCCTCTCATTACTCATTTTTTACATATCCCTTTCTTTGATCAACATTTGAATTTGTGCTTTATTCAATTTGGCAACATTGATGCCAATATCAACAGTTGCAACCAGGTCAACTTCTCCAACCTTTAATGTCATCAAATGGCCAAATTCCTTTTTTGTGTCAATTATCACTGATTTCCTATGTGGAGGATACAAAGTCCAAATCATGAGAGAATTTTCATTAGGGTCGTACCCTGTGTAAGCTTCTATAACTCCTTCCAGGCTTAACTTGTGTGTTGCACCATTATTGTGTAAAAAAATGTCAAAGACAAGAGCTAAATTCAAATCCAAGCTTGGAATATCATAACACCAGATTCTTCTAACAACCTCCTTCCATTTTCTAGAGTCATGTCTTTCATTTCATTCTCCACATTTAACTTCAAGGTCTTCAGTAGTTGTGCCTCATTGCTAGGAGTAATATCTATAATAGACTCCCTGATTGCTTTCCCCTTTTGCTTATACAAAAATGACCTAAATTTAGAAGACTTGATAAACTCATCATTAGAAACAAAATACCTATAGGCTAATTTCCTTACATCTGTATCATACACTTCCTCAACCTCTTGCTCTCTATTTGGAGGTTGATATTCTTCTATTATCAATTTTGAAATCTTATTCATTTGATCATGAGGTTCTTTTTCACCAAAGGGTTCTTCATCACTAGAAGACAACATCTTTGCCTCTTCAATTTCCCTCATCTACTGCTCTACCTTCCTATTATATTCATCAATGGCTAGTTCTACCTCCCTCTTTTCCATATTTCTGATTATGTCATCATGTGGGCAAGGTATATGAGCATATCCACCGAAGTTTACCTTCTTTCTAGAAAAATCAATGTAACCTTTAGGTTCAAACCCTTTTCCTAGTGCTGCTTTCTTCAAATTGAATTGAGATAATTTATTTAAAATAAAATCATATCCTTCCTTAGACAAGACAATGAAATCTCCAAAACATAGTGTACTTGGCATAAATGATTGTTTCTCAAAAGAACTCAAATTCATAACACTAGAGTAATCCAGTTGTCTAACAATTTACAAATATGCAATTCTATCTGGTACCATTTTTGGGAGAAGGAAAGGTGTGCCTTCAAATCCATACACCCTAATCATTGTGGAAGATCAACATAATAGTACCAATCACCCCAATTGTGACCAAAATTTCCTGATCCATTGAAATATTTTGGCCTAAGAAATCTCTTAATTTCATTAGTTAAAGAATGATCACATAGATGATTGAAAAATCTGTACAGTATTTTGACAAAATGCTCCTCAAAATGCACATAACAAGAACTCACAGATCTACTATCCCATATGGCAGTCCACAACTGCACTAGTAGTGGCTAACCTTCCTTGTCATATTGTGTTATTCTCAATTCTTCTGGCCACAACCCTAACTCCTACCCATAGTACAATTCCATATGCATGAAAAGGGAGTAGTGTTTGAAATACATTATAGGAGCACCATTCTTGATGGTTGTTAATGCTAAATCAATCTCTTTGAAAATATGTGTGGCACAATCAAAAGGACTTGGATTGTGACATTGCACATCTGTAACAATTACCATTAGCCTTATAGACATGAACTCAGGAACCTCGATTCCCATTACTTGCTCTACTAAGAAGTAGGTATGTTTCATGTATGGCTCAAACAAGTCAACATGGAAAGGAGGTCCATCCCCATATTCAAGTGGTACTAAATTCCCATCATTTCTGGGTCTATGCAGTGGCAATCTCCATCCTTTATAAGTAGTTTCCGTCCTCCAGTACTCTTTCTCTAAATCCTCATGTATTATGGGCTCATCATAGGTGTTATCTAGGTTGAACACTTCACAAAGAGAATTTTTTGACAAATGTATAAAGGGATTTCCTTGTAGGTCACATATGGATTTCGAATCAGGGTTATATTGTTTTTATAGGAGTTTTATGAGGTCAATTCTTACGAATACATTAGGGACAAAAACCTTTCCTAAATTGAAATTCCATGGATTGCATATAGGTTCAAACCTATTTCTTTGACCGTAATGGAAAATAAAAGGCTCATATCCCCTAATTGGGGTCCATACATCACCCACATGTGCACATTTATCTTCTAACCTCTCAACATTAACCCTTAACTATGTACACCTTCTGGCCTTTGGTCTTGAACCAGGAAATTGGTCAATGAGGTATTGGTTTAGTTTCCTCTCCTTTGTTTTAGGTACCTAACCAATTTCAATTCTCTATTTTTTACCCTTTGACTGACTACTTTCACCTTGTTGTTTTCTTCCCTTTTTCTTCTCAGAGCTTGACCTTTCCATCTTTCAATATAACAAAATTGAATCAGAATTTCAATTGGAAAGGGACTTACTTGTGAATCTCTATCCACACTGAAATCTTGGCTTCTTTCCAATCCTTCATCCTTCTCACTGCGAATTCTAAAAATCCCTTTTGATTATTCTTCTTTCAATCAAAAGATATGTACATAATGCACATTTGTGCAGCCATTAATGTCTCTCAGTAAATGAATGCAATAGATTTTTTGAATTTCAAAATGTCATAATGACAAGATCATATCGGTGAGACTCCCTTGGTTCTTGGCTGATCTATGTATCATCTTGGTGCCACCCTTGTTTTATTTGATCACCAAGACATAACCAACTATCTTTTTGATGAGGAGTGACCTTTGATTTATTCTCCTTGGTCAGGAAGATTGAGTGATTCTTCCACCAATGCTACATGAATGACCTCTTTCTTGTTTTCCAATACCTACTTCTTCAGGAAGATCATTGTGGAGTTACCCTGATCTAAAATTATTCTGGATCATTAGAAGCCCTTTTCCATCATTGGCCAATGTTACTTCGAAGAATATTGATTCCTTTGTATTATCATTAGCATGACAAAAACCATTTCCAAGAGAATGAAACATTGCTCTGATGTCATTTGGTCTCTCCAAAATATCCATCTACTGCTTCTTTCATTTAGATGGGTTGGCCAGACTCTCCCCGAAACTTCCTTCATTGGTGTAGTCTGTGAGGCTAGAAAGAAAAAAAAAACTCACTCTAATTGTGCATGTCTCTCCAATAAGCTCCATATATCGCTTCACTTTTTCTGGATTGATCAGAAAAACTCCTCCCAATATTTTCATTATTGACGTAACCAATATGGTTAGTGAGATCTATGTGATTCATTCTGATTGCATAAGTCTTCTCGATAGTTGTTCTTTTGTCCCATCGATGAAATAAAATTTGTGTCTTGTCGATACATTTTTTATCGGTGTGAGGTAAGAGCTTAGCCTAACCTAGCAACTTCGATCTGACTACTTTGTTCTTGCCGATGACTTCCATCGGTAAGACAACAAGCATTGTCCTACTGATTATGCATTATCCATGACCTCTCATCGGTGTAACTCAGTTCACTTCCTACCGATATGTAGAAGATGCTCAAGCTGAGAAGCTATGATCTATTGATCGGAATGGCCTTACCTAATCTTGTCGATATAGACCAGTAGTTTGAAACTCTTGCTCAATGATGTCTAGAGGAATGCTCATGTATCAAAGGCTAAATTGGTGGGATTATTGGTGAACATGGATGGATCTTGTCATACAAATATTAACAATTTGTACTACTTATGAAATTATGATGTGGGAACTTCCTGGGAAACATGAGTAAAGGCCAATAAATATAATATTTTTATAGTCCCAACATGTCCAGAAATCCATTGAAGGTTTTGATCAATCCTACTAGGAGTGGTTATACTTTTTACAGTAGTACCCCATTCTGAAACACACTAAATGGCTAAGGCCTACATACCATGAGGACTTGACAATTTAGTCTTATCCATTTGTATACCGGCCCAAGTGAAAAACTGGTTGGAGTTGCCTTCGAATTGGTCTTAGACAAGCCCTTCTAAAGGTAAATAGTAGCAAGCAAGAACATTTGTAGTTCGATCAATCTTTGTTTGCGTGAACAAAGAGAGAACACACATGATATACTTAGCTCACACTAGCAAGATTTGTTCAATATTTAAAAGCCCAAATTGAAGTGTGGAGGTGTAGACATCTGAATTTAATCACTTCCATATGGTTAAATTTAATGTCTTTCTGTCTATCGTGTTAATATTAATTTATTAAATTAATATTACACCTTTTGTTTCATATTGGTAAAGTATTTAATAATTAATACTTTACCTTTCACCCTATTCCTCTCTAAATTAAATAAATACGCTAATTTATTTAATTTAGTCATTTTTACCCTTTTGATTTAAAATCAATTTAAAATTCTTCACTTGTCACATCCTCCATAACCTTGCCCTAATCTGAATTAATTTAATTAATTCATGATTATGATGTGCATCCTCTTAATTAGAGATTAATGTCACATCCTCCTACATTTTCCACTTGCCTCTAATCTTCCATTAATTAGCTTAATCCAATATTTGCACAACCTTAACCAAGGTCATTAGCCATTTTAGCACCACTTTTTGGTCAATTCTTTCATTTTTCTTTTTTGGATCTCTCCTTCCCATGTCTCTCTCCTCCCTATGTGAATTTTTAATTCACATTTTGTCTTTCCAAGGCTTCTAGAACCTTGGACTTGTCACAATCTCCACATGTGACCAAGTCCCACCTTTTTGGAGCCCACCTTTTACCCTTTAGATCATCCTAGTAATGTGAATTTTTAATTCACATTTATATCCCCAACCACCTTTCCTTTTCCCATGTAGATTTTTGAGGAATTCCAAAATTCCTCAAATGTCCCTTTCACTCCCACTTGGGGACAAGAAATCCCTTTTTAAGGAAATCTCCTCACTCCCCAAGGTGCATGTCCTTCCTCCACCTCATGTACCTTCTTGACACCTCACTTACACCTCATATCCCCTTGTCCACTTCACCCTCCACATGTCAAGATGTGAGGGCTTGTGGGTTCTCAACCCACCATAGCCCTTCATCTTGGCCTTGTTGGATGCATCTTGACCGTTGAATTCTCTAGAGAATTCAAATTCTCCTATAAATACCCCCTCCTCAAGGGCATTTGGGGGACTTTGGTATTTTCATAACTACATGTTGCCAATTTACATCCTCAATCATCTACCATCATATAGCTATCAATTCTAATCATTTTGCACATCTAATCTTGCATCTAGTCACTCAAGCCATCATCTAAGGAGCACACACATCATCCCAAGCAAGGGCCAATCAAGGAGAAATCAACAACAAGGAAGGTGAAATCGTTTGTGTCTTATTTTGTCCATTTCCTTCTTGTTTTATCACTCCTTTGGCTAATCTTGAGGTGTCCTTGGTCTTTTATCATTTGCATTCTTAAGTTGTTTTGCACATTTAGAGTAGGATAAATTCCAAGGTATACAGAAGGAAATCTTTTAGACAACCTAATATCACCAAAGACTTTTGATTCTCAAGATCATTGTGAAGCATGAGAGAAGTGCATACACCTTTTAAATGATATTAATTTGTAAAAAAATTACAAAACACAAAAGACACATGTTCATTTTATACTTCAAAAGCAATAATGGATTCTTTTTATAGCACCAAGAGGAAATGTTTGGAGTTGTTTGTTCAATTCTTAAATCCAAAACCAAATCTAGTAAGTTCCTAATGTTCTTTTTAACCCTTTGATCGTTCTTTTTAAAACCCAAACAAAATTTATTTGAGTCCAAAAATTGAAGATAACAATATCTTAAAGATGAGATTATAATTGTTCCCAAAGTGTTTAAAAATACTTGTTGGGTATGTGCAGGATCATGATGAGCCAAAACGTGGCAATATGATGGGTATGTGTAGGGTATGTGGCTGATGACTTTTTTTTTACCCAAAATTGATGAAACAAAAAAAGGGTTTTAAAGGAGATTCTCAACTTTCCACCAATATAAATTATGTTTTACTTTGAATTTGATAAATAATAATTATTCATTTTCTATTTGAATTACAACTAAAGTCTTGATTGATAGGCTAATTGAAAAACATCTATAGCTTTCAAACGACACATTTTTGAATCAAACATTACACATTCTATGCTTTGCATACTATAGGATTAAAAAAAATAAAAATTCATGAAGTCTTGACCAAGTTAAGGTGGTTAGACATCACGAGGTTTTATATTTTTTAAAAGTTGTAATAAAAAAATTCATAATTAATTATTTACTTGGAAAAAAATTATAAAAATATGCATCACATCGAACATGAGTCCTCTACTTATATCTAAAATATTATAAAAAATATTATCATTTTTTTTGGTTAGGTCGTCCACAGACACCTACTTCTTATTTTCTCCTTGAAATTTAAGTACTCTTATATTGAAATTTCAAAATTTCCTAAATAGATTAAAACCTAGTAGTTTAGAAACTACATTCAATTTTCTACATATTCTATTCTTACATTTTTTCAAATAATATAGATAGCTTATTCAAATTTTTACGTCAAATTGCCTAACTTTGATTTTTCTAATTTTTTTGCCACCTAAGGGCCTATTTTTTCCATGATGATCATGCATATACCCTATTACAATTATGAGATGGTGTCATAGAAATCCTTCTCTTTGCTTCCTCCTTCCCTTCTTGATCACCTCAACCTACAAAAGTTGAGTAGCTTATAGAAAATAGAGCCACAAGAGAGGTCAAAAGTCAAAAGTGATCAATATAAAAGGAATCTGTCAAAATAAAACTCAAAAGTGACCTTTTAACCAACTCCAGTGTTGCAATCCATAGAGGCATTGTTGTTTGGAGAAGTCAACATCGCTCCGATTAAGTCAACATCTCTCTGTGAAAAATAGAGACTACGATTGTGTTCCAATTTTCTCCCAACGTCACCCTTTGGAGTTTAACTGGTCTGGCCTTCTGGTGAATCCCTACAGCATTGCATTTTGGAGTAGAGACAGTGTCACTATATATGATGCTAGACTAATAGCATCAATTTTTGACCTTCTTAGTGTCGTTTCTTGAAAGCACAAAAAATTGAAAAAACAAGGAAATTCAACCAAAAAATGTGTTAATTTTGAAAGGTAGGCCCTCCTAGTGCTAAAATGTGAATGGTTGGTCTAGACCTGCTCAAACATGAACAAAAAATCCAATGTTAGTCAATAAAAACATCTAAAACAAACATTCCCCATGTACAATTCATTTAAACACAATGAACAAGAAACAAAGCAAAATTAATCAAATGAAAGCTACTAAATATTATTCAAAACATTCAAACCAACATCCCATGGGGGAATTGGTGCTACTTTGATGTGGAAAGTAGCCCTTTCCCAATTCCTTGATGAACTTGATGAAGATTGTGTGCTTCTTGATGAAAATTGTTGATAACCTTACTAAGATTGATGAAAACTATGAAAACTTGGATGAAAATGGATGAAATTTTCTTCAAATCTATAGATAGTAACTTTGCATGAAGTTGTGGATCCCAAATAAATAGAGGAGTCCTCCATTTATAGGAAAGAAGGATGGAGGAATGAGAAATATGAAGAATGTGGGATCAAACATGAACCAATGGCATTGTGCCACTTGTCAGCATGCTATTGAAGAGAGGTGGAACACATTTTGATCAATGTGTAAATTAATGCAATTAGGTGGAATTTGAAATTCAAAAGATGGCTTGTGGAGGAAGAGTTGAAAGATGAGTTTGTTAGCTCTCAAAAACGCAGGTTTTAACCACAAAAGGGTGCCAAGCTTTCACGATGTTTCAGGGTAACAAAACAAGGTTTGAAACAATCAAACCTTCTACTTTTTAGGTGCTGCAAGACCAAGGAGGGTGTACCTCTCTAAATAATGCAGACTTAACTTGCAATTAATCCTCTTACAACATTTTCTCACAATGGCACATGGTAGTGAACAAATGACATCTAACTTGAGAATTGTGACAATAATCTGATCTAAGTCCTAGATACTCAATTAAAAGAAACTGAATGAAGTGCAGAGACTAGTGCCTTGTTGGGTATGCAGAGTCAAATGAGATCGAGATAAGCAACACTTTCTGGAGAAGACACAAATTATCTGGCATATGCTTTGTTTACAACTTGTATAAACATGCAACCATGTAACTACTAAGTTCTAATTCAATAATCCAAAATGAGTTTCTCTGATTATTGTGATCAATAAGAGGATTTTAATCTTTGCTTGAAAGAAACAGTTGATTGATCACACAAATACAACAAATGTGTATCGATAAATCAAATATAAACTTGCTATGTTAATTTAAACAACCAAAAAAATCATTCATGGAGACAACTTAGCAGTATTTTTCATTTCAATTCAACAGATAATTGACACCAGAGAAAATGCAGCAACATCAACTGAATCTCATAAATACCTCCATTGTGAAAATCATGCAACAATAGCCTCTGGTTTGATAATTTTATTCTACTATATCTACTTTGCAGTGTATCAAAAATCTAATGTTCAGTTCCTATTAACAACTACAACATGCTTATTTATACACCAACATAATCAAAATAAAATATTATGTTGGCCCTCCAAAAGATTCGGGCACAATCCAAGTCGGCTAGCAATGGTCTCCAAGCATTCAACATGTCGGCCACAAGATTTTGAGATTCTGTTTTCACCAGTGAATAGTCAGCGAGACACCCATATCATCCTGTCGAAGGCAATTCATTCGCTTATCGCTCCGCTTGCATCCCTGTTTTAGTCGCATTCACCGTAGCTACCCGTTAGTCATATCAAGATCAAATAATGTTCCTTTGTTTGCACTCTGCTTCGCTATAACCCATAGGTATCACATAGACCTCACACAGAATGTATTAAGTTTCACTGAGAGCCCATACTATTTTCACTGTCACCAAGACACAGGGAGAGTCATACCGAAAAGCATACATGTTTTGTCCACTGTTGCCGTGACCAGACCATCATTACGCCAAACATAAGAAGTATCGCCATAGCCCATTGCTCTCGGGGAGACCAAATACCAAAACACATAAGTCACAACGAGCCACTCCTGACTCCATTCAACTTCGCCAAGACTGCAAGATTCTCTCACTGAAAGGACACCCAACGTGCCCGCCAAGACCCAAGCCTTTCACCATGACCTCCTGCCACAAACACATGCCTTTGCCAATGTCCTATGTCACCGAGATAGATATAAAGTTCTACCGAAATTATATTCAAAGAGAAACTATGTGTAAGGTAGGCAAGACTGAAGGTCACTCACCAAGACCTTACAATGATAGCCATATCCCCCACTGAGCCGCTCCATCCACTGTCGGTCGGTAAAACAAAATGAAATCGCCAGGACATGATGTCGATACCCCAGACCTATGCCGATACATTCCAAAGTGTAAAAATGAAAACGTGGATGAAATCTATGGGGCAGAAGGTGCAGAATGTAGATAAAGCACCATGAAAATGATGGAAATGTGGCTTAAGTAAATATCACATAGAGACTCAGGGGATATGAGGATATGAAAAATAATCATCAGATTTTGATAGTTTCAACAGTGGCTTTGTCTGGGGATGAATGATAGTTAGATCATTGCAAGGATCCAGAATCCTTGGGAGAGCAGGCCAGATAGAGAAAGAACCAATGAGCAGTAATGGAATGAATGGTAATGGAAATGAATGCAAAGTGAATGCAAGATGGAGGTGAATCAAAAATGGGAGTGAAATGGAGGTGGATGAAAACTTAAAACAACTATTAATGGAAAATAACTTTTAAGAGGATAGACAAGAGTTGTCCATGCACTGGCAACCCTTAATCCTCTGTGTTGCTTAAGAGAAGAAAAGATTTAAGAATTTCCCATGAACAGGTAATTCCTGATCTTCACTAGCCATGTTCTATAGATAATATGAGTCTTCACCCCTTTTTCCAACAACAACAAAAGGTCCCAACCACAAGGCTTCAAATTTGCCATGCTTGCCTTTCTCCTGGCACCTTGCATTCCACATCAACACCAAATCATTTTCTTCAAATTTTCTATTCTTTGCCTTCTTGTCAAATAGATACTTCATCTGTGCCTGTAACTTTATGTTTTGATTTTGGGCCTCCCTCCTTACTTCATCAAGTTCAGCAAGCTGCTCCATCCTATCTTCCATGGGTTCAAGAACTTCCAAATCTTCTTGTAAAACAAACTTGTAAACTAGTAACAAATTCTGCAATGACATCCTAGCCTGTGCTCCATACACTAATTCAAATGGAAATTTTCCAATTTCCTTTTTCACAATGATTCTGTCAGCCCACACAACTAGTTTTAGCTTGGAATCCCAAGCCTTCTTATTCTTTCCCAGCATCCTCTTTATAATCTTCAAGATACTCTTATTGCTAGACTCTGCTTGACCATTGGCTTGTGGATGATAAGGAGCTACATAAGAAATGGTAATTCCATACTTATCACAAAAAGATTTTGAATTCATCTGACCTAAAGCACATCCCATTATCAGTGATTATCCTCAATGGTGTACCAAATCTGGTGATAACATTGTCCATCAAGAAATTTGTTACAACCTTACTTGTATCCTACTTGGTTGGGATCGCCTCCACCTATTTTGTAAAATAATTAGTGGCAACTAATATCCACCTATGTCCTCCACTTGAATTCTCCTATATATCTCCAATGAAATCAATTCCACATTGATGAAAAGGGGCATCAACCAACAGAGGTCGAAGTGGCAAAGCACCCTGATACTTCAATCTTCCAAAAAACTTTTGGCAAGCTTCACATTTTCTCACATGTGTGAAAGAATCATTAAAAACCTTTGGCCAAAAATATCCAACCCTGAGAATTTTGTGTGTAGTTGTCTTTGCTAAATAATGACCTCCACAAACTCCTTCAAAACATGCTTAGCTTGTGACTCATCCAAACATAACAACAATATGTCATCTCTATTTTTCCAAAACAGATTGCCATCCATAAAAACATATTTGGATGCCTGCAACTTCAAAGTTCTCCTTTGGCTGTCACTTAATCTATCTGGACATTTCATATATTTAAGATAATGCATAACATCAGTATACCAGGGAGTGTGCTGCAGTCCCTTCTTCAACATTGCAGATTTGATTTGGCTCAATATTAGTTTTTGCCATCAACTTAGCCAAGCCTTGGCCTCTTACCAACTTAGTAATTTGTATCTCCATGTCAAATTCTTAAATCTTGTTGATCTATCTGCATCTTTTCCCTGTAACTTCAGATTGTGTTAAAATGTCTTTGACAGCAGCATGAGGGACAAAAGCAACTATTTTTGCTCCCACCAGATATGGCCTGAAAGCTTTTACAGCCTTTACCAATGCAAATGCTTGTTTCTCCATTATGTCATATTTTAATTTAGACCCTTGTAATGATTTACTTTAAAGAAAGATACAGGTTGTTCATAACCATCATTATTCTTTTGTAACATGACAATAGCAATAGTATGCATTGAGGCAAATGAAAAAATCTGAAAAGGCTTTTAAAAACTGGAGATTTAAGAATAGGAGCCTCTTTGATAGCCCTTTTGATAGACATGAAAGAATCCAAAGCTTCAGCAGTCCAATCCATTTTCTGTCCTTTATTTAACATCTTTGATATGGGCTTGATGATCTCAGCAAAATTAGAAACAAATCTCCTAACAAAATTAATTTGTCCAAAGAAAGATTGTATAGCCTTGATAGTTTTTGGAATAGGAACCTTATTAATAGCTTCAACCCTCTTAGGATCTATTCTAATTCCCTCTTTTGAAACAATATGCCCCAAGAGCTTACCCTCTGTGACTACAAAATGACATTTATTTGGATTTAAACTAATACCATATTCAAGAGCTTTGATAAATACCTTTTCAAGATGTTGCACCTGATCTTCAACCTTCTTCGAGTAAGTAGTCAAGTCATCTTGATACACCACGATGATAATGTTAATCAAATCAGCAAATGCAACATCCATGGCTCTTTGGAAAGTCGCTCCAGCATTGGTGAGACCAAATAGCATTCTTATGTACACATATGTTCCCCAAGGAGTAGTGAATGATGCCTTGTATTGCTCAGATTCCTTGACTTTGACCTGATTGTATCCAAAAAACCCATCCATCATGGATAGCAGCTCACAACCTGTCACCTTATGTAATATTGCTTCCATGTTAGGTAGAGGATAATTATCCTTGAGAGAAGCCATGTTCAGATTTCTAAAGTCCACACATAAT
The DNA here is from genome assembly GCA_007258455.2 of Sequoia sempervirens. Taxonomy (NCBI): domain Eukaryota; kingdom Viridiplantae; phylum Streptophyta; class Pinopsida; order Cupressales; family Cupressaceae; genus Sequoia; species Sequoia sempervirens. The sequence goes on along the minus strand of VDFB02000017.1, from coordinate 537,983,566 downwards.
CTGATGTCACCATTTTTCTTTCTCATAGGAACCAGATTAGAAACCCACATTGAATGTTTGATTGGTTTGATAATTCCTCCATCTTTGAGCTTTGTCAGTTCTTCTTACATTTTAGGCTCCAATGTTGGATTTATAGGTCTTTGCTTCTATCTAAAAGGCTTAGCGTCTGGCTTCAGTGGTATTTCATGCTAAAATAAATCTTCCCTGTATGCTTTCAGATCTTCATATGACCAATCAAAAACATGTTTGTACTTTCTCAACAACTCTATCAGCATTCTTCTAATTGCGGGGCTGATCTTCTTTCCAATGTATACCTTTCTTGGTGCTATTTCAGTCCCCAAGTTAATCTCTTCAATACCTTCCTTTCTGACTGGTGTTTGCTTCATTAGAGATCTATCATTTCCATCATACACCCTTTCTAGTGCCACTAATCCTTTAGGAAGCTTGTTTGTTTTGAGCTATAAGATTTCCTTGCCAAACACAGCTTGTTTCCCATCTACTTCCTCAACAAAAGCATTGTAATCAATTTCCTAAGCTTCATATTGATCAATACAATTGAGGAATTTCAAAAGGTCAGTATCATCATTGAAGACCTGCCAATTATAAACATTATCAGGAACAACAGGCTTTGTCTTGAACTCAATCTGTGATACCCCAGCCAATGTGATATCATCCTTCTTTAGCACCACATTTGCTGAAAAATCAGCCATTATGTTCTTTGATCTATCAATCCACTCAATTGAGAATGCATCAAATAATTCAATGGTATCCCATACAACATTCCTATACTATTTTAATATTTTGTGTTTTACTGCATATTTTGATTTAATTTGTGAAACAACCAACTCAGAATCACCCAAAACAGCCAACAATTTAATCTTGTGTTTAACAGCTATGTTTAAGCTTGTCAATAAAGCTTCATATTCTACCAAATTTTTTGTACATTCAAATGCTAACAGAAAAGAATATTTAAAAGTAATACCTCTATGTGAAACAAATACAATCCCAGCTCCATTACCTTCTTGGTTGTAGGCTTCATCAAAATACATCTTCCAAACACCATTGCAATTCTGTGCAATATGTTTTTTGATTGGATCACTATTAATTAATTCTGGCTGAGCTGGTTCTATTTTAAAACTTCCCATATCAATATCACAAAAATAATTAATTTGATCCTATGGTACACATGCAACAAGCTAATTCATTCTTGGCTCTCTGTATAACTTCACATCTTGACCATTCACTGGAATAGTAGCATAAGACAAATCAAACTGGACATTTCCTCCAACTGTTACTATCCATTGTATTGAAAAAAGCATACCAAACTATGGAGGAGTGTCAATCACTGTGATATCTATATTATAAGCCACCTGTGGATAAGTAGCTAGCTTGACTTCAACATCTTTCATAATACCAACCACAGGAATAGGTTTGTTATCCATTGCATAACACTTGCCTCCAGTGATATCAACCCACATACCAAGTTGTTTCATAACTCCAATAGGCATTATGTTTATAGCAGCACCAAAATCTATCATGCAGTTCCTTAACAATTTTTTATTAACAAGCAACGTAGTAAAAAAGGGATCAACTTGAGGAGGAGTTGATAATATATCACTCAAGCAAACTTTAGAATTATTCATCTTCTCTTGCCTATTGATTGCTTTAATAGTTATTTCATTTTCAGCATTCACATGTTCTCCATTTGTTATCAATTGAATAGCAGTATCCCTATACTCTTTAATTTTCATCATCTCAAGAAGTGGAACAAACATTTTTACTTGGGACAATGCCTGAGTGAAATCAAAAGAGGAACTCTCCACTTTGGCAGTCTTCTTTAATTTTGGCACTTCTCTCTTGTTTTCTTCTTTTCTTTTTTACTGGACTGGTCAGGCATCTATATTTCTCTATTTAATTCCTTTACTTCCTCCTTTTGGCCTAGTTTCTGTTCAGTTTTATCATGCTGCTTATTCTCTGGCCTCTTTACAATTTCTTGTGTTGCCTTTTGATCTTTTATAAAAATTCACCTAGGAACCCCATCTTGCTCATTTATTTTTCTCTTTCTCAACTATAGCAACAGTGATCCTTTCTATTTCATCCTCAGTAAATCTCCTCACATTGCATTGAGCAGGCGCTGCAACAAGATGTGGCTCTGTGTAATCTTCATTAGAATCATAAAAAATATGTTGCCCAGCCATATGGACACTATACTTCTGATTGGAGACATCATATTCATAACCTTCATCCTCTGAAGATGAATTTCTTTCCTCAACATGGTGAAAAAAATTTGAAGTCAGATACACCTTGTGATCTTCTCCATCATTCTCCATCAACATTCCCTCTTCATGCATCCTTTGAGCTACAACACAATAGTCTGGAGAGTGTGGCTGATTACAAACTTCACAAAAGTAATTATTACTCACCATGTAAGTCCCTTTCTTGCTTAATGGATCTGGAGTTTCTTTATTTCTAGGCCTAGCTGCCATAGGTTTCCCATCTTTCCAATCTGTATTGTAAGGTATATCATGCAGCCTCGACCTTTTATTTCTATTCTCACTTCTATATGTATTCTCTTATTTGTACTGATAATTATTGTTTTATTGAGGAGGCCTCGGGTTGTCTCTTTTATTAGTTATACCAGCAGCCTTCCTATTGTTTTCAATTGTTAGTGCTATCTTCTATGCTTCAGCCAAATCTCTTGGGGATCTACTTCTTAGTTCATACCCAATCTTAGGATCAAATGCATTTAAATAAACACTCAGTGTAATGGAATCTGGCAACCTTGATCCAGGAGGTACTTTAGTATGCAACTTGTTGAATTTTCTATTGAAATCATAGATTGAATCATTCTAATTTTTTTGAATTCTCATTAATTCATGAAGAGCCTCATCTGGAGCATTTTGATTCCCATATTTCTCTAAGAGTTTGTCTTGAACTGCTTGGAGAGAATTAATTGAGAATGTTGGAAAGCTGTTGAACCAATCCCTAACATCTTCAAGAAGTGACATCATGAATAGCTTCATGTGTAAATCTTCATAAGGCATATCTATGTCCTGAATGAAAATATTAAAACTCCTTAAATGTTCTTCAGCTGTGATTGCATTACTTCCTATAAATTTGGGCACCATATTCCTCCAACTGCCATCCATAGGGTAAGGATACAACTGAAAACCAGCTAAATCAAACTATCTGATCATGTTTGCATGCTGGTGAGGGGCAGGCATAGGCAGATGCTGATATTGAGGCATCTGATTATTATACTGTGCATTATGAGGTGGAATATAATGCTGACCAAGAGGTGGATACATACCCGAATGTTGTGTGGGAATGTGAGGTGGATGATTTGGCTATTTGTAATGATTCCCAACCTGATTTTGAGGAGCATTTTGTTGATTGGAGGGCCCTATGCCGTAATCACCCTGCTTGTGAGGTGGGACATACTTTGGGCCACCAGATGTTTGATCAATAATTTGGGCTTTCTGTAATTCAGCCTCCAATTCCTTTATCTTCTTCTCTTTCTGTTCCAATTGTGCTTTTACTTCATCAAAAACTAAGAGCTCATGGTTTCTTTCTGCCTCTTGTTTAGCTTCAAACTTAGCCTATTTATGAGAATCATAAAAAGGATTTCTTTGGTCTTCAGGAGTGCGAAGTTTTGTACTTGAATCATCTCTCCATGTATCATAGCAATTATCTATTTCACAATGTGATCTGGGTGCTTTTACCTTTGTTTGTTATGCACATGTCTTCATTTATTCTTTTTCCCTATCAGCTCTGTCATCTTTATGTGTCCACTTACTGCCACCAGCAGGAGCTCCAGTATGACCTCCCCTATATTGAGATCTTCTTCCATTCATGATGAACAACTACAAAAATTTCTGTCAGAGTCACCACTCACTTTTGTCAAAAGTGAGAAAATATTTAATGCTTCTTATTCCCAGCGGAGTTTGTGCAATATTTTTGACTCTATGTTTCAGGCTTTGATTCTGATTGTTCCCCAGCAGAGTCGCCAATTTGTTAGCTCTCAAAAACGCAGGTTTTAACCACAAAAGGGTGCCAAGTTTTCATGATGTTTTAGGGTAACAGAACAAGGTTTGAAACAATCAAACCTTCTACTCTTTAGGTGCTGCAAGACCAAGGTGGGTGTACCTCTCTAAATAATGCAGACTTAACTTGCAATTAATCCTATTACAACATTTTCTCACAATGGCACATGGGAGTGAACATATGACATCTAACTTGAGAATTGTGACAATAATCTGATCTAAGTCCTAGATACTCAATTAAAAGAAATTGAATGAAGTGCAGAGACTAGTGCTTGTTGGGTATGCGGAGTCAAATGAGATCGAGATAAGAAACACTTTCTGGAGAAGACACAAATTATCTAGCATATGCTTTGTTTACAACTTGTATAAACATGCAACCATGTAACTACTAAGTTCTAATTCAATAATCCAAAATGAGTTTCTCTGATTACTATGATCAATAAGAGGATTTTAATGTTTTCTTGAAAGAACCAATTGATTGATCACACAAATACAACAAATGTATATCGATAAATCAAACATAAACTTGCTATGTTAATTTAAACAACTAGAAAAATCATTCATGGAGACAACTTAGCAGTATTTTTCATTTCAATTCAACAGATAATTGACACCAGAGAAAATGCAACATCAACTGAATCTCATAAATACCTCCATTGTGAAAATCATGCAACAATAGCCTCTAGTTTGATAATTTTATTCTACTGTATCTAATTTGCAGTGTATCAAAAATCTAATGTTCGGTTCCTATTAACAACTACAACATGCTTATTTATACACTAGCATAATCAAAATAAAATATTATGTCGGCCCTCCACAAGATTTGGGCACAATCCAAGTTGGCTAGTAACGATCTCCAAGCATTCAACATGTCGGCCACAAGATTTTGAAATTCTATTTTCACCAGTGAGCAGTCGGCGAGACACCCATATCGTCCTGCCGAAGGCAATTCATTCGCTTATCAGTCCACTTGCATCCTTGTTTTAATCGCATTCACCGTAGCTACCTGTTAGTCATATCGAGATCAAATAATGTTCCTTTGTTTGCACTCTACTTTGCTATAACCCATAGGTACCGCAGAGAGCTCACACAGAATGTATTAAGTTTCACCGAGAGCCCATACTATTTTCATAGTCGCCAAGACATAGGCAGTCATACCGAAAAGCATACATGTTTTGTCCACTGTTGCCGTGACCAAACCATCATTATGCCAAACATAAGAAGTATCGCCATAGCCCATTGCTCTCGTGGAGACCAAATACCAAAACACATAAGTCACAACGAGCCACTCCTGACTCCATTCAACTTCGCCAAGACTGCAAGATTCTCTCACCGAAAGGACACCCAATCTTCCCACCAAGACCCAAGCCTTTCGCCATGACCTCATGCCGCAAACAAATGCCTTTGCCAATGTCCTATGTCGCTGAGACATATATAAAGTTATGCCGAAAGTATAGTCAAAGAGAAACTATGTGTAAGGTCGGTGAGACCGAAGGTCACTCGCCAAGACCTTACAACGATAGCCATATCCCCCACCGAGCCGCTCCATCCACTGCTGGTCAGTAAAACAAAATGAAATCGCCAGGACATGATCCCAATACCCCAAACCTCTGCCGATACGTTCCAAAGTGTAAAAAATGCAAACGTGGATGAAATCTATGAGGAAGAAGGGGCAGAATGTGGATAAAGCACCATGAAAATGATGGAAATGTGGCTTAAGTAAATATCACATAGAGACTCAGGGGATATGAGGATATGAAAAATAATCATCAGATTTTGATAGTTTCAACAGAGTTAATGCCACTTGGCTCAAGAAAAAGGACATGTAAGAGCTATAAATGCCATATTGGAGGACAAGTCCTTTTGAGAGGGATATTTCAAATTGGTGGAATATTCCAAAGACATGCCACATTTGGATGAAAATAGAAGAATTAATAAATCAAACAAATTGATCTATATGTGCAAGTTGCAAAAGCTAGAGGATTTGAGGATTAGTGTTAGAGTTAATCAGGATTTAATTAACTTTAGATGGAATTAGTTGATATGACATTTGATTTAGATTTTTAGATTTATTTAAATCAAATGAGAGGAATAATGAACATTAGTATCTTAATTAAATAAAGTTTGATTTATTCAATTAAGTGAAGAACATTAGATTTAAATCAAATAAAGGTTAATTTATTCAATTTAAAGGAGATGACTTTAGGATTTAATTGAATAAAATGATTTATTTAATCAAAAGAGGAATATTAGGATTTGATTAGATAAAATTGATTTATTTAACCAAAGAGGAATTATGATTTAATCAAATAAAGTTGATTTATTTAATTAACAAAGGAATCTTGATGAATTAATTAAATAAGGATTATTCAATTAGTTGGTTAGTAAAGAAGTGATTCAAGGAGAACTGAAGTTAGTAAATTAGGATCAGGTGCACAATATCAATTAGGATAATTTGAATGTCTACAGTTCCTACTTGTAAGTCCCTATGAGAAAATTTCATGTCTTCCCATTCTTACATTCAAAGGCTTAAATGAGGAAGGAGATACCAAATTGGATTTAGATGGGGGAATATATTGATTGTATGGAGGTGGCAGAGGATGAGATGGATCAAGTGGTGGATATATGAAGTTTATTGTGACGATTGAAGTGGATTAGTGAATTGTTGGTATTGATTGGGGTATTATTGTTGTTGTGATGGGGGAGGTTGATAATATGATGATGAAGTGGGTTGATATTTTTTAGGGAACTTGTGGAGCACCTCCATATGATGAATATGGTTGAGCTGGAGGGGGTTGGTAACATGATGGATTGGATTGGTAATTGTAAGTTTGGTGTTGCAGTTGATGCAGTGGCTATTGAGGATGGGATTGATGTTGGAGTGGATTAGATTGGGATTGATGTGGGTTAGTATATGTTTGATGTTGTGGTTGTTGATGTAAATAGTATTGATAGGTAGGAATCAATGAAGTGTATTATTTTCATGGAGTAGTAGGAGGTGGAGGTGGAGGTGGTTGATGATACACGTCCTACATAGAAGGATCCATGAAAGATGATGAGGTGGGATGTTGATGATAACATGGTGAGAAATAATGAGGTGGTGGATTAGAATATGAGTGCGGTAGTTGTGGTTGATGCTAGGATGGGGGATTACCTTGGGATTGCTATGAGGTTGGGATGGTGGGGAAATAGAAGAATGGAGATTGAATTTTGGAGTTTGGTTTATAGAAGGTGGAACTTGGGATGAAGATGGAATGGATGTATGAGAGGTTTTATAAACCTATTGTGTTGGTATGAGAGAAACATGAGGATATTTGAATGATAAAGCATTAGAAGAACTGGCCCTAGCATTTCCTAAATTTGAAGTATGAGTGAATGTTTGCAAAGGTTGATTTTGGATATTTTGTGGGATAAAGTTTTGTAAATGGTACAGATGTTGGTCCCTGAGCATTACTAGAGTCTGGTCCATCTCCCATAATAGAAATTCAAAGAGAAGAATGTGGGATACCATGAGTTCTCTAGAGGGCTTTGGGGAGCTTGAGAGTGTGGGGGAGGCTGAGGGACTTGAGAGGTTTGAGGACCTTGAGGTATTGCAGGTCTAGCTGAACCCAATTACTATGTCATATCTAACCGAGGTGGAGGTTTGGTTCCTTGCATGACTAACATATAAATATTTTTTTTAAATGCATAAGTTGATGATATGATCAATCATTTGCACATTAGTTGGATTGCTAAGATACTTTTCTAGATATAAGATTGTTGGGATCATCCCTAAGAGGGAAAATTAGGAGGATAATGAAACTAATGAGACTGCTATTTCTATTGTTCCATAAGTCTCTTAGCTTTCCATCGAGTGACAACAGACATGAAAATGTTAATAGATAATGAAGATGATGTGAAGCCCAAGGACAAGGCTAAATGATGATGGTCAGATGATTGATTAATTTATTGATTAAATGATTGATTGGGTTGATGTAGGATGATCAATTAGATGATTGATTGATGTAGTGCTCCAATTAAATTTGAGAACTTGATTTGGTGACAATTTGATCGATTGTTACTTGAGGTAGTATTAAGTTCTCAAGAAAGGTAGATTATGATGATGATAGGATAGTACTTGAGATGAAAAACATTCTCAAGCATGAGGGATGACTATAGATTGAACTAACCTCTCACTCAAGGAAAGTTTATTTGGCCAATGATGATTACTAACTCAAGATGAACTAGGTTCCTAAGAAATTGTAAAGATGGCAATGGAGATTGGTTGATTGATTGATTTGGATGCAAAAGTTCTCAAGTTTATGTTTAGGAGGCTAGATTGTAATGTTTGATGATGAGGATGGTGATTAGACACATCTAGGGATGTCCTTATGTGATTAGGAAGATGATTTTATGACTTTTGGAAAATGTAACTAGATGAAAATGGATTATATGGAAGATTGCGAGATGATAACAAAATTTGATCATGGAATCAAAATTAGAACATGAGGGGATATCATTGGTCAAATGGATTCACTCTCAAGTTTTTATATTGGAAATAGATCCGCCTATGAAAGAACTAGATCCACCTATGGATAGAGTGAAAAAACCTATACACAACTATCTCTAAGTAAAGCACAACCACCTATTAAGAAATGAATTTGCATATGAAGGGTGATCAAGGTGAATCAATATATCTACATATGAAGGTAGTAGAGTCACCTATGGATAGCTTGTGGATCCACCTTTGAAGGAGAGGGCCTACCTATGAAGAGTGACTAGGGTGGACAACATATCCACTTATAAATATAGTGGAGTTTCCTATGGATAAAGTGAATCCGCCTTTGAAGGAGCAACTTCGTCGATGAAGGATGGATGGACTAGATAGTGAAAACACAACCACCTTTAAAAAATTGTAGCCACCTAAGGACATAGCAGAATCACCTCTAAACAAGTCATATCCACCTATGGATGACCAATTGGATTGACTGGAAAATAGTTGCAAAACCACCTCTGAGCAAGGGAGAGCCACCGATGGACACAATGGAGCTACCTTTAAGTAAAGTGGATTTGTCTAAGGATAGGGAAATGACACTACAACAAAGGAAATTGACTGAGATGAAAAAAAAACATTGGTATGCACAAGTAGACATGGGCCAGGTAACACAAACCTAGATTAGTTAGGTGAGTGTGTTAGCCTACCATAGGCCCACCGTCCTTGCAACTAATATCTCGATATTCGTGAAAAGTGTCACTCAATGAGAGTCGATAGATAGGGATCCAATGGAAAAGGTCTAAAGCAACAACATGCTCACATTCTCCCTTTCTTTGGATGTCTTGATACCTTCCCCGAAGAGTTCCTACCTATACTCAAGGTGATACACAGTGAGTAGCTTTGGGTATGATACTATACCCTACACTACAATAGGCAATGTCTGAAAGATCTTATGCCAAGCTGATACAAGCTCTCTAGTCCATCATAAAAATAATTGGAGGGTGCATGAGGTACATTCGTGAACACTATCCTATCATAAGTGTGGGTTGGTAACATTAGTTAAGCTGCTTGAACCAACCCTACATGCCTAACATGAAGTCACTTGTTATGAATGCTTCCCTAGACATAACACAACTAGATTGTGGTACAATTTTTTTTTTCCCCCTTTCTATACCTCTTTGGTTCATGTGGTTGAGGTCTTCCCTTAAGGTGATGAAATCCCTAAGCATACATCCTAAAGGGAAGGATATGCTAGGAATTTCTAATCCCCAGTCTCACATGTAGCGCAACAGGAGAGTATATGCATAGGCTAGCACTCTTGGGTGGACTCACAAGTTGACTTGGATTGATTCCTAATTTCTATTACCTAGGCTTACATGTAGCACAAGGGGAGAGAATACACCAATGAACAACCCTAAACATAGCAAAAAATTAATTGGCCCTTTAACAAAATTGAAGTGTGCCTAGCTAGTGTGAAAAATACTTAAACATGTATTTGAACGATCGTCCTACAAAAAATGAGTTAGTGGTTTGAACATGTCAGTCTTGTACAATCAGGGTTGTAATTGGATACAAAGGACTCATAAGCATCAACAAACAAGTTAGTGGATTAGTGATAAGATGGCAAAAAAATAAAATGTAGGAAAAGTTACCAGCAGGACCACCTATGCATAGAGCATAATTTCCCTTGAAGAGTATACATTCACCTCTAAAGGATCAGAACAACCTATCAAACATAGTCACCTCTGAAGATTCAAGTCTACTTATCAAGGGGTTAGGTTCACTTATGTACAATTAAGATCCACCTATCTAGGACCCAAAGGTGTCTTCCTACAAATTCACTTGTGTAGAAGTCATATATGTCCCTGAGTCAATTGCATCTCCTTGTGTAGAAAAAAAATCACTTCTAAAGGATTTTAGTGCTGGAGGGGGTTAGAGCTAAAGTGCATCCACACATGAAGGTGTTAGAACTACCCCTGATTTAGGCATGTCCACTTGTGTAGTGGATTTGCCTCTAAAGCTAAAACTTGCAACTTTCAAAACAACAAAAACTACTAATACAGATTAAAGAGCCCACGATGTGGGCCCCACTGAGTGTGCTAGAAATGTGTATAGTGATTTCTGCTTATTGAAAACACAAGGAAATGCAATTAACCAAGCAAAAGTAAAAAATAATACCAACACTTAGATTAGCGACAAGATGAAGCTCAAACTTGCACCAAGTAGCACAAAAATAGCCTTAAGATTAAGCTTGTTGATGTGATTAACCCTTTGGTTCAATGCTATGTGTACTCCATATGGATTATGACATCATAACACCTTGTTTTAACTCAATTTTTATCACAAAATGGTTGGATTTGGCTATGGTTGCATGAGGGTTGAAAGCTTGAGAGTTGATTGCATGAGATAGATGGGAAAATGACTGTTAATGATTTAAAAGGGGGGAGATGATTGGATAGTGGAGATGGAGTCTTAGGAATATCAAGGGTTGAGATGCCTTGAGACATCTCAACTCTTGAGGTGATGACAAGTGTCATCATGTGGGTGAATGAAACAAGAGTACTTGGAAGTACCATTGGGAAGGGAGGAAATCTCCTCAGAAAGGAGTTTCTTGTCCAACCTTCCCAAATCATGGGAATGATGTGAAAAGAGGGAATTAAAAATTCCCCTATAATCCTCATGGGGATGGGAGAGGAATTAAAAATTCCTCCAAAAGGCTTGGGTGAATAAAATGGAATTTAAAATTCTATTCGGGTATGGGTAGTATCTATTAAGGGGTTGACTAAGGGGTTGATTAGGATAGTTAATCAATGGATTAGGTTGTGAAAATAATAACAAGCACTTGAGAGAGAAATGGTGAGATCTTTAGAGGATTCAATTGAAGTGAATTTTTTTTTCTAAACTAAGGCTAAGAAAGAGAACTTGTTCTTACAAAAAGATCTCTTTAGTCTTGGAATGGTGTTGTAGTGGAATTTTCAAGAGAGAGGGGGATATTAGTCAAGGGATTACCCAAAGATTAGATATATGCAAAAAAAATTTATCCAAAAGGAATAAGAGGGGATTGTTGGATCACATTCACATGCAAAGAGTATTGCTTTTCTAGGTAAGTACTATAGCAAGTGGTAAAGATAAGTAAGTAGGGAATTGAAAATTTAAATTCAAACAAAGTATGAAATCTAGGCATCACATGGGTATTTGCATGTCATGCTCATGTCTTGGAAAAATTGTCCTGTATTTGAAATATGTTCCTAGAATAGAATCAAGAACAATATTATATTAAATTTTTTTGTAAAGGCTTGGTGAAGGAGATAGGCCAAGATTTAGGCTAAAATGAACCTAAAACATGCTACAAGAATGGATGTCAAAATAGGTTTAAAACACAACATGAAATTATGAGGGTGCATAAATTTTTTTCCCCACACACTTGGTGGTAACATTGGCATTAGAATCACAATGCATATTTTAGGAAGTATACACCTAGATTTCTCTATCATATTCTCAATCTATTATCGGGTGTTTTCACATCTCAATTTGTGGTGGGATCTTTTTTCTTTCCCTTCTAATTGGCTTTTTCTATTACAACTTTTTTTTTGAAAGACTAGAGCCTTAAATTGATTAAATTTGTGATGCTTATATTATTAGGGTTCACCTCTTGGCCAATGACTATTATGTCTTTGGCTTCTCAGTCCAAATTTCCATTATGCTACCTTCTTTGGTCCTTCAAATGCTCACAGTCTTGTCCATAGGCACAATTTTCTTAGCACTAGATTCAAATTATTTTTTCTCTCTTTCATATGATTTTTCCTATCTATAGAGTTTCTTTTTTGGGGATATAATCCCCTATCCTACTTATAATACTAGACTTTTGGATTTTTTCAGATAAGTGATTCCTTTCCAACTCTAAAAATCAAGAAAGTGTGTTATCTATTCTCATATGAATATTGATTGTAATTTTTCTTTAACTAAAAGGCTCAATGTGCTTTCATTTGTTTAATTTTAGATTCACTCTCAAGTTGAGAAGGTGACATGGGAATTCTAGCACTTATGATATTTTCTCAACCATTTGGGGAGCATCCTATACATAATGAGCTGAGTGTTTCCAAATGGTAAAGAGTCACAACATATCTCTAGTTGTTCACAAACATAGTTGTAATTATTTCACCATCCATGTCCATTTCTTGTCACTATCGATGAAGTGTAGATGAAATGTTCCCCTCATGGGAAGGTATCTAGCATGAAGTAGGTTGTTGTCATGAACTTTCCTTTTGTTATTAATCTACATATTAAAAATTGTTACTAGTGTTAAATCTATCACCAAGTTAGGGTATTTTCATACCCTTTGTTCTACATGATTAGTTGACATCTCACAATGAATAAATGGCCTCAACTATACTTTATAAACATGTTCAATAGATAGTTAATATAAACTTTTATAATATACATTTTAAAATTGTAAATACTCACCAACCACTTTTTACTATAAACCTTCTAAAATTTTGTTCTTACATTTTAAAATAATGATTTATATTTTCCTTACTCTTCTATGATTCATTAGTATCTTGCTATGTACATTGTTTGTTAATAAATGATAGATACAACTAATTACATATATGTTTTTAAAAAATGATTTACACTAATGAAATAATTGTTTTCCATACTTTTCTATATTGAGTCATTAGTATTTTACTATGTGCATTCTTTTTTAATAAATGATAGATACACCTAATTGCCTTACATTTTTAAACAATCGTTTACATTAATAAATAATTGTTTTCCATACTCTTATATGATTCATTAGTATTTTGCTATTTGCATTCTTTTTATAATAAATGATGGATACACCTAATTGCCTTTCCCATGCACCTATGGATGCAGTTAGTAGCCGTTGAAATAAATAAAAGCTGTTATATAAAATTTAATTAGGCGTGAACAGCTCTCCCGTCATCTCTCCCACTGCAGTCGTTTGGTGGGTGTTTGCAAAGGATTTTTTAAAATAGATAATAAACCGCACGCTAAGTCTCATAAGATTGCTAATAAACAACAATACATACAATGACTTTGCTCATAAAACAATAATATAGAACGTCCCGTGCTTGGCGAGCCCTTGAAGTTGCAGTCCACGCTGAGATTCTGAGATCACTATGTGTAAATCATATCTTTTAGGTTCAAATCATGACAAAATGAAGAAAGTACTTATATAGAATATGGCCAGGGGAGAAGATAAAACGTCGTTATGAGGAGAGTATTGAGTACGTTTATTGAAAATCACTTCCATTCATACAACTTTCATGAAATATACTTTTCTAACTGTATTCCACCACGCTTATCAATCATCCAACAGTAGGCAAAATTTGCGAGCCTTCACAAGTAGCTGTTGCTGAGATGTGTTTGAAGAAGATATTATCTGAGAACTTAGAGCTTTAAAGCCTACTTTTCCTATTCTTAGCTTACTACTAAATATAAAGTAGCTCTAGACCACAGAAAAAGGAGCCAAAAAAGGATACTTTCCCGAACAAAAAGAAAGAATAGAAGTCTCAAGTGTTTGGAATAACAATTATCAATAGAAATATCTCAGTTTATCGTTTTGCATTGCTCTCAAACATTGAAAAAAACAACATTGTAGTTGAGAGAAAACGACGGGAGTGTCTATCGAACATTAAGATTGAGATTGAAATTTGAAAATATATAATTATGAGGCCGATTTTATACGTGTTTGGAGATACACCCACGTACTTGAATAGAGCAATGACTGTTCCATTTTTTGTTACTTGTCTGCCTTGCAAATCTCCATCCATCAATTCACAGAGAAGGACAGAACTGTTTATCGTTAATTACCTAAGTTTAAAAATGTCCACTCAAGGACATGAAAGCTTTGTCGGGCTTCATAATTTGCCGTAGGAGAGAAGGAGATATCCCAAGATATCATAAGTTCAGTTATCAAAATATAACGACACATTAATGATTGTAAGTCTATTAATTTTTATTTAAGACCGTATATTTAGATGAACCACCTAAACAAACCATATTATTTAAACCAAACCCCATTTCAGACCATGTATTCTCTACCCCCTCTTTATATATATTTGTGTTGATGGGCAAACCCCATTTTAGGCCATGTATTCTCTACCCCCTCTTTATATAAATTTGTGTTATGGGCAGATACATTTACAGTAAGGCAGTATACCTGTCAATCTCCTAAACAAATTACAGAGTTCTTGGAGATACCAGATTTTTTATTTATTTATTTATTTTTTCTTCTTAGAGTGAACTGTTTTTTAATTATGAAAGAGGTCAATGACGAGGTTGTTCGTGCCTGCAAACGAGGTAGGGAAGATATGCATGAGAAGGACAAGCCTGAGCAGCAGAAAAAGTTTAGAGCTGATTCATCGAAAATTGAATATCCCGATTTGGAGGAGGATTTTATACAGAATATAGATGAGGGACGTGTATACAGTTTAATGAGAGAACTCATGGAAGAAATAGGGCTCGTAGCCAACCCCCCTGCTCCTCCTCCTCCTCCTCCTCCTCCAGTCACTCTTCCATTGGAATGTTCAGCTGAAGTTGCCCGCGCTTTCTGCGACTCCGCGTTATCGTCGACCAGCTGTTCGTCGAAATGTTCAGATCTTTACAGTAATTCTGTTTGCACAGAAGATTCTGCGAAGAGCGCAGGGGATTATTATGAGCGAGCAGGAGTTGTAGGAGATTACTCTCCACAAAAGGATTTCCCCGAGTTTTTTGGTGCAGGCGGTGTTATGATAAACGATGGCATGTTTAACTCTTGCAGTTTGAATACTGAATATGGTATGTGGCACGCGGATGATGTAAGTTCTGGGAGGACTCTTAAAGCAAAGGAGATAAGAAATTGAGCTCTAGATGTAGAATTTTTTGGGTTTGGTTCTTTTAATGTTTTTTTATGTCTTTTAATGTTTTTTATGTTTTCTTTTGGACATGGTCTAGTTAGACAATTGTGGGTGTCTCTCTATCGTCTTCTTTTTTAAAATATTGTACTATCACTTAATCAATCTAATTAAATAGGAATTTTTTTTGTAAAAAAATTAATATGGACAATGTTTATAGATATAAAAGCACTTCTTGTAATGAGATGTAACCTTAAAATATAGTGGGTTCTCTAATCAAGGCATTCTTTGTGGGGTTTCATTTATGTGTCATTGGTTTAAGCCACTTTAATAAATGTTATTCATTTTGAGAATAAGATCAGATCAAATTTTCAAAAATTGTTTAATGACAGTGTAATTTCACTTTAATGTGAGAATGCCATTACACAAATCAATCTTTGTAATATGTTAGTTAACATACAAGACATGCAATAATGTGGAATTTATATTTATATGTAGGAGACAATTTATTAAAAAATTAGCAATTGGATATATAAGTTGAATGGGTTTACCAATAGTTTTGTGATTATAGTAAATCTCTATTAAAGATAGGTAATTTAGCCATAGTCAAATCTTCAATGGAAAAATGGATTCAATATACATTTTTTCAAAGGATAAAAACGTGTATACATGTTTTTAAATTCGCCTATGAAATCTATTAACTTACCTTTGAAACACTCAATGTTTCACTATTTGTGAGAGATTGTATAAAAATAATAAGCAAGCTCTCTACTCTATATTGAAATTGTACAATTAAAATGAAGAAAGATAGGGTTTGATGTATATTACATTTTAAGTTTGTTAGTGCTATTGTTATATTTTTATTCTTGTGCCAAGTAACTAAAACTTTGATATATGAGTAGGTAGTTGCTCACAGATATAGCATAGACAACCCACAATAATTAAGATCATAGGAGGAAGACACATGAACAATATGGACGTTATTTTTATGTACCATTGATAATTTGATTTGAAAGCTCTTAAATTCCTTCAATATACAATTACAATATGGAAATTATATTTGTATGCTTTTCAAAATGACTTGGAATCTATTGAATTTCTTAGATATATAATTATAAAACTTTAAGTAGAGTATTGGGGTTTTGATTCTAATTTAAAAAAAATCTAGTTAGTTTTGTTTATCATATTCACCATGAACTTAGATTCTATAAAATTGATTTTGTCATTATATTTTTGATGAAGTATGAACACACACCCCATAAACACAAAACTCTTCCTTGAATACAAAATAAACATGAAGTATTCATTCACACATTGCTGCAATAATATTATAAAAAAAAAAAAAAAACCAGATTTCTTCTTGCAACCAAAATCCCAATTCTATTACAAATTATTTCTCAAACTTTACATCAATCCTTGAGGAATTCAAGGGCTGCAACAAGCCCCAAATGGACTCACTAATAATCAGAAAATTAAAAACTACAGCAACAAATTAAATCTACCCATACATTCTTCAAAACCCTCTCCTACAAATAATGCATAAACAAAGCATAAACAACCTACAATCAACAATCTCTGATGATCAACCTCTTCTATAGCTTCATTTCATGCCTTCAACCTACAATTTCTCAATCTGAAAACCCCTTACAAATATTTTAAAAATCAAATACAATATCATTTGCAATAGCAAATCCAATGGTTTGTAAAACCACTCCTTCCAACTCCTACAACAACACAGATTCAACACAAATAATTATGCCCATTTGCACCAACAACTTCTGGAGTCTCAATGGCTGCACCACAACCATAAAACCTGCAATAAAATCATTTCCAAAACCCCCCTTGGAGGTATTCCATGCCCTACTTGAGTCTTCCCTGCAAAGCTAAGAAAAACTCCCTCCAACCTGTCTCTCAAAAACTGCCTTCAAATTCCTTTTTTTATTGTTTTTTTAGAATTCTCTAGAATCTCAACTACAACTTAGAAAAATAAATAATATTAATTTTTTTCTCTCCACCACATGTACCCATCTCCTATAGCTGCAAAATTAGACCTCAAAATAATAATTAAAACTCATTTAAAATCTACTTACAACAACCCCCTCAAAAATAGGATTTTTTCAACTTTCTTTCCCCCTCTTTGACTCTCAGAAAAAGAAAGAAGACAAAAATTAGTTTTGTCATCCACTTCTCCAATCCCTAATTTTTAGGGGTAATGATTTTATGTCCCACTCTTCATGCCTCTTCTTGAAATTTAAACAATTCAATTTAATTGTTTTAAAAATTACTTTTCTTATCTTAGGTGCCCACTCTCTCCATCCCTATTTTTTAGGGTTTTTTGGAATCTCAAAAATAATATTTTAAATGCAATAGAAAGTCTCCAAAATCCCATGCCAAAATTTCAAATTTTGAATTTCAAACTCCAAATTACCTTCCACACTTTTTCTCTCTCTAGAAATGCAATATTTAAATAAAGACCAATTATTTAATAAAGTATTTTGGCCCCAACATTGCAATTTATTTACCTATTGCATAATTAAAGAAAACGTTAAAAATTTAATACTTTCTTTTTGGTTGATGATAGCCCTTTGACCATGGATGCCCCTGCATCAGACACCTGTGGTAGAAAAGAAATATTTCATGAGCTGCACTCAGAAATATTTATAGAACCTGTGCTTGTCTTGGATCCACCTCTCTTCTTTGTCCACCGTTATTTCTTTGTTCACCAATTTTTGCAACTTCGCAACATTATCCTCTTTCATCTTTACTCCTCTACCCTCTATTGCTGGTTTAATTTCTCCCACTCTTTCCACCATGTCTTCTTCATGAAATTTCTTCATTTCAATGCCTTCTGTAAAACAAAACATTGCTGAAATCTGATTTCTTTTACTCAAAATAGCATTAGTACCATTATCAAGAGACTCATTCTGCTTTCTTCCTAACAAGGAATCATCCTCACAAATAAAAACATCTTCATGTACATTGTCCTCTAACAAAGATTTACCAAAAAAATTTGCATTTACCTTCACTTTACACTTCCCCAATTTAATTTCATCAAATCGATCTATTGCTGCAATAAAATCCTCTATTTCTACATTCTTATTGTCATCAAAGTAAACACCAAAATCTAATTTTACTTCACTTTTACCTGAAGCCTTCATCTCACCTGAGATTAGCTCATCCCACTCTCTTTCAATTGCTGCCATTTGCATCAATAAATCACCTCCTTTACTTTCTTCTATGTCCTTCAAAGGACACTCTTCAGCTGCAGCTTCATCATAATCACATTCATCTTCACAAAAACATTTATCAAAAATAAATTTTACCTCTGTATCTCCACTGCTGTAACTTTTTCTTCCCTTTCCATAATTTGATCCCATTCTCTTTCAATCTGAATGAGTAAATCATCCTTCTCAACTTCACAGTTGTTCTTTAAAGAACTCTCTTCCATTGTTGCAATCACTGTAGTCTCATCCTCCATGTCTTCCAATAGGCATCCCTCTTCAGGTACATCAATCTTTTCATTCTCATACTCTCCTTCTTCCTCAGTGTCGCATGCATGACACTTTGCTGCTTCTTTCTTTCCTGCAGTCAAAACATCATTAGAAAGATAAAAATTATCTTCAACTCTTCTCTCCTCTTGTTTCCTCCTTTCAATCTTCTTTCCTGTAGTCAAAACATCATTAGATAGATAAAACTTATCTTCAACTCTTCTCTCCTCTTGTTTCCTCCTTTCAATCTTCTTTCCTGCAGTCAAAACATCATTAGATAGATAAAAATTATCTTCAACTCTTCTCTCCTTCATCCTCACTCTCCTCCCTCGAGTTTAACCCTCTTCTCAACTGCTCTTGTAACACATCAATCTGTCTTTGGAGGGCTGCCAGTGCATCTCTTCCACCAGCATTTTTGCAACCTCGACCACCTCTGGCACCACCACGCCTACCAGGCATCACTCTTGGAGGCATCTTTCTTGACCTCGACCAACAACCACGGTCCTGGTGTGAACTGCCTCATGATTGGCGATCTGTCCACACGCTCAAGAAAATCCGCTCTAATACCACTTGATGAAGTATGAACACACACACCCCATAAACACAAAACTCTTCCTTGAATACAAAATAAACATGAAGTATTCATTCACACATTGCTGCAATAATATTATAAAAAAAAAACCAGATTTCTTCTTGCAACCAAAAGCCCAATTCTATTACAAATTATTTCTCAAACTTTACATCAATCCTTGAGGAATTCAAGGGCTTCAACAAGCCGCAAGTGGACTCACTAATAATTAGAAAATTAGAAACTATAGCAGCAAATTAAATCTACCCATACATTCTTCAAAACCCTCTCCTACAAATAATGCATAAACAAAGCATAGACAACCTGCAATCAACAATCTCTGATGATCAACCTTTGCTGTAGCTTCATTTCATGCCTTCAACCTACAATTTCTCAATCTAAAAACCCAATACAAATATTTTAAAAATCAAATACAAAATCATTTGCAACAACAAATCCAATGGTTTGTAAAACCACTCCTTCCAACTCCTGCAACAACATGGATTCAACACAAATAATTATGCCCATTTGCACCAACAACTTCTGGAGTCTCAATGGCTGCACCACAACCATAAAACCTGCAATAAACTCATTCCCAAAACCCCCCTTGGAGTTATTCCATGCCCTACTTGAGTCTTCCTTGCAAAGCTACAAAAAAACTCCCTCCAACCTGTCTCTCAAAAACTGCCTTCAAATTCCTTTTTTTATTTTTTATTTAGAATTCTCTAGAATCTCAACTATAGCTTAGAAAAATAAATAATATTAATTTTTTTCTCTCCACCACATGTACGCCATCTCCTATAGCTGCAAAATTAGACCTCAAAATAATAATTAAAACTCATTTAAAATCTACTTACAACAACCCCCTCAAAAATAGGATTTTTTCAACTTTCTTTCCCCCTCTTTGACTCTCAAGAAAAAGAAAGAAGACAAAAATTAGTTTTGTCATCCACTTCTCAAATCCCTAATTTTTAGGGGTAATGATTTTATGTCCCCACTCTTCATGCCTCTTCTTGAAATTTAAACAATTAAATTTAATTGTTTTAAAAATTACTTTTCTTATCTTAGGTGCCCACTCTCTCCATCCCTATTTTTTAGGGATTTTTGGAATCTCAAAAATAATATTTTAAATGCAATAGAAAGTCTCCAAAATCCCATGCCAAAATTTCAAATTTTGAATTTCAAACTCCAAATTACCTCCCACACTTTTTCTCTCTCCAGAAATGCAATATTTAAATAAAGACCAATTATTTAATAAAGTATTTTGGCCCCAACATTGCAATTTATTTACCTATTGCATAATTAAAGCAAACCTTAAAAATTTAATACTTTCTTTTTGGTTGATGAGGATAGCCCTTTGACCATGGATGCTCCTGCATCAATTTTTATAAAATATTGCTATCATTGTTTCACAGTTCTTAAAGGCTTGCCCTTCTTTCTATCTTAAACTTACCATAATATTTTGAAGCTAATATTGTGTAATAAATCCTTCACTATCTATATTTAAAGAGAGAGAATGCTTCTCTTAACTCTTATTCATGGGATACTTCTTGCATGTATTGTGAAGATTTAGCTTCTTCCCATAATGTTGAGTAAAGTTTACAAAATTTATTATAAAGAAATTCAAGGAAAAAGATATATTGGAAAATATCATTATACAAATTCTTTGGCATGGGAAAGGCCTTTTAAACAAGTTTTAAAGCATCTATGTCAAGTCTAATAGACAAATTGACTTAACAAAATGGTAATTACCTATACATGTATCCCATTATTGAATTATATTAATGAACTCATATTTTATTTTTAATAAGACAAAACAAAAGATCAAATAGAATAAGATCAATCAAATTCCATTGGCTAATAAATAATAATAATAATAAATTATTGTATAATTACTAGTTTGAATGAATAAACATAAATAAAACATACTATATATAGTGTAGAAAATTTATTCTAACAAAGGAATAAGATATCATTGAGAACCAAGATTCTATACTAACATTAGAATGAGTCAAATGATCTATTAAATAGAATTTGAGCAATCTTTTTTTAAAGATTATAACTAGAAATGAAATTAACTATTATAGTTTTAGTACAAATACCTAGCTATAAAAAACTAGTGAAATTATCTATGTCAAACATAAAACTGTGGTACACCCTAAGTTTAATACTCATGACCTAGGGTGCATTCCATCATTTCTAGGATTTCATTAAGATGCAAATCAACAAGGTGCATATATTGACTTTCAACATAAAAGGTGAGTCAATCAAACTTGGATCTGCATCTTTTTGAGTCTTAGGAATGAATTGGAAATATTTTGGAATGATTAACCTAATGATCCTATATGCCCTAATATGGAAAATGCAAGATCCTAACAACTCATAAATAAGAATAGTCAAGTTCTGGAAGATTTGGAAGGTGTTGATGATTGTGTACTTTCCCAAAAAAAATAGTTTTGTTGTGCCTACATGGACTAGGTCACCCAATGGCGACTGAGTCTTTGTAAGGGGGTCCTTCTCAATTTTTGGGGTCCTCTTGTGTTATATCCGAGCTTCTAATTTCCAACTATATTTTTTTTGAAATGTCGTAAATAAATTTCATAGGTGAGTTTCCATGTATTGACAAATTTTATAATAAAAAATGAAACAATGAAAAATTGATCCTTAAGCCTTCTTCAATCTTCTTCAACCTATAACTTACACATTCATAAAGAGGGAAGATGTTCCCAAAAATTAGATTCCAAAAGCCAAGACTTCATATTTGAATTTTGGATGTTAAAATAACACCAACAACATATTTGAATTTGGGTCCTAGTTAAGAAGGGATACCCAATCGCCCATGGGTGAATGGATCCTAGCCCAAATTTCTAGGACACTCAAAGTTGGGAAAAAATTAATGATTCAATGCATTTGTTTATTACTTGACCTCCTTAAAAATGGGTAAAAAATAGGCTTTGGAATGTATAATTTAGAAAATTATAAGCTTAATTAAGTCCAATAAATTAGGGGGCCAAAACATAATGTGAAATTGTAAGTGTATACAATTTTCTACATTAGACTATGTAACAAGAAATATAACTTAATTCCAATACAAATAGAATGGCGATTATCAAAGATGATTTTGTAGCATTTTGAAAGGCTTGACCATGCACATAAGCACATAGCACAAACTTCCTCATGCCACACTATCATCTTACATAGATGAAAAGATAAAAGATGAAGATGCCTCATAATTTGTGCCTAAACACATAGGAAAACCATCACAATATCACTACATACAAGAGTGTTGAAATAACATAAAAACAAACTATAAAAATCTAACTATAAGAACCAAACAAAACACAAGAAGGAAATAGATATTACTAGGGGTATTTTTGTCTTCTATTCAAAGAATCCTACACACACACAGAGAAGGAGAAAATATTGGGTTGGTTTTTTAGGTGCTTTCCTCAATCAAACCTCCATTTTGGTTTTTCTATCTCCACAAATAGCCAAGATTGATTTTCATAATATTGATAAATTATATTGAAGATGATTGATTAAAATAAAGATACAATGATAATGACATATAATAGATTAATTATACGATCCTAACAATAGATACATCTAATTTTTAGTATAGAAAATCTACATGGAATGAGGAGACAAAAAATGGAGTATGATCACTTGGAAGCTATTAAATACCACCAAAGTGAATTTGAAAGCTTTAACAATGTTGTCTTACTCAATCTCACTGAGAAAAAGTGACATGCAAGGTACCAAGAGAGTGTTGTTGTTTTCAAAACCTAAAATATTCTTTAAGAAAGTTGTTGATAGCCAAGACAAGAGTGCATGCGTGAATGCGCGCGTGTGTGTGTGTGTGTGTGTGTGTGTGTGTGTGTGTGAGAGAGAGAGAGAGAGAGAGAGAGAGAGAGAGAGCATGAGTGTTTTTTCATTTTTTCTTACAAAATAACAAGTCATTAATTTTCTACCAAAACATGGCTATCACATTAGGGTGTTACATTTGAAAAATTCCCAAGAATGTAATGCTCCAATGACCACTTGGATCATGAATTTTTGTGAGATGCTAGCACATCACACAAACATTTGTGTGTTGCACTCTTGTCTGGGAAAAATGGACTCAATGACCTAGGATCATCAAAAAAATTCTATCGAGGATATGTTTTGGTATTAGCACTTTACATTAAAACGATTTTTATATTATGAGATAAAGGAGGACATTACATAGTATGAAATTGGAGGGGTACAAAAATTTTGACACTACATTTTCCCCCCACTTTAGAAGGACTATACATTATGTTAAATATGCATGCTAATATAAGAATTACTTACAATCAAAGTTACCAAAGGATACTATAGAGGAAGAAGAATCTTCAACCCACATGGATATGCCCCTAAGGACAATACCTACAAAATAACTAAAATTTCCTATGCAAAACAAACATTTTATGTAGACATTTTTACATATAACATATTAGCTAAAAATGCACATATTTGACCAAAAGAGAATAGAACAAAAAATTATGCCAACACACACACAAATAAATATTAAGAGAGAAAATAAAGATAAAAGGAAGAGCATGATATTGAAGATTTTGATAGATGATTTTGATAGGTATAGCTAGAAAGCTATGTTATGCCAGAAACCATACAATAATTTTGATTGATCCTAGTTGTTGTAAACTACATTGTAGGACAACCATGGAAAAGATAGGACATATGAATACTAATAGTCTAGAAATTTTCACTATGATAGATGGTTCATTTGCTATCAAGCTTCTATAGATATTTTTATTTTATATAGAATATGACTATACATTGTGATATCACCCCCCCTTAAAATAGTTACATGACTCAAGGAGTACATGTTATTTTAAGGAGAGAGATGAAATGAACTTCTTAAAGAAGTGACATGAGGAAGGATTTTATGTCATGAAACATAAAATATTATTCTCATGGAATCTCATCACACAATGTAGGGATGACAGATAAAATTAATAACATTTCTTGCACAAAAGACACCATGGGTTAGTATGAATGCATGATAATTATGCATATATTATATTTGATTAAGGTTTTTTTCTTATATAGTCATCATTCCACAAGTGTAGTAGAACTAAAATAAAAAATGAAGAAATTCATACTTGAAATCAAATAAATATTTTAGGTCAAAATGGAAGAAACCTAAATATTTCAACACTTTGCATTGTCCCCAAAAATGAAAAGTTAATATATATATATACAACATATGGTAGAATGGTGACACAAATAGAATAATTTACAATGCTTAATCCCCCATGTATCCATATACCTAAAAGGGTATCATGGGTCATCTAGGTAATATTAACAAACATATACAAACAATCACAAGGGAAGCACAAACAAAAAAGGAAAATAAGACAACTAATATCTAAAAATAAAGAGGAAAGTTTACTACTCTAAAGTCCTTTGAATAGATCATTGCTAGATCCCAATGTTGATCATAAGGGGAGGGGGGTTGAGCCTATAAATAAAGTAATATTAAAATGATACTAACTATCTCACCTATGGCAAGAGCTCAAAAAATAGTTTCTAGTACAAAATAATCTTGAAGATCCTCTGTGGTGAGTGTTGATGAATTTTTAAAGATCATGGACAACATAAAAAATATATTCAATGGACTCAAATGGATTATCCCCATGGGGAGAATTTGGTGAATCACTATCAAAATATATGAAAGGATGACTACAACCACTAACTTCATGAATTGGAGAAATGACTGGCACATAAGATTTTGGAATTTCCTCTATGAAGAGAACTAATGAAAAGTGGTTTGGACATGATGGAGAAGGTGCTCATTTGGTTTCTATTTTCATTAATGTGAAGTTGGATAGTGCTTTGGTTTTCCTTTTGGTAGGTGGGTGGGGGATATTAATTTCAATTGTAGGGAAAAGAACATTTGGAAAGACTTCATTGTTGGTACGTTGAAATGATACCCTATTAACAAGTATAACACTTGATATGATAGATGTGTTCAACATATCTAAAGGTTCAAAAAATGGTGGAATTATCAAAAGATGTTGGATGAAAAGAGGTTCCATTGAAGAAGCCAAGAACACTTACACCCTCTTTGGGTGAGGTTCATCAAGCTCTCAAGAAGGAACAAGAGGTGGTACAAAAGAAAAAACAACTAGTGGAGGAGATGGAGGGGAAGAAGGAATTACAAAATTTGTAGGTTTTCACATCAAAGGAGGATGTTCAAAACTAGGCATTTTCATAATAGTTCACTCATGGGCCAATACATTCCACTGATGCTTACACTCTCACACAAGTTGGTTACATTGATGATGGGTTCCATGCACAATGTAGTAGGGGGGCCACTCTACTTCTATTTTGAGGTTTATTTCACTTCTACAATAGGAGGAAGAACACTCTTGATCTAGGTGAAGGGCGAGAGATCTTGGGTGCATGCTACATATCTTTTGTCATTACCGCCTTTCCTCTTTCTATCATGGGGCAGTCAGAGGAACATAAGGAACTACTATAGGACAAGGTATGAGTGAAACACATGAGGATTTATATCTACTATTCTATTGTCCTTTTTCCATTGGAGGGTTAGGTTGAGAAATATTAGGATCCATAGGAGGTTGGAAGATCTTAGGAGAATATTTTCTCAACATAGGACCCTTTTCTTGTTTCCATTTTTTATATTTGGGGGAATAAAAGGTGTCACTAAAGGTTGGAAAACCTTAGGGGGAATGGGAAATTTACCTAATGGAGTTCTCTTATCCTTAGCTACCATAGGAGTTTTTGTTAGGATAAATTAATGTTGCTACAATTGGTAAATGAAAGGGGAAGCAACCACCTGAGAAGAAAGAATAGTAGAAGAATATGTTGAACAACTTGCTTTGAATTTTGAGTATTATTTAAATAATAAATATATGTAAGGTTTTAGAAGTCCTAGAGGAGTGGGCCAAAAACAATCAAGATAAAATCTGCCATGAGATAAAAGAGATTTGTATCTACTATCTTGGATTGAATGTGTTGGTTTATTTTTGAGATTTCTAACTAGTTCTTGAAATAATATAAAGAATAGCCAATTCTTATGCTCAAATATTTTAAGGGGCTAGCCAAAAAATATGAGATAGATTAGACACTTTTCTCCTCTATACACTTCAAGCTTTGTAAAGCCTAGGAGGACCTAGTCTTTTACTATATCTGATGGAACTGCACACAATCATGTAGAAAGATATTGTTTAAACATATATGTTCTCTTAGGATAGATAAACAATTAAAAATTAAACTCACTTAATAGGCTATATTCTTGGAGGTTTTATGCATTGTTGGCTTTAAGAACATAAAATAATGTCTTACTTTAATAATTGGTAATCATGGATATGTAACTGACACTCATATTGAACAAACTAGTGCCTTAAACCTGGGTTACATGGTTGAAAAAGAATGCAATTGTATCTTGAACGGTAGATTTCAAACAAACTATATGGAAGCATGCATATCGCTGCCTTATAATGATATCCTTCAAAATTCACAACCAATTCTTCTTATTAATCCTTGCATGCATTCATAACCCTTAATATTTCTAATACAATATAATTTAATCTACTACTTGAAGGTGATTCCACAATAGTGGTTTAGACTTTTTGGGACATCCTGATTTTTGTTGAAATCACATATTTTTAGAAAATATAATGATTTAAGCCTTGAAAATTTCCATTTAAAGGATTCTAATTGAAGAGGTTTTGATCAATCCACCTTAGATCAAACCCCCTTGGATAGAACCCGCTAGTTTTAAACCATACCTATAATAGAGTCTCCTTTACACTTATCAAAATGTTGATAAAAAACCACTTTTGATTTACCTTTTGGGTGATCAAATGAATTCATTTAAAATTTATTATTTGTAAGCATGTAGTCCTTATTATAAGCTTCCCAAAAATTATATTTTTAAATATATTTAATTTGATTATTATATTTATTTTTTATTTCTTGTGAGTGTAGGTTTTTCACCAAAAATCAAGCTCTTTGTTCTACACTTGTGAAAAAATAGTAGATAATAAAAAAAAATTTGAAAAAATGTTCTGGCTAGGTATTTATGTCCTTGATCTAGTAAAAAATGAAAAATTGAATTTTGATATATACAAAAAAAGTTATGTTGCTTACGGTCCGCCTATGTCTAAATTGTAATTGGTTTGACTTCAAAACTTGATTAGGAAAAAAGTATTCAATAAAAAACTATGAAACCAAATGAACATGCTAGATATCATAGTTACAAAGCTAAATTTGAAAAAAATAGAATTTTATCCTTCATAGAAAAAAAGTGATGTTGTTTACGGTGAGCATCACTCTTTAAAAATGGTGTTTACTGCTAAAAAATAGTTTTCGAAGGAGATGGAAAAAGAAATGCAATCCGATTCAAAAAAAAATTAGAAAAATATATTTAGAATCTACAGACAAAATATCACAAATCACTAGTTTTCATCATCTTCAATTTCCACGTGGTTTAGCAACTATAGGTGCCCGAAAGTGAAGATTTAGTTAAAAAAAATCAGTTCAGTGTCTAGTTTGGCCAAAAAATGTAAACTAATATTATGGGATCACCCTTGAATAGAAGCTATAGAAGAAATATTTATTTCCAAAAAATTTATAATGATGAATATAAATGATCCTTAATGATCAATTTATATTCATAAGTGTAATGAATTATATAATTTAGGAGACAATTGATTGTGAAATTATCACAATATGCTCATGTATTCAATAAGATCCTCTCAAAATGGCTCTGAATTCCACTTATAGAGACAAGAGAACAAGCTTGGAGTCATGAATAGATGCCACATTTTCATTTGATGCAAATCAACAAGGTGATTAGATTGAATTTCAACCATGTAGATGATTCAATAAGACCTAGATCTACATCTTTATAGGTGTTGGATATGAATTGGAATTGATTTTACTTGATTAACCTAATTGGACTATGTGCCCTAATATGAAAAATACAAGATTCCGACAATTGATACATCGTAATAGAGATTTGTAGGTAGATATGAGAAGGGAAAAATACTATGCACCTATCCTGTAAGTTTGAATCCAATAACTATAGGAGGACATAGCCACCCAAGGGCATCTCTATACTTGGAGGACTATTTTGGATTTGTTTTCATAGTCCTTTGATGTTAGATTTGAGTTCCTAATTCCCGCCTGCAAACTTGTCAAATAGTTTTGTAGGTGATTTTTTGTGAGTTGACAAGGTGTAGGGTTTTGAATGCAACAAAAGATAAATGATCTTCAAACTTCTTTCAATCTTCTCCAAACCTAAAACCTGTGCATGCGTATGTGCAGGATTATGATGGGCCAAAAAGTGGCTATATGATGGGTATGTGTAGGCTATATGTGGCTGACGACTTTTTTCTTACACAAAATTGATGAAATGAAAAGGGTTTTTAAAGGAGATTCTCAGCTTTCCACCAATATAAATTATGCTTTACTTTGAATTGAATAAATAATTATTATTCATTTTCTATTTGAATTACACTAAAGTCCTGATTAATAAGTTGATTGAAAAACATCTATAGCTTTCAAACGATATCAAATTTTTTGAATCCGAAACATGCATCACATTCTATGCTTCACATAGGATTAAAAAAAACATTGAATTTCATGAAGATTTGACCAAGTTAAGGTGGTCAAACATACGAAGTTTTTATATTTTTTAAAAGTTGTAATAAAAAATTCATAATTAATTATTTACTTGGAAAAAAATACAAAAAATATGTATCACATCGGGACATGAGTCCTCTACTTATATCTAAAATATTATAAAGAAATATTATCATTTTATTGTGGTTAGGGTGGTTAGACAAACACCTACTTCTTATTTTTTCCTTGAACTTTAAGTACTACTGCATTGAAATTTAAAACTTTCACCAAATAGATTTAAAAAAAAAAAAACCTAGTAGTTTAGAAACTACATTCAATCTGCTAGAGATTCTATTCTTACATATTTTTGAAATAATATAGATAACTTATTCAAATTTTTACGTCAAGTTTCCTAACTCTAATTTTTCTGAATTTTTCGCCACTTAAGGGCCTATTTTTTCGATGATGATCCTACCCATACCTGCATTCAAAGAGAGAGGAAGAGTTGTTCCATTTAGGGGATTGCCTTAGTCAAACCATGTGTTAGTGTTTCCACTTCCATAATGGCATTGTCAATGATAGGAAGGATAAATGATAGGAAGGAATGATGAATCAACAAAGTGCTTCAACTCACCACCCTTCAATGGATTCCTTAAAGGATTGAAGTCATGCACATCACCTCAAGTTCTTGGATCTTGCTTACTTGATCAAGCTTGAATTTATTGGAGAGCTAAAAACGTGCCAACCTTCACAAACAATGATAACATGAGCATACATAAACTCACATAGGATTTGACATGATGTTCGGATCTTGAATTACTACAATAAAGCTCTAAAATGTTTCTCTTGAATGCTCTTGACTTACTCTTGACAATAATATTTTCTCTGAAATTGTTGTTCGATTTCAAATGATGTAATAAATAGGTATTTATATGTAAATTATGCTAATTCCCACAAATTAAATCTCGATGACTGACATTTGCAACTTGAATTGGAAATGATAAAATGCCAGTTAACACCGACATATTTGAATTTTGAGCTCGACAAAATAGGGGGACAAAGCCACCTAAGGGAATTCCCATCTTGGCCTGATTTTCTATGGATTTAGGTGTTGAGAGAAAAGTATTAAATAAATGCATTTATTCTATGCTTGCAATTTATCGAAAAATAGTAAAATAATAGATTACATACAAAAATAGATATGTAAAAGAACACAAGGCCCATGTTGGCATCAAGTGTAGGAGACAAGCTAGGATAGGGCCAAATGGACCTCAAAAAATGCAAAGGCATACGTAAAGCATATTGTTTTATGTTGCTTTTGTTGTTTCATTTTGGATTTTGTCATTTTGTCTTTTTTTCATTTCATCATTCTATGTTTTCCTTCTATTTCTTTTGTTTGTACCCTATCAATTCATGTTTTGACTGGGCAAACTAATCAAGGATGTTTATGATGTCATCATATCAGGCCTCAAATCCCATTTTTACATTCTTTCAAAATGAATCCTTAGCCTTCTCCTAAAACCTTATCCTTATTCTTTACCTCTAAACCCTTATCTCCGACACTTAGAGAAAATTATTTGATTCATATCAGATTGTAAAAATCAGGTGTGCTTCTTGACATTCAAGGATGTGTTAAGATAGGAGATAAATGTTATGTCTGAACCTTGAGCCCCAATGATAATGCATTTAAGTTTGGCATGGAGAATATTTCACATGGTGAATTGGGATTGTGAATCAACTCTAGACTACCAAATAAGGAGACTAATTTTGTTCCATAATTCACTTGACTTTCCAATTCTAGTTGTTGTTTAGATGATAAGAAAGAAGTAAAGAAGGCATAATCTCCTTGTAGATAGTTTTGAGGATAAATGATAAGATTTTGAGGATAAATGATAAGATTGTGTGTCTATTGGGCCATCTCTAGTATTTGAGGAAATTAGAAGGACAAGTGAAAATGAAGATTGTACGATTGGGAGGGATGAGATTTTGGAGTTCAACAATTGGCAATTTGTCTATGTATGAGATTTTGAAGCAAAGCTTGAGTTTCCATAATGATTTCTAATTAAATTTTGTAGCATACCATAATAATTTAAAATTATTGGATACAAATAGATGTTTACCTTTCAATATAGGGATGGCATCTAGTGGTTTCTCAACTAAATTAGTTAGTTTCACCAAATAGATGGCGTGACAAAATTAAGGCCATGACTAATAGTTTGATTGAATCAAGATAATTTTATTGAAATTAACTATCAATCCTTCCAAATACTATTAAAATGAGATGGAAATTTTGTTTTTGAAGAATGGATCTTGAACAATCTAATCATTCCAATGCAATTTATCCCATGGGTTACTTGTAGTTGCTAATTACATGCAAAAATGAATCAGATGTTTCCAAGGAGAATTCCCCTCCAAATCCATCACATTCCATTTGGCTACCAAGCACACCCCATGAGTATAAGGATCAATGACACCCAAACCCTCTTTGTCTTTCAAGGGAATACAGTGTAGCCATGATGTAGTGGGCATGGATTTTTGGTTACTCCATTTGGCTTGTAAGAAACTTTGTATAACTTGTGTTAGCTAATTATAGTAGGTTTTAGAGAGTAACCAACAAGAAGAGATGTATACATTTCTTACCAAGAGTATTTTTCACTTGGACGCAACCAACAATGAACAAGAATTGATTAGCCCAAGATAATAACTTTATTTTGACTTTGCTTATATACCATCCCCACATATTCTTGAGGAAGACACCAATACCAAATGGAATGTGAGTTATCTAGAAATTGTGCCATGCTTCACCTCTTTTTGTTTCTTTAGGATCCATTATGGATGGTGGCTGAGATAAATTATCAAAAAATCAATTTTATGCATCATTATTTGGGAGCTTGAGATTGCACAAAAAGGCAAGATATTTAGAGTATTATTCACTTATTTGGAAAGTTTTTGAATGAAAATCATGGTTTCATACATGAGGGTATCAACTCCAAGGGTATAACCTTGATGGATAGCCTTTTGGAGGGAAAATTGAGGGGAGATGGAGCTATTGATTACTAATCTAGCATTTGTATCTTTGAATAGCACTCTGACATGAACACATATTGTGGGGTCAAATTGTAGTCATGAAGCATCTTAAGAATAAATAACCAAGAAATGTGGTCATAAGCCTTGTCAAAATTGAACTTGATGACATGAACATCTTGACAAGTTTGTTGGGTCCATTCAACTACCTCCCAAGCTAATGCCAAATTGTCCAATATAAATCAACCTTCTAGAAACCCAATCTATATGGACCTCATTCTTGGGATTTGATTCTCCAAACCAAAACCATTACAATAATTTTGTAAGAGACAATCAAAGAAAGTGATGGGATGCCACCTACATCCTCTTGTTTACCCGTATAAGTTTAATCAGTCCTTGATTGATCCAGATTCAATCCTTTCAAGATAAAGATTGTAGAAATCTTCTCAATTATGAGGCCAAAAAACTCAATAAATTTCAACTAAAATGCCGTCCATCACAAAACTGTTTTCTAGAACTAGACAGTACATGACTTTGTCAATCTCATTCATGAAAAGATTCTGATCATGACAGGTGCTGTAGAGGGCATCCATTTTCCACGGGATGCAGACCGCAATCTTTTCTCATCAATTGATTTGATAAATTTTGGATTCAGACAAGTGATATCAGGCCAAAATTCAAAGATTCCTTGTTAGTCCCGTCAGGACATCAGATTGTTCATTTTTAACGCTCCAGAAGATCTGTTATGCGAATCGAAGCAGTAAAGCCAATTTTAATGAAATTCTCAGTTCCACAACTTTGGTAGATGACCCCTTTCTAAAATTACCTTAAACAGCTAGTAAGTTCCGTTTTTTAAACAAAACTGTGGTTGAGGAAATAACAACATATGCAGACTCGTAGAGCAGTAAGGAAGGTGGCTAACAATATAGAGCTTGTGGGATTGCATGCATTCTATGTTTGATTTTTCAAAGATTTTGTTTTATTAATATTGTGATATATTATGTGCAGAATGTTTTTGTTTGGAATACATGTAGTTAATTAGAAAGAGTTTCTGGATTAAACTCTGTATGAGTTTCAATGGACATCATATCAATTATTGAAACACATATATTTCAAATATTTTTCTTAAACATCATCAACAACTTATTTTCATAATCTATTTCAAAAAATATGACTTCAATCCAAACACCATTCTCTATATACTTTTTTTATACTATAATTATTTTGGGTCAATTTAAGGTTTAAAAATACAAGGGATTATTATTTTCTACCTTAACCTTATTAAATAACCAACAGAAAACATATAGCTAATTTTAATTATTAAAATAATTCCATATCATTCCTTAACATTAAATGAGTTTATCACTAGAGAATTTTTTTTTAAAAGTATGCATTTGTTATTTTTAAGGGTGTACAATTACATATTTTTATTTTTTTAAATTGAAAAAATGTCACTTTTATACATCCTTTACATAATGAGATCATATCATTTAGGTAGTGCAATATGTTACATATTTGAAAACTAGAGATATAATTCTACATTTCATCTTCTTATATCATGTTCATGCCATATTCACAAGTACTTTGAATCATCAGCTCTCATACAAGAAAATTTATTTCTTAGGGAAAAATGTCACTTGATTCTTCCTTTTGGATACCTTTATCTTGCATTAACTATTTTCCCTCAAATTTTTCTATCATTGGATCTACCCCAAAATCCCAAAAAATTCATATTTTTATTTCTATGTCAAATCAATCTTTATGTAATATTGAAGGAACATGAAAGGAACTTATGTTGTAACAACCTTCATGAATCTATGATAATCAGAACATGATTTTGCATTGTAACCTTTCAAAACATAAATATATAAATAGGGAAAATAAGGGATAAGTTATGATGCCAAAATTTAGTTGGAACCTAGGATTCTCAATGCTAAAATTATCCAATCAACTCCCTGCAGGCTTCATCTAACTTCTTGTCAAATGATGGAAGCATACTAATGAGTTCCCAACAATAATTTAATTTTGGGTTGTCTAACATTCATATCAATACTAATAATAATTCTCATAAATTTTTTTTAAAGGATAAACGCTCTTGACTAGAGCTATGAATTGGCGAGGCCACATATAGGGGACCTAATCCCCAACATAAACACTTAGCATTAACACCTAGTAAGGGTTTGTACCTTGGTGGAAAGAATCACAATGCTACAATTTAAGTATCACACTATTCCATTATTGACAATACCTTCCATACTTTTGATCCTTTAATATCTTGATTTCTTAGTCTCAAATCATTTTTGTGAAGTGTGAGAGTGATATGACATAGTCCTTGAATTTGACCTAAAATTTAAATTTTAAGAATTCAAATACCTAATTCCCACCCTTATCTCATAGCCATTGGTAGTCAACTTAGTACACTAAAATAATTAATATTTACATTAGAGTAATCATTTAGAGCATTTGTGTTCCTACTTGCTACCTACTAACATTTTTCATGATCATTAATCTAATCCAATCAAGCAATTGACCTCAAAGAACTTGGCCTTTGAAAATTTGTTAATTTCCCTTATGTATTTTTAATACCACTAGTCCCTATTGAAGTGAACTAGGTAAAACAAGTATATATTTTTTATATTATATTTGTAGGCTATTGAATAGGTCTACATAATCCAAAATTTATTCAAATCCACAAAGTTAACTTGTAGAGATTTATAGACACTTAACATATTCAAGGAACCTATTTTTCTATATTTTATGACTAAGCTCTATGAGACATTATGCTTTATTATTCAATATAGTTCCCCTAGATATGTAAACCTATCACGTACATTTAATTTTGTAAGATAGCATTAAATTTTTGTATTCACCCAACTCATTAACCTAAGTTAATTGGTATTCCACTCAAGTGCATACATTTAATTATCTTAGATAAACCTAAAAAAATTGATTTTCTTTATATTTTTATTGAACATATAAAATTTTACACCACACTTGGGTTTTTCTTTAGTGTTTGTACCTTCATTTCTTTTAGGATTTTTTATTATTTCCTATTTTTGATTCATTTCTTAGATCTTGTTAACACTTATGTTCCTATTCATTATGATGTATTTTACCTAGGGTTTCCACTCTATTATGACTATTTTTGTCACCATACTATAATAATAAAATATCATAATATTTTTTTTATTTAATATGCTTTATATATGCCTTAACATTTTTTAAGGTCCATTTGGCCCTATACTAGCTTGTCTCCTACTCTTGATGCCAATATGGGCCTTGTGTTCTTTTATGCCTCTATTTTTGTATATAATTAAATATTTTTTACATTAACCTAGTGCCTTGATATCATTTTGAACCTTTGTTATCCCTACTATACTTGGATGACAATGTTATGTATAAATTTCCATGTGATGCACTATCGTCCACTAGTTTTATAATTATACAATTTAATCATTTTCTTCTAAGTTTTCCACCTTGTTGATCTTAAACATGCAAAAAAAATACCACACTATCCATTATGTGAATCCCAATAGGAAGTTTGTATTCCGTATCTCTTCATATTCCCTCTTCTCTCATTTTTAACTATCTAAAATAATCTATTCTTCATTCTAGCACTTTCATGTCTTTGTAAAGGATTTGAACACTTGAAATTTTTGAGCAATGATGATATACTTTTAACATATATTATCTATGATTCTTCTTCATTATTGAAGTAATTTGCTTGTGATTTTAGTAACCATCATCTTTATTTTGGTGTTATAGATGATATTGTACAAATATATACTTCTTTTTTTATTTATTCAGTATTATTATAAGCTCTCCTTGTGTATTAGATTCATTATTGGAACATAAAGGGTTCCATCTAGACATTTATATCCCCACACACACGCACACACAAAGTTTTTCATTCTTATAGAAAAAGACTCAAACATTTATAGTTTAAATTTAATATTATTAATTTTCATTTTTTAGAGGCACATTGGATTCAAGAGCACACACTTTAAGTTTCTCCTCATTCTATAGGATATCTATGGAGTTAAAAGACTAAAATAGAGACTTGATAGGTCAAGTATCTATTTTAGTCTTTTTAACTTGGGTATGTGCAGGATCATCATGGAAACAATAGGCCCTTAAGTGGTGAAAAAATTTAGAAAAATCAGAGTTAGGCAACTTGACGTAAAAATTTGAATAAGTTATCTATATTATTTCAAAAATATGTAAGAATATAATTTGTAGCAAATTGAATGTAGTTTCTAAACTAGTAGGTTTATTTAAAATATATATATATATTTGGTGAAAATTTGAAATTTCAA
The DNA here is from genome assembly GCA_007258455.2 of Sequoia sempervirens. Lineage (NCBI taxonomy): Eukaryota > Viridiplantae > Streptophyta > Pinopsida > Cupressales > Cupressaceae > Sequoia > Sequoia sempervirens. The sequence continues at coordinate 537,947,160 of VDFB02000017.1, read as the reverse complement.
TGTAGTACTAAAATTTCAAGGAAAAAATAAGTAGGTGTCTATTTGACCACCCTAACGACAATAAAATGATAATAATTTTTATAATATTTTAGATATAAGTAGAGGACTCATGTCACGATGTGATGCATGTTTTTTTGTAATTTTTTTCCAAGTAAATAATTAATCATGAATTTTTTATTACAACTTTTAAAAAATATAAAAAATCGTATGTCTGACCACCTTAACTTGGTCAAAACTTCATGAAAGTCATTTTTTTGTTTTTTAATCTTATAGTATGTGAGGCATAGAATTTTACGCATATTTCGGATTCAAAAAATGTGATACCATTTGAAAGCTATAGATGTTTTTGAATCAACCTATCAATCAGGACTTTAGTCGTAATTCAAATAGAAAATGAATGATGTAGGAGCATCCAGTGGTGTAAGGGAAATCTTGCATAACCCAAAAATAGTTAAATTTCAAGTTTCTCAGTTTTTAGATATTTTTACATTTTTGGATACACTTTTCGTCATAATGAAATTCCCAATTTATGGTTTTTATTTTCTATTCCTGGATGGAAAGATATTGCAGTTTTAGTTTCCCAGATTTGCACCTAAAAATCTTCTGAGTTAGATTTGAGGCAATTAGAGTTCCCAGATCAGCCCCGAAACTTGCCAAAATTGGTGTAGCAAATTTCAAGCGCATTGTTGACTTCGTGACCTTTCCAACGGTTCAAACGGTTCATGAATCGGAGTCCCGAATCAAAAGTTATGGCCCCGGGAAGTTGGCGCACTTTCTGGAAGATACAATTGCAAATGCTCTTTTGAAATTTGAACTTCATGTTGAAATTTTTTGGTGCCAAACCGCCTAAACTCAAATTTGAATGTTGTTTTGGCTCTAAACTAAAGAGGATCTCTATTTATGGGCGGGTTTCTAATTTTTGGGTAACTTTTTGGGGACAAGCTCGCATATGGCGAAAAGGTTATTTTGTAGCTTTCTATAACTTGCATGTGTTGTAAAACTTGGGGATTTGAGATCCTCTGCATGTAAGAAGCTCCATTTTTTGAATAATAAACTATTCTCTTGTTTGTGGATTATTTTCTAAGTCGTTGGTTGCGCCCTCATCAAGTGGTATCAGAGCAAGGTTTTCTTGAGCATGTGGACAGATTGTCGATCGTGAGGCAGTTCGCACCAGGACTGTGGTTGTGGGTTGAGGTCAAGAAAGATGCCTCCAAGAGTGATGTCTGGTAGGCATGGTGGTGCCAGAGGTGGTCGAGGTGGCAGAAATGCTGGTGGAAGAGATGCACTGGCAGCCCTCCAGAGATAGATTGATGTGTTACAAGAGTAGTTGAGAAGAGGGTTAAACCTGAGGGAGGAAAGTGAGGATGAAGAAGAGGAAGAAGGTTCAAATGTAGAAGATGAAGAAGAAGCAATTGATCAAGACCAAATGCGGCTAATAAGGGTCATTTCAAAGATCGGGAAAAGACCCAGAGCAGAAGTCCCTAGTTATTCTGAAAGTCTGAACTCGGAAGAGTTGATCGCCTGGATCAACGAGCTAGAAGAATATTTTGAGTATGAGGAAATAGAGGACCCAGATCAGGTTAAGTTTGAGAAAATGAAGTTGAAGGGCCATGCCAATATTTGGTGGAAAGAGGTCTAGTTGGAAAGAAATCGAAGAGGAAAAGGAAATATCACCAGATGGGATCGCATGGTAGAGAAACTGAACAAGCAGTTCATACCAATGGACTATGAGTTAGATCTGTTGAAGAAATTGCAAGGGTTGAAGTAAGGAAGCAGATCTATGAAAGAATATACTGAAGAATTTCACAAGATAATCATCAGAATGGGCCACATAGAGGCCAATAAAGAGAAGGTAGCCTGATACCTTAATGGGTTACGACCGAGCATTCAGGAGGAGTTAAGCCTAGTCATAATGACCACCATTAAGGATGTGTATCAGTTTGCTCTGAAGGTGGAAGAGAAGCTGAACAAAATATTTGATGGCAAGCAAAAAGGACGAGGAGGTCAAAGTGGAAGGGGCAGTGGAAGACCTTCAGGAAGCCGAAATGATGATGAAAAGAAAAGTAAAGATATGGGTACCAGCCGAAGCCAAAGGAATGACAACTTCTACCACCCTCGTGATCAAAACAGTGGTGATAAAAGAGGTAGAGGATGAGGGAGATACGAAAAAGGATCTGGAAGAGGTGGTTTTAAAGGAACATGTTTCTAGTGTGGTGAAGAAGGGCATCAAGCCTATGAATGTCCACAACACCAAGGAAGGGAAAACAAAAGGCCAAAAGGTCATGGAAGGGTTGCGCATGCAGATGAGGAGGCCCAATCTGAACATTTAGATGATGTTGAAAGGGGAGAAGCCCTAGTGATTAGGAGAGCCCTGGTGACTAAGAAAAAGGAACCAGAATAGAGGAAGAATCTGTTTCGCACAAGGTGCAAGTGTGAAGGAAAATGTTGTGATGTCATTATTGACAGTGGAAGTATCGATAATCTGGTGTCAGAAGAGATGGTCACAAAGTTGAAGCTGAAGAGGGAAAGGCACCCGCATCCGTATCAAATTGCCTGGTTGTAGAAAGACCACAAAGTTTTGGTCAATGAGCAGTGCCTAGTAAAGTTCAAGATTAGGAGCTACCATGATGAGGTACTTTGTGATATCATCCCCATGGATGCATGTCACATGTTGTTGGGGAGGTCATGGCAGCTTGATAGGCGAGCTTATGTGGCGATGGCCGCAAACACTTATTCCTTGACAAAGGATGGGGTTTGTCACAAGTTGAAACCCCTGAAGGAGACCGAAGAAAAGGTATGCAGTAGTGCTAGAATTTGTTATGTAGATGGAAAAAAAATTTTAGAAGGTATGAAGCATGAGCGTGTGTGTTATGCATTGATTCCTAGAGTGAGTAAGGAGGATAGTGAGAAGGTTCCAGAAGAAGTTTCTGGGATGTTGGATGAGTTTCAGGATATTGTTTCTGATAATGTACCTGAGGGTTTACCACCAATAAGGAAGATCAGTCATCAGATTGACTTGATTCCTGGAGCCAGTTTTCCAAATAAGGCAGCCCATAGAATGACTCCAGCAGAAAATGAGGAGTTGAACAGACAAGTTCAAGAGTTGTTGAGAAAGGGTTTGATACGGGAGAGTTTGAGTCCATGTGCAGTACCTGCAGTACTAGAACCAAAGAAGGATGGGGAGTGGAGGATGTGTACAGATTCCAGAGCCATAAACAAGATAACAATCAAGTACAGATTTCCCGCCAAGGATGGATGACCATTGTTTGAGGGAGCTCAAGATTGCCAAAGATTGATCTGAAGAGTGGATATCACCAATCTGGATTCGAGAGGGAGATGAATGGAAGACTGCCTTCAAGACCAAAGAGGGCTTGTACGAGTGGTTAGTCATGCCTTTTGGGCTAACCAATGCACCAAGCACATTCATGCTGGCTCATGAACGAGGTACTAAAAGAATTTCTGGGAAGTTTTGTTATTGTGTATTTAGATGATATTTTGATTTTCAGTAAGACGTTGGATGAGCATCTGATGCATATTCAGAGAGCCTTTGAGAAGTTAAGAGAAGAGAAACTGTTGATTAATCTGAAGAAGTGCAGTTAGAGGGAGTTAGTGTACTTGGGATTTGTTGTCTCAGAAGGTCTCAAGATGGACCCAGAGAAGGTGAAGGCTATTCTCGAATGGCCTACCCAAGAACTGCTACCGAGGTGAGATATTTTCCATGGTTTGGCTAGTTTTTATAGAAATTTCATTAGAAACTTCAGTAGTATTTGTGGACCCCTGACTAAAAACAATGATAGGGGATAGAAAATAATTCAAGTGGAGCAGTGGAGTGGAAAAAAGTTTTGAACTGTTGAAGCAAAAGGTGACAGAGCAACCTGATCTAGCCCTCCCATATTTCAACAAGGTGTTTCAGGTGGATTGTGATGCCAGTGGTTGTGCCATTGGAGAAGTGTTGAGCCAAGAAGGTAAGCCCATTGCCTATTTCAGTGAAAAGTTAAATGATGCCAAGAGAAAGTATTCATATGATCAGGAATTTTATGCAATAGTTCAAGCATTAAAGAAATGGAGACATTATTTGTTGCCAAAGGAATTTGTTCTATATACTGATCACCAGGCCTTGTAGTACCTAAATAGTCAGGGAAAATTAAATCAGAGGCATATGAAATGGGTAGAGTTTTTGCAAATTTATACCTTTGTTTTGAAACATAGGAGTGGGAAGTCAAATAGGGTTGCAGATGCCTTAAGTAGGAGGCATACATTGATGACAAAGATGTAGATTGAAGTGGTTGGGTTCAATGAACTTAAGACAATGTACGCAGAAGATCCTAATTTTGTAGAGGCTTGGAAAGCTTGCAAGGAACCTGTTACAGTGGACAGGACAAGGTGGCTAGATTTCATAATATAGGATGGCATGTTATTTAAGGGAAGTCAATTGTGTATCCCAAGGAGTTCCATGAGGGAGAACCTGATAAAGGAGAAGCATAGTGGAGGAATGGCAGACATTTTGGTCGGGATAAGACCATTTCCATTATCAGTGAGCATTATTATTGGCCTCAGTTGTCATAGGATGTGAAGAAGTTTGTACAAAGCTGCAGGGTATGTCAGATGGCTAAAGGAGTGAGCCAGAATACAGGCTTATATCAGCCCTTACCTGTACCAAAGAGGCCATGGGAGGATACAAGTATGGACTTTGTTCTTGGTTTGCTAAGGACACAACAAGGGAATGATTCAGTCTTTGTGGTGGTTGATAGGTTTTCAAAGATGGCACATTTCATTCCATGTCAAAAGACCCATAAATATGCAATCCACATTGTTGACTTGTTCTTCAAAGAGGTGGTGAGGCTACATGGTCTACCAAAGAGTATTGTTTCAGATCATGACACTAAATTTGTGGGGTACTTTTGGAGGACCTTGTGGAAGAAGCTGAAGACAGAGTTGAAGTTCAGTTCTGCACACCATCCACAAATAGATGGGAAAACATGGTTGTTAACAGGAGTCTGGGTAACCTACTAAGATGTTTGGTAGGAGATAAACCCAAGGGATGGGACTTGATCTTACCCGGCAGAATTCTCTTACAACAATTTTGTCAACCGAAGCATTGTAGATCACCTTCCAGATTGTGTATGGAGGTAGCCCCAGAATAGCTCCAGAATTGAGGAAGATGGACCAAGAGAAGAAAATAAGTGTTGAAGCCAAATATTTTGTAGAACACATCAAGGATATACATGAGAAGGTAAGAGAACATATTAACAAGATGAATATGCAGTATAAGGCTAAGGCAGATCAGAAGAGGAGGTATAAGGAGTTTCAGATTGGTGATGAAGTGATGGTCCACTTGAGGAAAGAAAGGTTTCCAGTGGGAACATATAACAAATTGAAGATGAAGAAGTTCGGTCCCTGTAAAATTTTGAAGAGGCATGATTCAGGGAATGCATATGAGGTAGAGTTGTTGGATGGATTCAACATTTCCCCTGTGTTCAACATTTCAGATTTGACAGAGTATCATGAAGGTGGCGTAGAGGAAGTACCAACGATGGAATAGTGTGGGATTCCAGCACCTACTTTAGAAAAGGAGGAGATTGAAGAAATCCTAGATAGTCGTGTGGGAAGGAGTACCAGGAACAGGCAGTATGACGAATATCTGGTGAAATGGAAAGGAAGGCCTGTTGAAGATTCATCCTAGTTGCCTAAGGCAGAGGTCGACCATTTGGGTTTTCCTCCACCATCTGAGATGTGATGGGGTCACTTCTCAAATTACCCTGGGTGTCTGATGCAGGAGCATCTAGTGGTGTAAGGGCAATCTTGCATCACCCAAAATAGTTAAATTTCAAGTTTCTTAGTTTTTAGATATTTTTACATTTTTGGATACCCTTTTTGTCATAATGAAATTCCCAATTTACGGTTTTTATTTTCTATTCCTGGGTGCAAAGATATTGCAGTTTTAGTTTCCTAGATTTGCACCTAAAAATCTTCTGAGTTAGATTTGAGGCACTTAGAGTTCCTGGATTGGCCCTGAAACTTGCCAAAATCAGCGTAGCAGATTTTGAGCATGTTGTTGACTTCGTGACCTTTCCAATGGTTCAAACGGTTCACGAATTGGAGTCCCAGATCAAAAGCTATGGCCCCATGAAGTTGTCGCACTTTCTAGAAGATACAATTGCAAATGCTTTTTTGAAATTTGAACTTCATGTTGTAAATTTTTGGTGCCAAACCACCTAAACTCAAATTTGAATGTTGTTTTGGCTCCAAACTAAAGAGGAGCTCTATTTATGGGTGGGTTTCTAATTTTTGGGTAACTTTTTGGGGACAAGCTCGCATATGGCGAAAAGGGTTATTCTGTAGCTTTCTGTAACTTGCATGTGTTGTAGAACTTGGGGATTTGAGATCCTCTGCATGTAAGAAGCTCCATTTCCTGAATAATAAACTATTCTCTTGTTTGTGGGTTATTTCTAAGTCTCGGGCTGCACCCTCATCAATGAATAATAATTATTTATTAAATTCAAAGTAAAGAATAATTTATATTGGTGGAAAGATGATAATCTCCTTTAAAAACCTTTTTCATTTCATCAATTTTGGGTAAAACAAATGTCTTCAACCACATACCCATCATATCACCACTTTTTGGCCCATCATGATCCTGCACATACCCACTTTAGAAACTAAATATCCTATTTAGAAACCATATTTCTTTCCTTAGCTTGTAGGCATTTTAAGTGTTAGATTCACAAGACAACTAGGGGGGGTGAATGATTTGTATACTTTTAAAACATCATAAACCCTCATTAACATTAAGATCTGCATTAGCTCTTAAACCCTTAACATGCATTAATAGAATGTAAACATGCAAATGCAGTAATACAAACACATCAAACACATAAGAACACTAGATTTACATGGAAAACCCAAGAAGGGAAAAACCATGGCGAGTATTGGCTCACTAATATATGAATTACAACACCAAATACAATAAGGCTCACTTCCTAGAAAGATAAAGAAATGCTCACTATCAGTGGCTCACTACCAAAGGACCCACTGTCGAAAAGAAAGAAGAGAGAAGGGGTGGCTTACCACCAATTTGAATTGCTAACAATGCATCACTCATATGTCGAAGGTATAGTTCCACTGACAAACAACTCATCAAATATATTAAAATGTAGACACCTTATGTTCACTACATTAGGAAGTGATATGCATTAAGGCTCATAATTAAATCAACAAACTTGATCACATTTGCATCTTTCAAATCACACACGCTTTGTACTTAATCCAAACAATAATTCACCTTGCATTTATACACTCTACAACCTAAAACAATCTCAATTAGGTCAACCTTAATGAAATGTATACACCTTAACCGTGTATCATGAAATAGGTTGGCACCAAACAATTCCATAATATAAATAAGTAAAGCCAAACCATGCCACTACTTAATTAGGACCCAAATCTTCACAAACAAACTTATCAAAACTTCCTCAAACAACAATTATCCTCTATAATTAGCGCTAGCATGCTAGGTTGGCCAAACCTACACTAACACTAAAAAGTGACTCCAAACACACTTCTCAAGGTTTAGAAACATCTCACGGACCACACAAAAACAATCCAATCTTTTCATACACCATATCAAAATATTCCAGCACCATCAAATTATTCTACACCACTACTACAACGACCTAAAACTCAAGAAAACTTTCATTTTGTGCAACCAAGAATACTGGCACAAACATCCAATACACTAGACAATCTTGTAGAACAACTCAAAACTTGAAACTTCAAGAGAAGGTAGATACAAACATTATAAGAATGTTACCATATCTGCAACACTAGAAACTTCACCATAGAGAAATGAGGAGCAATCTTATTTCTCCCAGACAACACTACTTCATAGTGTAGAGGAGGGGGACCGAACACTCAGGACCCCAGGTCATGGAGGGTCTAGAACAATTAGTTTCCCTGATCTACCTCACACTAAGGATTTTTTAGGGTAAGTTTAGTGTTTTAGGAGGGTGAAAAGGAAGGAAAATTGATATGTCACTATCCTTCTACAAACCTGAGAGGTTTAGGGAATCAGGTGAGTGGATTCTCATGCCAAAACTGGGACCCTAATAGCTCTCTGCCAAAGCACCCCAACATAGAAGATGGATGACAACATAGTGCATTGGCATCCATATGGAAAAAGTACAAAATGTAGTTAAGGCTAAGTAGAGAACTAACTATGACCTAATAAATAGAGGTTTATATAATGACAAAAAGCATAAAGGAGCTAAAATACTGAGAAAGCAAGAAGAGTACTTTAATTTAAGAAGTTAACAAGAGTGAAAGGTAGTAGAAAATTGAACTTATGATTGGTCTAGCCTCCCGCAAGCTCCACATGAACATGATCACCTACACATAGTAGAACAAGGAAAAATGTTGGAGCTATTTCAGGGCTTGCCATAGTCAAATCCCCATTTTGGTGTTCCCACCTCCATGGACAACCATAATAGCCACGACATAAAAAATGCGATAAAGAAAGTACGGAAAGAAATTTGTGCCACACAATACTAACAACTATATGCTATGCAAACCAAATGAGAATGCTGAATGAAATGGATATCACCTCCCAAACAAGGTGACCTCAAGCACATGAAGGGAGATGTGAGCTTGCAAGCTTGTAAGTGCAATCGTCAACTGACATAACAATGAGAATAAGATCTAGCAGAGTATCACCTTTGAGCTTCAATAATGGTGGAGAGTGTTGTGAAAATACTCAAGGAGTGTGTAGAAGCGTGAAGTGAGAGTGTAGAAGCGTGAAGTGTGTAGAAGATCGAATTGAATGAATGAATGAATGAATGTCTTAGCATGGATAGAGGCCCAAAAGAGTCGTTCGAGTTCATTCAAGGGCACATGGGAATTACTCTTCATTTCCTATGGAGAAGTGTAATGCCTCTACAAATTATAGAGGTGGGAATCCTATCAGGATGACAACACACTGCATAGATGTCTGTGTGCCACACTAGCATCCCTAAAAAAATTCCCCCACCAACACTACAAACAGTGGCCAAGTGGGTGGAAGCAAAATGGATGAAGTGGAAAAATATCGTTGGGTTTATTTTTTCTAAGGTGACGGGTAAAAATTCACTCCATTACATTTTTCCCCCACTTTAGCGAGCATATGTGCTACTAGATGCAAAGTAAAGTAGATCAAAAGAGTTCAAAGAGAGTATACCTGAACCGTCAAGGAAGTAGACTATAGTCTTACACACCTAAAAGCACAAGAAGAGAATCTAGCTCCACATTTCCTCAGATCCAAGGAGACTTGAAAAAAAAGCATCGCAAATCCGCAAATCTATGGAAGGTGAACAAAAGGCTATGTAGGTCCTCAGAGCTACAGAGTTGAACAAAGAGGTCCCATAGGATGTAAGTGCTTCACAGGTCCTTGGACTTACAAATGAGGTGCCCCTAGTTGTTTGGTCCTAAAGGAAGCCAGATGTGAGAGGATTCATAGAGTCTGATGTGGCCTTACAGGTACTTAGTCCTGCAAGGTCAGTTGAAAAGCAACTTCATAGGGTCACCTACAAAGCAACATGTTAATCTACAAACAAAACATGTTAGATAACAAAAAGAATCCACACAGGTAGATAGGCAAACATTCATGTAGAAAGTCAACAATTGAAGGAAGAGCTTTCAAAGGGGTGCCTCGGGAACCCTTCAAAAGAAAAGGGATCCACTCAAGAGATGCTCTATTTGAAAGCTATAACATTTATTGAAAAGAAATATATTTTTTCGTCAATGATTCTAGCATCAATAATTCCTTTTGAAAGATTCATTTCATCAAGGAATTTAAAAGAAAGAATGTTCCCTTGCAAGGGAAAGTTTGGATTCTATCTTATGAATCCAAGATGAAAGAAAAATTCACATAGAGATCCATGTTGAAGAATGCAATTTCTGAAAAATATAGATTTTCAAGAAGAGATTCATTGGCCACCTAATACACCTTTTGAAAATAGAAGTAGTATGATAGCCCCCCTTAGGATGTTGCATGTCAAACACAAAGACACATGGCATCTGAAGGAGAGAAAAGAAAGAATGAAAGTGATGTTGTGGCATGCAGAACATGATGAGATGTAACCATGGTAATGTTGTGTCACATGCAAGGGACAACAAAAAATCACCACATCACAACATGAGCAAAGAAGAGAGAAAGATAAAAAAGAAAAGGTAGATAATAACATAATGAATGAAAGATAGGGGGATATGATATTTCAAGGTTAGAGTTGCTCATAAATATATATAAAATATATATTAATAATATATAAATGAACCATCATCAACCCCCTACTACATCAAACCATGTGAATAAATGAAAATGAAAATAAAAAATTGGGTCAACATGGAAGGGAGGCCTAAATTCCCCCAACACTTTACATCATCTCCAATTGTCAAAAATAAATATACGATAAATAGAAGAATGATGTAACAAATAGAGAAAGTTTTATGACCAAAAAAACAATCTTGTATCCAAGCACCTACAAGGGTGACAAGGGTCATCTAGGAACATATAAAAGAAGCACAGGGGAACACAACACACACACACAAAATCTAATCTACAGATAAAGAAGAGGTGCCCCCTAGTCCTCATCAACCAAGAGGTCATCGTTCTCCCAATCTAGATGACTATAAGGGGAGGGCGGATGAGCCTTCAAGGGTGAAATATCAAGGGGGGTACCCTCCAACCCTCTTGCAATAAGAGCCAAGGAAGAATTCCCTTCAAGGTCTTTTGTACTTAGTTCCTATGAGGTGAAAGTTAGTGATCTTGCAAAGATCGCTAATAGAGCTAGGACATTGTCTAGAGAGTTGAACAAGAACTTTATAGGAGTGCCATGTGTCAACTCAATGAACAATTGAGGCAGTGCCTGAGATCCACTGCTAGCCTCACTGAAAGATTTAGCAGAAGTGATGAACTTCAAGGATGTCAGAGTTTCCTTCATCACTTGGACAACACAATCCAATGCAACATTGACCTTTGAAGAAGGTGAACCCTTATTCTGACCCCCATTGTAGGTGAGGTCATCCTCCATCTTTTGCTTCACCAAAGGATGTGAAATCCCCACAAATGAAGTAAAGGGTGAGGAGGAAGAGGAGAAAACCATGATGGAAACCACCAAGGTATTCACCATGTCCATGAGTTTTGAAAAGGGCAGGATGTTTGAAAGGGACATCAGAAGGGGAGGCTTAGCCAAAGGATCAATGAATACCTGCACCCTCTTAGGGTGAGGATCAATTACACTTGTAGGGGGGCTACTCACTTAATCACTTATGGCCTACCCTTGTTGGTCCACTCCCTCCTAGGATGGACCTGTTGTATTGAACTTATGTGAAGTACAAGAGTGGGGTCATAATGCCAAAGGTGAGATACCCTCCATCTCCCTATGCTATTTCACATAGAGCTTGATTACCTGCACCCTCTTAGGGTGAGATCAATTACACTTGTAGGGGGGTTGAAAGCAAGACTAGGGCAAAGGGAACTAAAGTAGAAGGGGAAGAAGGGAGGACATAATAGAATATGCCAAAGAAAGAGCTACTAGCTCCCCTTCCTTCTTCTACAAGGTGACCTACTCAATGGTCAGATCCTTCCTCCAATGCTTGCGCTCACATGCAAGGTGATTCCTATGGCTCTAGGACTTGGAGAATACAACCTGAGAAGGGACAAAAGACTCCTATTTAGCCATTGAAGTACCATCACAGTCATTTCTAGTGGAGGGAGTGGCTCCTAGATGGGAACTAGATTAAGAGATCGAGAGGATGATGCAACAAAAATGAGGGGAGTAGGCTCGAGTGACTTAGTAGTGGGCCTCTTCCCATTCACTACCTTAGAGGTAGGAGTTGTAGGAGGCTGTAGAGGCCAAGACATAGAAGATGCTCCACAAGGACCCTTCCCCTTACCATACAAAATAGGTCAAGGCACCATGGATAAGATAGGAAGTTCAAACACTTGATGCTTGGCCTTCTGCCAAGTGGGAACCATCAGACTCCCCAAAAGACACATAGGAGTAGAATTTGGTGGTGTCATAGTAAGGTGAGAGGAAGCAGTAGGTGGGAAAGTGGAGGAAGAAGAAGAAGATCCCTCAATGAACTTCTCCTCCTCCCTTTTTTGAGTGGCAGAGGAAGCTAAATGCTATGCCATCATGCAAGCTCTATGTGAAATAGCATAGGGAGATGGAGGGTATCTCACTTTTGGCATTATGACCCCACTCTTGTACTTCACATAAGTTCAATACAACAGGTCCATCCTGGGAGGGAGTGGACCAATAGGGGTAGGCTAGAAGTGATTAAGTGATCATCAGTTTGTAACTAGTGTCATGGATTACATGCAAATAATCATGAGAGAACTTTAGGCACTTATGAATCATCGAGGAACTACATTCATGGAAACCATCCAAGGAATGCCTAGTTTCACTTTGAATACTTCAGACCCTAGGATGATATCAAAGAGTGCATTCACAGTCCTGGGCCCAATTAGCATTGAAAAGGTGATAAAACCGATGGGAGGGACATAAAGCCCATTGTGTGTATGTATAGTGCTCCTAGACCCATCATATCCATCCTTATGTAAAAATTTAATTAACATGACCTCCTCTGTGATGACATTCACCTGGCATGTAGGTCAATGACAATATTGATTATAGTGTTCCCATTGATACATGTGGGTATGTATAAGGGAGATGGTTCTCTATTAGCATTCATCACCAAATCCTATAAGGTGAATGTTATATAGTAGGAGATTCACTCGCACATTGTGAAAATGGGATGTGTAGATGTAGGAAGGAGGCCATCTTTACATACACTAGATAGAACTTTCATAGGAGCCCCCAAGGGTTTCATAATTAGATGATGACCCAGTCAAGGTTTTTCTTTGTACCGCTTAGGAATCCTCCCAAATATGCCACTATGGGTCATAGATTGGGTTTCAAGGCTAGAATCTCTGCAACACTCACACCCACAACACTCCTAAAACATGAGGGAAGGGTCTTTCAGCACTACCAAATGGAACCAAAATGGTTCATGTTGGGTTTACCAAAATGTAGAGGAGGGGGACTAAACGCTCAGGACCCCAAGTCACAGAGGGTCTAGAACAATTAGTTACCCTAATCTACTCATGCTAAGGATTGTTTAGGGTAAGTTTAGTATTTTAGGAGGGTGAAAAGGAAGGAAATCTAATATGTCACTATCCTTTTGCAAACCCAATATTTTTAAGGAATCAGGTGAGCAGATTCTTGAGCCAAAATTGAGACCTTGGCAACTCTCTTTCAAAGGACCATAGTGCAGAAGATGGATGACAATGTGGTGCACTGGTGTCCTAGTTGAGCACTAGCGTCCATATGGATAGAGTACGCAATATAGTTAAGACTAATAGAGAAATAACTATGACCTAATAAATAGAGGCTTATATAACAATAGAAAGCATAAAGGAGTTGAAATACTAAGAAAGCAAGAAGAGTACTTTAACTTAAGAAGAGAAGTTAACAAGAGTGAAAGGTGGTAGAAAATCGAACTCATGATTGGTCTAGCCTCCCACAAGATCCACACAATACAATCAACAACACATAGTAGAACGAGGAAAAAATGTTGGGGTTATTTCAGGGCTTGAAATAGTCAAACCCCCATTTTGGTTTTCCCATCTCTATAGATAGTAAGAATAGCCACAAGATAGAAAATGCGATAAAGAAAATATGGAAAGAAAGTAGTGTCACACAATACTAACAACTATATGCTACATAAACCAAATGACAATGCTAAATGAAATGGATATCACCTCCCAAACAAGGTTCCCTTGAGCACGTGAAGGGAGATGCGAGCTTGAAAACTTGTAAGTGCAATCGTTGTTGCAAAGATGAGAGTAAAATCCAGTAGAGTGTTTCCTTTGAGCTTCAAAAATGGTGGATAGTGCTATGAAAATACTCAAGGAGCATGCAGAAACAAGAAGTGAGAGTGTAGAAGATTGACGAAGTGTTTAGAAGATTGAATTGAATGAATGAATGAATGTCTTAGCATGGATAGAGGCCCAAAAGAGCTGTTCAAGGTCCATCAAGAGCACAGGGGTGTTACTCTTCATTGCTAGTAGAGAAGTGTAATACCTGTACAAATTCTAGAGGCAAGAATCCTATAAGGATGACAACATGTTGAAAAAATGTCCATGCACTGCGCTAGCATCCTCAACAAAAATTCCCCCACTGACACTACAAACAACTGCAAAGTGGGTGGAAGCATAATGGATGAAGTAGAAAATCATTGTCATGTTTAATTTTTCAGAGGTGAGGGGATGTAGATGGGGAATTTTTGAGGGGTGCAAATTCACTCCATTACACATAGTTCACAAACTGGTGAACACAACTTCTTATGCCACATGAGCTAAAACCTGAAACTCTAGATATGACACCTAAAAACACCACTGATCATCACATCCAAACCACATGAGAATATCTTCAACCTTGAATAAATGCAGAGAAAAAAAATGAACATCACTTTGTCACACTAAACTTTCTTTTATTCAAATTTTCTCAAAAGCACTTGGGTATGTGCAGGATCATTATGGAAAAAGCAGGCCCTTAAATGGCAAAAAATTAAAAAAAATCAGTGCTAGGCAACTTGACATAAAAATTTGAATAAGTTATCTATATTATTTCAAAAATATGTAAGAATAGAATATGTAGAAAATTGAATGTAGTTTCTAAACTACTAGGTTTATTTAAAAATAAATAAAATCTATTTTGTGAAAATTTGAAATTTCAATGCAGAGTACTTAAATTTCAGGGAAAAAATAAGTAGGTGTCTGTCTACCACCCTAACCATAATAAAATGATAATACTTTTTTATAAGATTTTATATATAAGTAGAGGACTCATGTCCGGATGTGATGCATATTTTTTTGTAATTTTTTCCAAGTAAATAATTAATTATAAATTTTTTATTACAACTTTTAAAAAATATAAAGACTCGTATGTCTGACCACCTTAACTTGGTCAAAAATTCATGAAATTTAATTTTTCTTTTTCTAAGCCTATAGTATGTGAAGCATAGAATGTGACGCATGTTTTGGATTTAAAAAATGTGATATTGTTTGAAAGTTATAGATGTTTTTCAATCAACCTATCGATCTAGACTTTAGTTGTAATTCTAATAGAAAATGAATAATAATTATTTATTAAATTAAAATTAAAGCATAATTTATATTGGTGGAAAGTTGAGAATATCCTCTAAAAACCCTTTTCGTTTCATCAATTTTGGGTAAAAAAAAAGTCATTAGCCACCTACCCTACAAATGCCCATAATATTGCCACTTTTTGGCCCATCATGATCTTGCACATACCCACTTGGAAACCAAGCACCATAAACACCAACTTAACATCTGCAACACCTTCTTAGCATCTCAACCAAAAAAGAGGTTGATATCCACAAGAAATTACTCATCATTGCTACCATAGAGGTTGACACCAGTGACAATACTAATGACAGCATAACTCAACCAACACACTTGAACACACTTTCTTTCTTAGGGGTTGAAATCAATGCAACAATGCTCTGTTGAAATCAATGAAAGCACAAATTTCTAACAATCTCCCTCTTTATCATTGATGGAAACACCTAATATGAAAAACCCTCAATATCAACCAACAACTCTTATCAATAACACATACTACACATTAGTGCACACTGCTCCCCCTTACATTTAAGCATTTATTCTCTCCTCTTCATATGTTTTTTTAACTAAATTTCTCCCCCTTTGACATCAATGGTAAAGGATAACACATAGTTTTGTTTCTTTTACTCCCCCTTTTTCATTACTTATCTATATATACTCTCTCTCAAAGGAAACATATGTAAGAGACAACAACTGCACCAATCTACAACCACTTACTACCTATCCCCCCTAAGAAGTAGCCTTCAACATCAATCTAGGACCATGAAATATATCTCAAAATTCCTCCCAAATAGATGCATATACTTATCCATCTAATTGAAAGGAGGGTAAATAACCCCTAAATTATCCTGGAAGAGATACTCAAAAGTATCTTTTGAAAGAGCCTTTGTGAAAATATCAACAACTTGATCCTTAGTAGGTACATACTCTAACTTCACCTCATTCTCTAAAACTTTCTCTCTCAAGAAGTGATACTGGATTGAGATATGTTTTGTTCTTGAACACATTATCAAATTATTTGAAATATTGATTGCACTTGTATTGTCACACATGATTGGAATAGGTTCATCATATGAAACTCTAATATCTTTCAATTTTTGCTTCCTCAATAATAATTGTGTACAACATGATGTTGCAATATATTCTACTTCTATGATAGATAATGACACTAAATATTGCTTCTTCCTTAGCCATGAAACTAACCTATTTCCAAGAAAAAAAGCACCACCACTTGTACTTTTCTTGTCATCTAAACATCCAACCCAATATGCATCTATATATGCACTCAAGGAGAAGTTAGTATCCTTAGGATATCCAAACCATGGAGTGCCCTTCAAATATCTAAATATCCTCTTCATTGCTGCAACATGAGATTCTATGGGATCTTCTTGAAATCTAGCCATAAGAAAAACTGAATGAATGATATTAGGTCTAATAGCAGTAAGTGTAAGAGAGGGGGACCAACCACGTCAAGGCTCTAGGTCATGGAGATCCAAGAGTGAAGGGATGTCCTAACTTACCTCACTCTAATGGATGGGGATCACGAATGAAGAGCACTATGTAATACTTTTTTCACTCTTCATACTCGAACTTCCGATTTAGGCAAGGCAAGCTAGTTTTTGGAATCAGTAATGTACCTCATACAATGCTTTGTCTGAGGATGACAATGCAGTTTTGGGATGATGACATGACACATTGGTGTCTCTCTCATGCGTTGATGTTCATACAGCCAAAAAACACCAAGTGCAGTAAAAAATTCCTAAATGTAAAGCACGAAAAAGGCACTCAAATACTAACAAAGTATCTCCAAGAAATTTTGCATATTCCAAGGTAAAAGTAAGTCATGCATATAACATGAACAATTTATAAGAGCTTGAAAGCAAGTTCAATAATTATTTTTCATGACATACATCTAGATGGTATACAATACATCTATTTCAATGTTACATCAATAAGCTTTCATCAATACATCTATTTCAATGTTACATCAATAAGCTTTCATCAATACATCTATACATTTCAAAGTAAAGTCACATTTACAAATGGGCTATGTAAGCCATACAAAGTAATACAAGAATACATCCATAGTATAAAGATTCTCTGATCCTCAATCACCTTGACACTGTCGGTCTTCTTGTAAGTTGAGGCCAAGAGTGTGATTAAGGCACCTTTTTCGGCCAACCACGAAGTACATGACTTCCCTGGGTTTCTTCCTAACTCGAAGAAATCCTCAACCTTGCACGAGGAGCCTAACAACCTAGAATAATAAAGCAGGAGGGAACTCTCGATGCATGCCTGATGCCTATAGGCTATATGCATTCCTACACTAGAAACAACATATTTCTTGCATACATGATGTGGCAAAGACATAATAATTCTATGCTTTTTAATTAATCCATCTATTTCAATGGTACATTTGCTTGGCCAAGCATTTAAACATAAATGGTAGTTTATGAAAAGGCTAAACTACCATCTTTGTGTGCCCACATTTGACATCCTATCTCAAAAGTTTCTCATTAAGAAAGCAAATAATGCATTTTCCACATAAATTTCATTCAGTTTAAACATTTACACATTTAGCATTCTATTATAAAAACACATTTTATTTCCAAGTTTTCCAATTGATTTGCATAAGAACAATAATTCAAAAAAAAATGCATCTCATAGTTGGTTTTACAGTTAACTATGAATTATTTTCTAACCATTCTATTACATTCCAATGAAATAAAGTAAGTATATGTGGGTATGTGTAGGATCATCATGGAAAAAGCAGGCCCTTAAGTGGCAAAAAATTTAGAAAAATTAGAGTTAGGCAACTTGATGTAAAAATTTGAATAAGTTATATTTATTATTTAAAAAATATGTAACAATAGAATCTGTAGAAAATTGAATGTAGTTTCTAAACTACTAGGTTTGTTTAAAAAAAAAAATCTATTTGGTGAAAATTTGAAATTTCAATGCAGTAGTACTTAAATTTCAGGGAAAAAATAAGAAATAGGTGTTTGTCGACCACCCTAACCACAATAAAATGATAATATTTTTTTATAAGATTTTATATATAAGTAGAGGACTCATGTCCTGATGTGATGCATATTTTTTTGTAATTTTTTCCAAGTAAATAATTAATTATGAATTTTTTGATTACAAATTTTAAAAAATATAAAAACTCGTATGTCTGACCACCTTAACTTGGTAAAAAATTCATGAAATTTAGTTTTTCTTTTTTTTAATCCTATAGTATGTAAATCATAGAATGTGACACATGTTTTGGATTCAAAAAATGTGATACCGTTTGAAAGATATAGATGTTTTTCAATCGACCCATCAATCAAGACTTTAGTCATAATTCAAATAGAAAATAAATAATAATTACTTATTAAATTCAAAGTAAAGCATAATCTATATTGAGGGGTGACCCTTTGGTGAAATGGTGGGGCTTCTTGCCTATAGTGCCAACAACCAAGGTTCAAACCTCATGGGGTCAATCTCTACCATGTCAAAAATTGAGATTGGGGGAGAACCTTAGGTGAAATTGTGGGGCTTCTTGCTTGTAGTGCCAAAAACCAAGGTTCAACCACATGAGATCGCTCTCTACCATGTTAACAATTGAGATTGGTTACCCAAAATTTTTAGGGGTTGGGGCCCTAGCTTGGTTGGCTAAATCTTTCCTGTAGTAGGAGGTTGGTCACAAGTTCTAGTCTCCCCCACCCCCATTGTACCGGAGGGCATGTCGCACCAACGCCGTCGGTCACGTTAAAAAGTTTACCTGGTGTACTGTAGTTTATAGGGGGTCATGCTACCCGATTCCTGTAGTCTAAAAAAAAAAAAAAGCATAATCTATATTGGTAGAAAGCTAAAAATCTGCTTTAAAAACCCTTTTCATTTCATCAATTTTGGGTAAAAAAAAATTGTAAGCCACATACCCATCATATTGCCACTTTTTGGCCCATCATGATCCTACACATACCCATGCATATGTGTTCATTTCTACATGCATGCTAAATATCCAACATTCTATCTCTATTTGAATGATTTAATCTAAATAACATATTTATGTAAATTTGAAAGAAACCCTCTCTAATCAACATTATATACTTGTTGGAAACTATAGTTTTCCCAAATTTTATTGCATGTACACATATATTTATATATATAAAGATACATTAAATCAAAATTCATAAATAAAACAATTCTAACACAGAAATATTGGTCATTCCCAACTAGATTCATATCTATTAATTTCTAATTACAAAACTTGTTTATTCCCAAATAAGAGTATATATATATATATATATATATATATATATATATATATATATATATATATATATATATATATATATATACATATACTCATACTCAAAAATTATCGGTTTAAGAACAAAGTATGGTTTCAACATGATTACCTTTTTAAATCAGAAAATTATATTGTAGGTGTAAAAACCATGTACATATAGATATATCTACTAGCACATACATACATAAATAGTCCCTACTATAAATAAACATATATACAAATATATTATATATATACACATATATAATATATATGCATATATTCACATTTATATGGCTGCACCATTGGTATGCAAATAACAAAATTTCCAAAGATTATGGTAGGTTTCAATGGAGTTTCAGAATTTTTTAAAATAAAGAATATAATTTATATTGGTTGATGCCCCCATTGGGGATGGCACTACCTATGGAGGGCAGCAGCCTCTCCACAAGTTGTGGCCTGTGGAGTGCATTACCCCCACAACACAACCCTTCCCAATGGGGAGGGCGCATCTAGGGAAAAGCTCCTGTCCATTTAAAATTTTCCCTTCCTTTAAACAAAACTAATATGCCATTATCAAGGCTTTGCAATTTGATTTCATTCAAAATATATGTATTATATATGTAAATATATGTATATATATATATTTAAATATATAATATTATCTCAATCTGAAACAATATTTCAACTTAAAGAATCAATAGAAATATGGCATAAAACATCCAATACATGGATTTGCAAATTATTTATATATATGAATAGGAAAGAATGCACAAATTGTACAACTATGCCAATGAATTTCATACATCAATCACTCAATATAGTAATTATGCACAACAATTTTAAAAAAGAATTCAATCTTTTAAGAATACAAACATTCTTTCTCACAATTTGGAATTTAAATGCAATGGAGGAGATTTAAAAGCCTATAAAAATTTCCTCCAGTTGAAATTCCCTTCTTCTCCCGTTCTTACTTTCCTTGGAATTTTCTTTATGAAGAATCTTCCTCTTCTTATTTCCTCTTCTTATGTACTTCTCTTCTTATTCTACTATTTTTAAGGTACTGCACTCTAACAAACTTCTTTTTGGGAGCCATTTATAGTTATTTTTGCAGAGCAATTCAAGAAGAATATAAAAATAGTTGTGTCTCTTCTCATTAATAATTTCCTCTTTTAAAGGTTTCACTTCCATTCCCGAGACCTAATATTGAAAATAGTAAAAAATTAAAATTTATTTCATGCTCCATATTTATCCCCAATAATATTATTAAGTAATTCCTATTTTAATTACAAATGAGTATTTTTTCCCAAAAATAATTAAATATTTATTCGAAACAAATAGTATTGCAATAACATTCAATTACAATCAAAATGATTACTCTAAATAACAATGCTTATCATTTAATTGCATATTGAAACATTTAATTGAACTATAATTACTCTTTTACCCTTTTATGCTTTTATTTCATTATTTAATTAATTTGACTAAACATTATAAAATTTGCATACAATAAAACAATTAGCCTAATTTAATTTTAAATGCATCTACATGATTCTAGGTGCTTGTGTGTAATCAAGAGAACTGTTCCTGCTTTACCCTGCCAAGAAGCTAAGCTCCTCTACCTTAATCACACCCTTGGTCTTCGACAACCTACAAATCAAGTACACTCAAACACCCATTAATGGATTAGTATCTAGATAAAATCAAAATCAAAGCAATATAATGCATCAATCCAATTAATAGTATTCAATTTTGCTTCAATTTCAAAGTAAACCATATTCAATACTTTTCAACTTTTCCAAATCAAAGCAAAAAATTTCATATTTCATCACACAAAACACCATATTACTTATCGTTTACTCTACCACACACATTTGAAGTCATATATCAAATCCACATAAAGCCAAAAGAAAACATCCTCATAGTTCGAGATGCGACACTAAAAACTTACTGACAACCTAGCTAGTTGATTGTGATGGGGAAAAAAAAAGTATAAAAAATAGAGACGGAGATGATAAAGAAAATAAATGAAAGCTAGGGTGATGAAGGTGATCTCACAAAAGTACCAGTTCACTAGCTAGATCCACGCATATGTCCACCTACACACAAGAAAGAGGGAAAATTATTGGGGTTGTATAGGGGCCAACCTCAGTCAGACCCTTGTTTTGGTGTTTCCACCTCCATGGACAACTGGAAAGCAATGAAGTAGAATATGAAATAAAGAAAGTAGAAATGAAAATTGCAATGAACACTACAAAACAATACTATGCTACTCTATCAAATCACAAAGGAGAGGAGTGAATCATTACCACCTCCACCCAAAATCTCACTAGCCAATGGAGGAGAATGCAAGGCATGGACTTGGAAAAGTCACCACAACCGCAACAGTGATGAAGGGAGGTCTCGCAAGAATCTAAGCCCACACTTCTATGGCTTTCCTCACACTTGAAATGTGGAGTTGATCTAGAGCTTCAAAGTTGGTGAAATGCTCACAATGGTATTCTAGAATGGTACTTGAGAGAGTGAAATGTGAAGAGATAGCAAGAAGAATGAAATGATTGAATGTGTAGAGGATTGCTAGAGAATGAAATGAAGTGAGAATGAATGTTTTTGAAGGTGGGATGAGAAGGAATAAGGAATTTTTGGGTTGGTTGGTCGAAGAGGGACATTAAAATTTGGCCCCAATCGGGTGTGTAACACCTCTGCCAACTTTAGATGCAGGAATCCATTAAGGATGACAACACAGTGTGCATACGTCCATGCATTGCGCATTCTTCCTTGATAAATATTCTCTCACTGACACAAAGGAAAAATGCTAGGTGGATGGAAGGCAAGTGGGTGATGTGGAATTTTTCCTTCAGATTTGATTTTATAAGGTGAGGGTATGTGAAATGGGAATTTGTATAGGGGGTGCAAATTCGCTCCTATACATTTTCCCCCCACTTTAGCGAGTACACATAGCAATGAGCATTCAGTAAAGTAGATTGAAGAGTTAGTAGGATTAGAAATTTATACCTAAACCATTGAGGAAGCAGACTGTAATCTAGAGAACTCAAAAGCATAGGGCAAGAAAAGGACTCCACAGGAACTCTCCTTGGGGAGTTTCGAAGAAAAGGACTCCATAGCTCCAAAAAACTATGAAGTTGCACAAAGCACACTGAAGGCCCTTAGACCAACAATAGACAAATCCCATAGGATGAAAGTGTCTTACATGCCCATAGACTTGCAAGAAGGAAACCTCCAAGTTCTCTCTCATGAAGGAACCCCAATGAAGTAAGTGCCTTATAGGCCTGCAAACCTGCAAGAAGTTATCCCCCAAGTTCTCTCTCATGAAGGAAGCCTAGTGTAAGGGGACTCCATAGAGTTAGACTAGAAAGAAGCTTCACAGGCACACCTACAAAGCAACATGTTAATCCATAGATAAAACATGCCAAGAAATAAGAAGCAACCACATAGGAAAAAAAGTGGACAGTCAACAAATTGGAAGGATTTCAAAGGGGTCCCTTGGGAAACCTTCAAAAGAGGAGGGGTCCACTCAAGGGATGTACTATTTGAAAGTGAAAAAGAGACTTTTTTCCTCAAATCAATTCATCATCAAGGAGTCCTTTTGAAATATGTTCACTTCATCAAGGAAGAAGATGCCCCCTCACAAGGGGAAGGTTGAGGCTTCTCCTACAGGAAAATTTTCTCCCACCTCAGAGGAAATTTCTTGTGTTCTTTCTTTACAAACCCATGATGAAGGAAACACATTCTGCTAGGGGTCCAAGTTGAGAATGCAATTCTTGGAAAAAAAAATTCTTGCAAGGACTTTCAAGGAAAGATTCATTGACAACAAATGCGCTTTTTGAAAATAAAAAATTGTGAAAAGAACATTGTCACACACACGAGGGACAACTCAAGAAAAGAAGAGAGAAAGATAAAAGTGAAAGAGAAATAGCATGGACAATCTAGACATAGGGATGATCTAATATTTCAGGGTCAGATCTACTCATAATTATATATAAGTATAATAGTAGTACATAAATGAACTATCATCAACCCTCGAATATATAAAACCATGTGAAGATGCACGATAAGAAAAAGTAAAAATAAAAAAAATTGGGTCAACATGGAAGGGAAGCCTAAATTCCCCCAACGCTTTGCATCATCCCCAATTTACCGAAAATCAATACACATAACAGAGGAAGAATGATGATAGAAATAGAAGAAGGTTTATGACACAAAATCACTCCTGTATCCAAGCACCAACAAGGGTGACAAGGGTCATCTAGGAACCCATAACATAAACATGGGGGAACACATCACAACACACACACATCTAATTTAAAGATAAAGAAGAGGCCTCCCCCTAACACTCATCGACCAAGAGGTCATCCGCTTCCAAATCTAGATCATTGTAAGGGGAAGGAAGATGAGCCTGTAGTGGTAGAATATTAAGAGGAGGAGCTTCCAACCCTCCAACAAAAAGGGCTAAGGAAGAAGGCCTCATAAGTTCTTCTCTGCTCGACTCTTGTGGAGCTATGGTCAGCGATTTCGTGAAGGTCACTAACAAGGTTAGAAATTTTTCCAAAGAGTTAAACACGCACTTTACTAGAGTGCCATGTCATACCTCAATGGATGGAGAGGATGACACTTGAGATTCACCACTTGGCTCACTGAGTGACTCGGGAACAGTGAAAAACTGAAGGGAAGCCAAAACTTGTTCTATCAATAGGACAAAAAAAACTAGTGCAAGACCACCCTCTAGAGAAGGTGGGATCCAATTACACCCTCCATTGCTAGAAGGTCCAACCTATACCTTCTGCTTCATCAGGAGATGTGAACTCCCCATAGATGAGGAAAGAGGTGTAGAGGAGGAGGAGAAAACTGTGGTGGACGCCACCAAGGTATTCAACATGTCTATGGGTTTAGGGAATGGCAGGACGTCTAGAAGGGACATCAACGGGGGTGGCTTGATTGAAGGAGTGATAAACACCTACACCTTTTTAGGTTCAGAAGCATTCACAGTTACAGCGGGAGTCGGAAGCAATACTAAACTCGATTGAATGAAGACAAAGGGGAGGAGCGAGGAGGATGCATCAGGAGGCCCTAAAGCAGGGGTGGTCATCTCCTCTTCCTTTTTTTGAAAAAGTAGCCTTCTCAAACACTAGATCCTTTCTTCCACACTTGCACTCATGTGCAAGGCGATTTCTAAAAGACTCTTTGAGCTAGAGGCCAAGAGCTGTGAAGGGACATAAGGATCCTATTCAACCATAGGGGTGTCCATCACAACAATTTTTGGAAGAGCTTCAAGATCCTAAATAAGAGCAAGAGGAAGAGGTTGAGAAACAATGGGGGAGTCAAGTTTAGCACCTCTACGGTGGACCTCTTCCCATTCACTACTTTAGGAGCAGAATTAGTTGGAGGCCGCGAAGGTCAAGACATAGATTATTCCCTGCGGGGACCCTTCCTTCTACCGTACAGGTAGGGAGAAGATCTAGGAGACATGGTAGGGATGTCCAATATCATAATCTTAGCTTTGTTCCAAGCAGGAATGATAGGGACAAGGTTGGATTGAATCAATCACTGACTCAATGCTCTGGGTCTCACCTTTGATAACCCCTTGGTGTCACTTCCTCCACCACTCAACCTGAAGGTCTTGTGCTACCTAGGCACCCCTAGTTTCTCTGCCAACCCTACTATCAATTCAAATCCATAAACCAAGCCCAAACTTGGTGCTCTTCCTCTCATGCAATTCCTAGCCCTTAATACTCTTAAAGACTAGCTCACTTCCTAATACTCCCTAATCTTGTTGCAGGGGTGTGAAAAGATTACATGGCCTCAAAATCATCTAAAAAAGGCTCCTGATCAACCTCCATTCAACTTCTTCTCCATCGCTTTCAAGAAAATGCTTTTCTTGGGTTTGAAGGCTTGTAGCCTTGAGCCCCAATTAGGTCACTAAAAAGGGGAAAAATGATTTTCCTACCTAAACCCACCAAGGAACCTAGTTATTTGCTTGGGAAACATGTTTCACATGCCCTCACCTCCAAGATTCTTGTGGTTTCAAGACTGCTCAGGCTCCATACTGTCCAGACACCAAAAAGGTCAAGAAACTAGGGTTTCCTTAGCTTTCTCAGGCTGATTCAGGACTGGTGAAAATTTCTTCATTCAAATGGACTATTAAAGGCTCTTCCTTGTCACCATGTAGAGCCAAGAAACTCCCCTAAATCCTCAAAAAATAATTTCTTAAAAAACTTCACTCCCCTGCAAGTTATTCGTGCTATCCTCAAGCCTTTCCTAGCCAGGTTCTCACTGTCTCACCTAGGGTAAGGCCTTTCTCTTGACTCCTACAACCAAAAAAAACTAACTCCTACCATATTTACAAGCATGGAGGTAGGGAAAATTTCACAAAGGCCATACAAATTGTATGGTGGGAAGGTGCTCTAAGCCTCCATCTTTCCAACACAGCTTGATTTAGCACAGAAAACACAAAAATTTAAAGTATTTACAGTTGCAAGTTAAAAAAACACTACAAAAGAAAAAATAAAGGCTCCTCAAGATTGTATAAGCCTCACACTACATGCCACACACAATAAAATACAGAATCACACCATTAAAAATCAGTTTCAACACAAGAACACAGAAAAACTGCCTTTCCAACGTTGTTTTCTGTAATTTCTCAAAACACGGCCAGTACAAAACTTTTTCTAACCTTACAAAAAGGTTGAGGATACCTTTAAATATTCCTAAAAATCAGTTTAACTTCTTGGGTCGAGGCTTAGATGACCTAAAATGCATTTTTGTAAAACCCAATGTGTTTTCAAACACTTAGGCAATTTTTACAATTTAGCCAAAATGAAGAGTAAAAAATACTTAACTCTTGTTAACCCCCTTCCAACTAATAAAAACCATCCCTAATTCACCACTAATGGTCTACATGACCTTACACAACAAAATTAAACATTAACCAAAAACTTCAAAACTTAAACCTTGCTAAGTGCTCCAACTCAGGTGCTCTTGCACCATTCTCCCCCTCTCTGCACAAAGGTCAAGGAACTTGAGGTGATATCAATGATAGATCAATTCGTAGCTTCTTAAAGTCAGCTTCCTCAACCCAGGTAGCCTCAGATTCATGTTTGTTCCTCCACTAGACAAGGTGCTCCATGTACACCTTGTGTCTTGTAGCCTTCTTCACCCTGGACTCCAAGATCTTCTCTGCCTGAGGCTTCTCTTGATTAGGAAAGGGTATATTACTGATATCCTTAAAGATTTCCTGACTGTTCTGAACTTCATCACTAACTATCCCCTTATACCTGATCAAATCAACAACATTAAATACTGGAGATATGCCCAAATCTGATGGTAGTTCTACCTTGTACATGCATTCTTCCCATACTTGGATAACACCTTGCATGGTTCCATTCTTTTCATCTTCATTTTGGTTGAAATTCCCTTCTACAACCTTGATTTGTTAAGATGGACCATAACATAGTCACCTACTGCAAATTGCACATCTCTCCTTGACACATCAACTTTATCTTTCAATTTTTGTGTTGCTGCTGTGATTGTCTTCTTAACCTGCTCATGAATCTCCTTCATGGTCTGAGTGAAGTCTTCTGCATGTCCACTCCTATTCTCCTGAGATCCAAGGTCTCTAAGTTCACAAATTCCTCTTGGGTGCATCCCATATACCACTTCAAATGGACTTTTCCCTGTAGTTCTATTAACACTGTCATTGTATGCATATTCAGCTTGAGAAATCACCATATCCCATGTTTGTCCATATTCTTTAGTCAAGCACCTCAAAAGATTACCTAGCACTCTGTTAACCACCTCTGTTTGACCATCGGTCTGAGGATGGTAAGCTGATCCAAATGACATATTTGTTCCCAATCTGCTCCATAGAGTCTTCCAAAAGTGACTCATGAACTTCACATCTCTGTCAGAAACAATGCTTAGTGGCAAGCCATGGATCCTAACAACTTCCTTGAAGAAAAGATGAGCTATGTAGCTTGCATCATGGGTAGTTTTGCAAGGAATGAAGTGACTCATCTTGCTGAATCTGTCCACTACTACATACACACTATCAAAACATGTTTTGGTCTTAGGAAGATCTACCACAAAATCCATGCTCACACACTCCCATGGTCTATTAGGAATAGGCAGGGGCTGATACAAACCAGCATTGCTAGCTCCCCCTTTGGCTTTCATGCAAACTGCACACTGCTCCACATATCTTCTGACATCTCTTGCCAATTTAGGCCAATAATAGAACCTTTGCACTAGTTCTAAAGTTTTATTAATACCAAAATGCCCACTAAGACTGCCATTATGTTTTTCTTGAATCATATTTTCCCTCATTGACCCTCTTGGAACACACAACATATTACCCTTAAATAATAGTCCATTTTGCAGTGTATACTTAGCATATTGACTATGAAAATGATTCTCAAAATCAGAGCATACCTTGTAGGCTTCTAAAAAGTCTTCATCATCACCATAGAGGTCTTTAAAACTCTCTAATCCAATGCTCTTCAATTGTATTTCCTGCACTGTCAACATTCTCCAACTTAATGCATCTGCCACCTTATTCATTTTTCCCTTCTTGTGCTTAATAGTAAAAGTGAAAGCTTGGATGTATTCCATCCATTTCAAGTGTCTATTACTCAGCTTCTCTTGGGTGTTGATGTAACTAAGTGCCTGGTTATCTGTGAAGACCACACACTCTTTGGGTAACAAATAATGCCTCCACTTCCTAAGGGACTACACTAAAGCATATAATTCTAGATCATAGGTAGACTAATTTTTCTTGGCTTCATTGAGCTTTTCACTAAAGAAGGCTATAGGCCTACCTTCTTGACTAAGTACTCCTCCTACTACTACTCCACTAGCATCACACTCAACTGTGAATAACTTATCAAAACTAGGCAACAAAAGTATAGGTTGGGTTGCTACCTCTTGTTTCAGTTTCTCAAACCATTTATCAGCCTCTTGAGTCCATTTAAACTTTGTTTTTAGACCACCTTTAATAGTATCTAGGACTGGTGCACATATGCCACTAAAATTCCTTATGAATTTTCTATAGAACTGAGCTAAACCATGAAAAATTCTTACCTCTATTGCTGTGGTTGGTGTAGGCCAGTTTAGGATGGCTTCCACCTTGCTTGGATCCATCTTCAGGGTTCCTTTGGATACTACAAAGCCTAGATACACAAGTTCTTGTTTGAAGAACTTACACTTCTCAAGGTTAATTGCCAATTGCTCTTCTTGCAGCCTTTTAAGTACCATCTCCACATGCTTCAAATGTTCTTCTGCTGTCTTACTGAAAATCAATATATCATCAAGGTAGACTACTACAAAGATCCTTGTGAAATCCTTAAGCACCTCATTCATTAGTCTCATCAACGTGCTAGGGGAATTTGAGAGGCCAAATGGCATCACTTTCCACTCATATAAGCCATCATTTGTCTTAAAATTTGTCTTCCATTCATCACCCTCCTTGATTCGGATTTGATGATACCCGCTCTTAAGATCCAACTTGGTGAAGTATTGTGCACCTCCAAGACAATCCATCAAGTCTTCAATTCTAGGAATAGGAAACCTATACCTAATTGTGATTCTATTAATTGCTCTAGAATCAGTGCATAATCTCCACTTACCACCTTTTTTTGTTGCCAAAACCACTGGGACTGCACATGGACTGATACTCTTTTGAATCAGACCTTGACTCAACAATTCTTCAACTGGCCTAGCCACCTCTTGGTTCTACTCAGGTGTAAGCTTGTATGTTGCTTTGTTAGGCAATGAGGCTCTAGGAATGAAGTCAATTTGATGACTTATTGCTCTCTTTGGTGGTAGAGTTGCAGGTGTTCCATCACTCACTATGCTCTTGTACTTATCAAGCAACTTTTGGACTGCTTTTGGTAAGACTATCCTTTCAACCTTTTCTTCCTCTTTGGACTGCATCATGATCACATACCCTTCATTCCCTTGGTGTAGATCCTTGAGAAACTCCTTGCCACTGCTCAACATGATGTTAGGAACCTTTGACTGCCCCTCATCTTCCTCTGTCAATGACTGCAACTTGAAGGTTCTTCCATCCTTCTTGAATGAAATGGTGTTCTCCTTCCCATCATAAATGGCACTTCTGTCATATTGCCATGGTTTTCCCAGTAGAAGATGACATGCATCCATGGGTAATACATCACAAACTAGCTTATCTTTATACCCTCCAATTGAAAATTCCACTGTTACTTGCTCATTAACCAAAACACTCTGCCCTTTATTTAGCCATGTGACCTTGTAGGGGTTAGCATGAGGTACCTTCTACAATTTCAGCTTAGTTACTACCTCCTCTGAGATTATATTATCTATAGAACCAGAATCTACAATGACCTTGCATACTTTACCAAGTATTTTGCACCTTACTCTAAAAAGAGCTCTTCTTTGCCTAGGTTCTTCCTTGACTGGTTGTCTGATCAACACTCTGTTAAACATCAGACTCTCTCCAATTTCAGATTCTATATGATTGATCTCAGTTGCCTTAGGACTCATGGTGTCCTCTTGTGCATAAGCCACTCTCTTTTCATTGCTTGAAGAAGAAGCTTTCTCCGGGCACCTATAAGCCGGGTGACCTAGCTGGTTGCAATGGTAACACTTCATGGTGGCAAAGTAAGAGTTACTTCTGCCTACTCCTCTTCCTCTATTTGAACCTCCTTGAGGTCCTCTTCCTCTATTAAATCCTCCTCTTGAAGGTGTTTCACCTCCATGCTCAGTGAGCTTAGATTCCCCTTGGTTTCTTTGGTCACTACCTCTTCCTTGGTAACCACCACGCTATTCTCTTTGATCTCTGCCTCTGCCTCTGCCCTTAGAGGACTGATCATGCTTGCTTTTGTTCCTCTCTTCAATCTTTATAGCCAGCTGATAACATTGGTGGACTGTTTTAGGACTCAAAAGAGCCATCTCTTCTTGGATATTCCATTTTAAACCATTGAGATACCTAGCCACTTTTAGGCTCTCATCCTCTGTCACATTTGATCTCAAGCAAAGCTTCTAAAACTCTTTAGTGTAGGTGTAAACATCTTGGTCTTTCTGCCTTAGACTTTGCCTCTTCTTGTGAAGTTGGATCTCATAATCATCTGGCATGTAGGCTACCTTTACCTTAGCAACCATTCATTTCCAAGTTGATATGGGCTGTTTTCCTTCTTTCTCTCTTTCAGCTTGAACAAACTTCCACCATGTCAAAGCTAATCCTCTCAACCTTGATTTTGCTACCTTCACTTTCTGTGCTTCAGTGACTCCATCACATTCAAAATGGTTCTCCATGCCATCTATCCAATCCATGACCAAATTAGGATCCATCTTTCTACTGAATAGTGGTATGCCCTCAAGTCCTTTTCCACTCAAGGCTTTCAATGCCTTCAAGAAATGCTCCTCCTCCAGAACAGCGT
This sequence comes from Sequoia sempervirens, assembly GCA_007258455.2. NCBI lineage: Eukaryota > Viridiplantae > Streptophyta > Pinopsida > Cupressales > Cupressaceae > Sequoia > Sequoia sempervirens. The sequence goes on along the minus strand of VDFB02000017.1, from coordinate 537,916,274 downwards.
TAGGTTCAGGGACCTTGTCTTCCTCTACAACCTCTTCTTCCTTTGGTACCGTTCCTTCCAACCTTGCATTGTTCAATGCTTTCTCCAGTTGCTCTATTCTTTCTTTTAAGGACTTTTTGTCCTCTTCCTATTCTTCAACCCTCTTGGCTAATTGTGCATTTGTCACCATGTCGAGAGTTTCACTTGACTCAACTTCTGACATATAAGTTGCTTTCCCAATTCTTTTGCTACTCTGATACCAATCTGATAGGGATAGGGTTGGATTGAATCAATCACTGACTCAATGCTCCGGGTCTCACCTTTGATAACCCCTTGGTGTCACTTCCTCCACCAATCAACTTGAAGGTCTTGTGCTACCTAGACACCCCTATTTTCTCTTCCAACCTTGCTATCAATTCAAATCCATAAACCAAGCCCAAACTTGGTGCTCTTCCTCTCATGCAATTCCTAGCCCTTAATACTCTTAAGGACTAGCTCACTTCCTAATACTCCCTAATCTTGTTGTAGGGGTGTGAAAAGCTTCCATGGACTCAAAATCATCTAACAAAGGCTCCTGATCAACCTCCATTAAACTTGTTCTCCATTGCTTTCAAGAAAATTCTTTTCTTGGGTTTGAAGGCTTGTAGCCTTGAGCCCCAATTAGGTCACTGAACAGGGGAAAAATGATTTTCCTACCTAAAACCACCAAGGAACCTGGTTCTCTGCTTTGGAAACATGTTTCACATGCCCTCACCTCCAATATTCTTTTGGTTTCAAGACTGCTCAGGCTCCATACTGTCCAGACACCAAAAAGGTCAAGAAACTAGGGTTTCCTTAGCTTTCTCAGGCTGATTCAGGACTGGTGAAAATTTCTTCATTCAAATGGACTGTTAAAGGATCTTCCTTGTCACCATGCAGAGCCAAGACACTCCCCTAAATCCTCAAAAAATAATTTCTTAAAAAACTTCACTCCTCTGCAAGTTATTCATGTTGTCCTCAAGCCTTTCCTAGCCGGGTTCTCACTGTCTCGTCTAGGGTAAGGCCTTTCTCTTGACTCCTGCAACCAAAAACAAACTAACTCCTACCATATTTACAAGCATGGAGGTAGGGAAAATTTCCCAAAAGGCCGTACAAATTGTACAATGGGAAGGTGCTCTAAGCCTCCATCTTTCCAACACAACTTGATTCAGCACAAAAAACACAAAAAATTAAAGTATTTACAGCTGCAAGTTAAAAAAACACTACAAAAGAAAAAATAAAGGCTCCTCAGGATTGTATAAGCCTCAAACTACATTCCACACACAATAAAATATAGAATCACGCCATTAAAAATTAGTTTCAACACAAGAACACAGAAAAACTGCCTTTCCAACGTTGTTTTCTGCAATTACTCAAAACAAAGCCCGTACAAAACTTTTTTCTAACCTTGAAAAAAGGTTTATGCTACCTTTAAATATGCCTCCCAATCAGTTTAACTTCTTGGGTCGAGGCTTAGATGACCTAAAATGCATTTTTGTAAAACCTAATGTGTTTTCAAACACTTAGGCAATTTTTACAATTTAGCCAAAATGAAGAGTAAAAAATACTTAACTCTTGTTAACCCCCTTCCAACTAATAAAAAACATCCCTAAGTCACCACTAATGGTATACATGACCTTACACAACAAAATTAAACATTAACCAAAAACTTCAAAACTTAAACCTTGCCAGGTGCTCCAACTCAGGTGCTCCTGCACCAAGGAACCATTGGAATTATCAAGTAAAAGACAAAAGTATTCATCCAAAACTCTTCTTCAAAAAGAGGAGTGGAAGAGGCACCCTGAGGGAAGGAAGGCCTCTCCTTTCGATTTTAAGAAGAGGAGGTAGCTTGGTGCTACACTACCAGAAGGGTCACATTCGGCTATACTTTTCCCTTGGTCTTGTACTTCACATAGTTTCAGTAAAATAGGTTTGTTCTTAGGGGAAGTGAACCGACTAGGCTAGGAAAAAAATTATCTAATGAGTATCCCCCACGAGACACCAATGACTGGTATCCAGTGTCATGCACAATGTGCACAACACCCTCATGGGATAGTTTCAAAAATTTATGAATGACAGAAGCGATTCCATTCATGGAAGCTAGCCAAGGTATGCCTAACTTCACCCTAAAAAAATTAGATTCTGAGATAACATCAAAGATTGTATTCACGGCCCTAGGTCCAACTAGGATGGAAAGAGTGATTGATCCATACAGCTTGAGAGCGAGGCCATTGTGCATATGAATGATAGATTTTGTTTCTTCATACTCCTCCCTTTGTAATGAATTCAACCATGAAATCTTCTTTGTAATAACATTCACTTGGCTTGCAGGGTCGACTAAGACCCCCGTCACAATGTTCCCATTGAGATTGAGTGGGAATGTAAAGGAGAGAGGGCTTGTTGTTCAAGGGCATATCCTATAAGGTGAATGTCATGTTCAATGAAACAATTGTAGAATACGTAGGAGTAACCATAACCATGTTAACGTACACCAAGGGATGACTGTGGAATCAAAGAGATCAATAATTAAGTTAGCTGAATGTGACAGATATGGGTTCGTGTATATCTGTAACTCACTAGTTTCTTTTGCCACTGATTTATTCAATTTTTTTACTCCCATCAAGATGAATAGTACTGTCCTCAATGAGGTCATGTATCTCATGTTGTAGGTGCATACAACATTTAATATCATGTTCGTTGATGTGATGGTACTAATAGAAGGAATTCACATCATACCAATCAGGGTAAGGTTCCTTGAGAGGTTGAGGGTTCTCCAAGGTTGTGATCTTATCCTTCAACAAATTCTAGAAGATGGAAGAATAAAATTCTGCTAACTTTGTGAACTTTCTAGTGTGCTTGAGGCCATTATCATTCATTGTGGCTACTAAATTTGCAACAGCCTTACCTTTCCCTGAGATTGATATAATGGATTTTCCTTCTAAACAAGAGCATGAGGAGGATCCCCTGAACTAGACTACCATCCGCTAATACTCTCATAATGTTGCAAATAGATGCGTGAAAGAAGGGTATTTCATAAGGGAAAACTTTTCTTTCCATGCTCTTTGAAAGTTCCCTATGAACTCCTTATGTACATCAGAATCAGGTAGCGGGTACAAGATTTGTGAAAAGAGTGCTTGATACTGCACTATGAAATTAGTTATCTTCTCATTATCCCCTTGCTTGCACCAGACAAGATCCAAAAAGGTCATCTTTGGTCTGATGATGGCTTAGAACTATTGGAGAAACTAATTTACGAGTTGATCAAATGAGAAAATAGAGCTTTCAGGTAAGGAATAGTACCACTCAAGCATTGTATGCTTGAGATATCGAGGGAATAATTTTTCCATCAACTCATCGTGATGGAAGAAGTCTATACACATGGAATTAAAGGTAGACACATGCATTTGTAGGTCCCCTTTGCCATCATACTTTTCAAATTTGGGAATCTCTATTCCTTGTGGGAAGGGAGTGCTTAGGATTGTTAGTGACAATGGGCTATGTCAAAAGAAGGGCTGAAAGATAGGCTGGGCAAAGGCTTGGGAAAGACTTGCCAACTAGTTTTGCATATGACCCATATTCAAAAGAAAGGGATTCAAAACAGGGATAGTAGATGACAAAGGACCAATGGAACCTCCAAAACCACCTCTGAAGCCTGCCACCACTAGGGCCTCCATCAGAGCCACCTCCACTACCGAAGCCGCCTCCGCTAGTTCCACTTCCGCTATTGGAACCAATGCCACTCATTCCACCAGAGCCTCAGCCATTGGGGGTAGTAGGAGGGGTGAAACTGAACCGAAGGGGTGTATTACTTGCCTTGATAGTGGGAGGATTTTGAGAAGCAGAAGAGACATTGATCAAGGGCCTCATTTCATCCATGCATATAGATGTGGTAGGAATTGAAACACCTATTTTTATTTCACAAGTATCAAGCACTTCTCCTCGGGTGGTACTTGATCTAGGCCTATACGATGGGACATAAGCTTCAATTAGATCAACAAGGTAGCATAAGAATTCTATGCATGTCTGATCCTTTCCCAACAAATGTCTCAATTTGCTAGTAATCCTAGTGGCTCTCACCATGTTTGGTGCTTTTTCTAAATGGTGCACAAGGTCTAGTAAATTGTTATCCAATGCCAAAAGGTTTTTTATAGGGACATGCACAACCTCATCCTTGTCCATGGATGAAGCTGTGGGGGCCGTTGGAGGAGTAGGAATGTGAGTGGTCTCATCTATGAAACCAATCTTGTTAGTGAAGCCCATAGGAAAGCCAATGGTAAACTCATTAGCTAAACTAGTGGAGAAATTGGAGGCAAAACTAGAAGTGACCTTCGTCTTCCCCATCGGTAAGTGTCACACGCTTTGTCTAACAATGTACCTGAAAGTCATAGAATGGGTTGTGATGCTCATAAAACTTCACAACACTTAGGGTTACAAAAATCTCAAGGCACGAGGGACAAGCCTCAACATAGACAAATGGGTAGACGTTGTTCACGTCAGGTTCACCAAAAATGTAAGAGAAGGGGACCAACCAATTCAAGGCTCTAGGTCATGGAGAGCTGAGAGCAGAGGGCTACCCTAACTTACCTCACTCTAAGGGATGGGGATCGAGAATGAAGAGCACCATGTAGTAATTATGTCACTATTTAGGCCTAAAATTTAGGTTTAGGCTAGGTGAGCTAGTTTTAGGAGTCAGTACTGCACATCAGACAATGTTATGTCTAAGGATGACAACACGGTTTTGGGATGACAGTGTAGGGTGTTGGTGTCTCTCTAACATGCTAATGCATGTATGGCCAGAAAACACCAAGTATAGTAAAAAATGCCTAAAAACCTACTAACAACCTAGCAAGTTGATTGTGATGGGAAAAATAGAATAAGAAAGAACAGAGAATAGAGACAGAGATGATAAAGCAAATAAATGAAAGCTAGGGTGACGAAGATGATCTCACAAAAGCTGTAGTTTTCCAGCTAGCTCCATGCATATGTCCACCTACACATGAGAAAGAGGGAAAATTGTTGGGGTTGTATAGGGGCCTACCTTAGTCAGACCCTCATTTTGGTGTTTCCACCTCCACTGATACCCAGAAAGCAACAAAGTATAATATGCAATAAAGAAAGTAGAAAGGAAAATTGCAATGAAAACTACAAAAAAATAATATGCTACTCTATCAAATCACAAAGGAGAGGAGTGAATTGTTACCACCTCCACCCAAAAGCTCACTAGCCAATGGAGGAGAATTCAAGGCATGGACTTGGAAAAGTCACCATAGTTGTAGCAGTGATGAAGGGAGGTCTCACAAGACTCCAATCCCACACTTCTATGGCTTGCCTCACACTTGCAATGTGGAGTTGATGGATCTTCAAAGTTGTTGCAGTGCTCATAATGGTATGCTAGAATGCTGCTTGAGAGAGTGAAATGTGAAGAGATTGCAAGAAGAATGAAGTGACTGAATGTGTAGAGGATTGCTAGAGGATGAAACAAAGTGAGAATGAATGTTTTTGAAGGTGGGATGAGAAGGAATAAGGCATTTTCAGGCTGGTTGGTTAAAGAGGGGTGTTACAATTCAACCCCAATCGGGTGTGTAATGCCTTTGCCAACTTCAGACGCAAGAATTCGTCAAGGACAAAAGCATGACACACAAAAATTTGTGTTTCATGCATTCAACCCTAAAAAATATTCTCTCACTAACACAAAGGACAAGCACTAGGTGGATGGAAGGCAGGTGGGTGATGTGGAATTTTGTCTTTGGATTTTATTTTCTAAGGTGAGGGTATGTGAAAGGGGAATTTGTACAGGGGGTGCAAAATTTCTCCTATATAGTAAGATATAATAGTCCACCAATCATTGATCTATACTTTCTTTGATCTATCTTAGGAGATTCATCATTATTGTTCAACTTACACCTAGTAACTATAGGAGTACATATTGCTTTAGAGTCATCCATTCTAAAATTCTTCAACAATTCCTTAACATACTTAGAGTGTGATATAAATATACCTTTCTTTGATTGACTAATTTTCAAACCAAGGAATAAATTCATCTCCCCACACATTAAAATTTTAGATTATTTCTAAATTTCCTTTACAAACCTTTATCACATGTCTTCATTTCCTCCAAATATTATGTCATCAACATATACTACCACAATCAATATTTTTTCTCCTTCAACTTTGAAATATAGATTGCTATTTGTAGTACCTTTTTTGAATCCTTGTTGTAGCAAGTACTTCTCTAACCTTACATACCAAGCTCTGGGAGGTTGGTTCAATCCATACAATTCTTTCTTCAATCTACACACCATATTAGAATATTCTAACAATTTAAAACCTTCTAATTGTTCAATGTATACCTCTTCTTCCAATTGACCATTCAAAAATGTATTCACATCCATATGATATACTTTGAAATATTTATGTGCTGGAAAAGCTAAAAAAATCATGATAGCTTCCATTCTTGCAATTAGATCAAAAATTTCCTCAAATTCTATACCTTCAATCTGTGAGTAACCCTCACACACAAGTCTAGCCTTATTTCTGACAAATTTTCCATCTTCATTCAGCTTGTTTAAGAACACCGAAGTACCAATCACATTCTTGTTTTCTACTCTTGGGACCAATTCCCAAGTCATATTCTTCTCTATCTATTCTAACTCTCCCTTCATTTATTTGACCCAATTCTCATCTTTGCATGCATTAGTCACTATTTTTGGTTCCAACTTAGAAATTAAACAAAAATATACTTGTTCCTCTATTATAGCAACTTTTCTTCTTGTTAGCACATTTTTTCTTTTATCTACAATGATATGATCTTCTGAATGATTGTTCACATACTTAGGAGTCTTAAGATTTTTTTCTAGAGCTTCTTCCTCTTCAACCTTTTCTTCTTCACTGCAAGGGGATTCATTAGATTCATATTTGTCTATTAGTACTAAAATTTGATGTGGCTCTTCATCCAATTTTACACTTGAACTCTCAACAATATTCTTTAATCTCTTGATGTAATACTGTTAGACCTTGCTTCTTCTATATTATCCAAGGAAGATTCCTTCATAAGATCTTGCATCAAACTTCCCCAAGTTTTCCTCATCTCTTCTAATATAACATTTGATATAAGTTTTCACAATGGGAGGTTTACCATACCATATATCATAGGGAGTCTTTGAGCTATTCATTCTTGCTTGACCTCTGTTAAGAATATAGACTACACTATGAATTGATTCTCTACAGTAGACATATAGAATATTAGCTTCCTTCATCATTGTCCTAGCTACTTCCTGAACTGTTCTATTTTTCATTTCCACAACTCCATTCTATTGAGGAGTTCTAGGGGCTGACAAATGTCTCTTTATTCCATGAACTTCACAAAAAAAATTAAACTCATTTGAAGTAAATTAACCACCTCTATCAAACCTCAAACATTTTATTTTTCAGATTCATTTCATTCTCAACCATAGCCTTAAATTCTTTAAACTTGTCTAGAGCTTTTGATTTTTTTCTTTGAGAAATGTAAACCAATCCATTCTAGAATAATATCAATTAATAACATGATATACCTGTCACCACATGATATTATAACTCTAGTAGTTTCACACATATTTCTATGCACTAACTCCAATGGACATGTGGTAGAGTATTCTTTTGTCTTGAATCTTACCTTTTTTTTCTTTCTAACTTGACATTCTTTGTAGATTGCATTGATAGGCTTTGTAATATTTAGTAAATCTTTCATAGTATTAGTAGAGCTTATCCTTGCTAGGCTATCAAAATTAATGTGACCCATTCTTCTATGCCATATCCAATTTTCATTAGTTTGAGACATAAAGCATTTTGCATCATTACCTTTGAGTTGAAAGATATTACGTCTTGTCCTTGTTCCAACAACAACCAAAATGAAGCTTCCATTTCTAATTTCACAACCACCATTATAAAATACAAGATTATATTCTTTGCTACACATTTTTCCTACACTTAGAAGATTATGTCATAGACCCTTTGCTTCAGCAAGAATTGGAACTTCTTCACCCTCTCCTCCTTATTTAATTAGTGCATAACATAACCCTATCACCTTCATATTTTTAACAATCTCTCTTTTGGACAACATACTCTTACCTTTCCCATCATCCTTAAGGGGCAAAAAATTACTTTTGAGCCATCCTTCTAGAAAGTATATGCATTCTTCTCTAAATCATGGCTAACTTTCCTGTCATATTGCCATGTCCTTCCCAACAACATATGGTATGAATTCATTGGAACGACATCACACCATATTTCATCCTTATAAGTCTTCCCTATATAAAACATAATTAAACATCACTTATCTATATAGTGACCCCATTCCCCATTTTATACCATGAAATATGATAAGGATGGGGATGTTTTTCATATTCTACACTTAATTTAACTACCATTTCTCTAGAAACCATATTTTTGTAATTTCCATTATCAACAATAACTTGGCATACCTTTCCTCCTGATGTGCATCTGGTTCAAAAAATACTTTTTCAAATCCAAGAATATTCACAACCTCTAGTCTACATTTTCTCCTTCTCTAGAATCACAATTGTTATTTTCATCATGAGATTCTCCCCCATATCTAGAAAAACCTAGGATCTAGCTCCTCCTTCATCTTCAACTTGAACCAGGTTCTATCTTGATTGTTCTCTTGGCATCCATTCTTGCATGTGATCATTTGAGAATTCAAAGGCCCAATGGCCTTCTTCACCACACCTAAAATAAAAAAAGGTCTTTGTTAGTTTTTTCCAACCTCTACCACCACTATACCCTTTACCTTTCTGAAACCTCTTCCTCTTTGTTGAATTCAAGGATTTTTTCAGGTATCTTCTTTTTTCTCTACTCCTTCAAATGATTCTCCCCTATTATAATTCAAACCACCTCATGATGGAGATGATGTACCCCTCCTTGCTCATCTATTCCTTTCAAAATATTGTCTACTTTATTTTTTTTCTACCTTTAAAACTAACTGGTATGCTTCTGCCATACTACTAACCCAATGCATGCTCAATTCATCTTGAATAGAAAATTTAAGACCATTACATGTATCTCATAGCCATTTTTTCATTAGTTTCTTGATGCTCCATGCAAATGGATTATTTATAAAATTCATTTGTATAATCTTCCACAGTGGATGGATTTTTTTTAAAATTCTGGAACCTATAGAAAAGAGTCTATGTATAGTCAATAGGAAGAAATTTCTCTTGCAATTTCTTCTCCATCTTGTTCTGGGTCCTAATTAAATATCCTTTCCATTTCTAGTTATATCTTCTTTTTCAAATGATCTCACTAGATCATTGCATGACCCTTTAACTTGATGCATGCAAATTTTACCTTCTTTCCATCTCTCATAGTTCTCCACTCAAAGAATTTTCCATATCATTCAACCAATCTATAAACTCCTTTGGTTTAAGGCTACCCACATACTTTTAAATTTAAATTTTGATCCTTTTATTTTTCCCTTCTAATGCCTTGATCATCCTCTCTTCAAAATTCATGAGGTTTAATTGATCCTTTTATTTTTCCCTTCTAATGCCTTGATCATCCTCTCTTCAAAATTCATGAGGTTTAATTGTTCTTCTTCTGGTTTTATGTGTTGATGTACACCTCCATGGCCTATTCCTTCATAGAATTCACCTCCTCTCTATCTTAGTTTCTAAGTTTCCATCATGCCTACAATATCTTCTACATTCATTTGTAGGATTTGAATATCTCTATGCATCTGGAAAAGACCTCATCTTCCTCTTCCTCTTCCTCTTCCAGCCATCTTCCCATTTTGATACCAAATGATATAGTCAAACTAAAGAACAAAATCAACCATTAAGATCCAAAGAATTATATTGGTTCTCAAGAAATAAAATTAATGATTTATTCATTATTTTACCTCCATCCTGCTTCTAAAACTGAAAGAAAATACCTTATATCTATGAAATAAATAAATTAGTAGCTTAAATAACAACTTTCTTTATTAACCATTTTAGAAAATTCCAAAAAATAACTAAAAGCTAATTTTTGAGGCCTCAAATGAAAGAATTTTTTCCTTAAAAAGTCCCAAAAGGAGGAGCTTCAAATTCCAATCAACTCCTCAAGATGCACCTACATGTAAAATTTTAGATAAAACAGAGTTCCAAGTCAAAAGTTATGACCTCTAAAAGTCCTCACATCAATAATTATGGATTAATAAATTATGCATTGAGTACTATGGAATGTGGGTTATTTCTCCCCAAATGGTTTTCCCCACATGAATATATGTTATGTTATATTTCTTATTTTATGTTTAATAATATTTATTCTTTCTATAACTATTAAAAGATTGAAAATTTCATAACTCTTCTCAAAATATTAGTGTAGGTAGTGTTTTCATGTAGCTTGCCTCCTTTCATTTGGTATAAAAGACTAATCACCTCATATTCTTGGTTTTGGGTAGAGGATTTTTTGTACTAATACTTTTTTGAGTGAAATTTGTGTAGAGAAGATTTTTGATCTTATTGAAGAAAGATATAGAAAGCCCATGAAGAATAGAGATGGAGAAGTTCTTAGGCACAAACTTTGAGTTGTATCTAAGCTCAAAATGGAGGATCTACTTGTAGACTAAGATAGATGGTTTATAGTATGTAGATCAAAATCTATAGATACATCGCATTTTCTGGTTAGGTGTCTGAACCTTGATCCTATTGTTAATATTACAAAAGTTTTTTATATAAAATAGAAGAAACCAATTTTTGGGCTATGGGCTCAGTTTTTGGCCAAAATAAAAAATATTGATTGTTTGGCACTACTTATGGGGTTCCTATTATATATATCTTTCAATTGTTTCAAATAAAAAAATAGGCCCAATTAGCCCACTAGATCAAAAGTTTGCATAGAAAACTTAAAAATTTGTTAGATGCATAAAAGAGCTATAAAAAAGAGTTACACTTGTTGAAAATTTTATGATACATATTATGACACATCATAAGGTATATTTGATTGAGGGATAATTTTTGCAGCATTTTTGAGTGGTTTAGCTCATTGGTTTATAATTACAATTTGATTCTTTTTTGTTTTCTATCTCCTATAAATTAGGTTATTGATATGGAGGTTATGTGTTGAGCTTTGTAGATAATATGATGTTGTAATAATTCCACCAAATCTCTAGTTGGTGATCCTAATGTGAAAGTATGCTCTACAAGTGTATTGTAATTATGATTTACTAAATAATATAGAGTTTCTTTGGAGTGTGTGATTTTAGAATAGTGCATTGTGTACACCAATAAATTCAAAATATGATTTATATATTTAAAAAATAATTTACGTTTGATGATATAATACCACTTTAAATTATCATTATCTAAATTAAAATTTAACAATAAATCTAATATACAAAAAAAAAAATGCAAGCACTAGGTATCAATGTTATTGATCTATATTCAAGGAATTTTGAATATATCTTGTTCCTCAAGAGTGTTAATGATTGATAGCATAATATCACTCAACAAAAATACTAACAATTTTTACAAAAAATAAAAAATTATTTTATTTTTTTAACAAACAATATATTTAAAATATACACATGAAATTTTAAAAATTATTACTTCACACCATTTTTAGATTCTTAATGGTTTTACTTGCTATAAGTAACAAAAGACAAAAATAAATAAATATAAGATTGATATGAACACTCTTCTGCTATTACCTTTGTTAGCATGCTTATCACTAAACATATCATGAATAGACAATGAGTCACAAGATAGAGAAAAGGGATTATAATGAGCTACATGGGGATAACTCCTCAATACAAATGTGAATAAGGTGTATCATCTTTAGACACATAAATAGTGATAGAACAAGTACAATCATCAAAAAACTCATGACTTGGAAAATCATTGTAATCAACAAGTGTATCAACATGCATAGGAGAAGGTGCATCATTGCATGTAAGTGAGTTTGAAACAACCATACTCCTTAAGGAAAGATGAATCAAGAGAGGCACACAAAGGAGAATCTACAAATGCAAAAGAAAAGGTATCATGAGATGAAAAGGGATTATGCTGACCACATAAACACCACATGGATTGATATCCCTAGATGTATCAAGTGTACATAGGGTTAAGCAGTAGCTAAGTCATTATGATAAGTCCTAATATAGGAATCATGACAAAGGGCAGTGACATAAAAATAGAGCTTGGCAACCAAGGGGAAAAAACATCTATGACAAATATTCACCATACACATGGAATCTTTTTTCCTTTTGAAATTGAAGCGTGCTCTCATAATTTTTGCTTGATATTTTATTTTATAGATGATAAATTTTAATTGTACATTGAATAGCTTGAAATGTCGCAATATAACAACACATTGCATAGCATGTGTCAAGCCAAAAAATAACGTCTAGTAGAAAGGGGTAGTAAAGTTAGAGTTTGAATTTTGAACATTTGAATTTTAAGGTTATCCTTGTGCTCCTTAAGATTAAACCAAGTTGATCTCACATTGCTTGGAAATGGCTTAGAAGGATAAGTTTCTTATCTTGGGGTAAGGAGTAGATATTTGGAAATAGGTATGTACAAGAATAGACAACTGAAAAAAGTATTAGCTATGGCACAAACAAAAGCAAAACAAAAATATGTAGAAATAATGCCACAATTTAAACCAAACACAAAAATGTACCACTTATTGATATATTATTGCATTAAGATATTATCATATCTCACTATATTTAGAAAAAATTAGATATTTAAAAAGTTTTTCATTTTCACCTATTTTCCATCCAACTATTCGTTCATTTTCACTCTACTTAAACATGATTGAAACTCAAACAATCAATAGCAATTTTACACCTTATCCAAACTAAAAAATAGTAAATATTTATCCTATTTTAATTGACCAAAATTTACTTTGACTATTAAACAGGATTAAAAAAAAATGGTTGAAAGAATGCTATATACAATTGTGAGAAACGTGAAAAGCTTGATTTATGGCAGTCAATCCCTCTTAGAAAGCGGTAAAGATAGTTGCTTCTCCATTTTGTATTAAAATGTGATGTGCGGAAGCAGTCATACAATTTATACAAAAGCTTGCTTTCATGTCAATTGAATTCGATGAGTAAACAAGTGAAGAAAAATTAAACGAGCTTAACATCGGCCTACAGAATTCTTGCAATTGTAGCTAACATCCAATCTACCTCATAGATTCGTTATGACCATTTGCTTGCTGTGGTACTGAAGTTGCCGACAACACCCAATTTTCACTCTCAGAGAGATCGCCATTAAAATTCATGTTGGAGCTTACGACATCATTCATCTGCAAGAATTCGTCGCCTGAGAACGCCCAATTCAAATTGCAAATACAACTATCATTTATCAAAATGCTACCTGCATCAAAAACCTCAGAAAAATCCTTATCGTTATTATAATTTCCAACAACCTTTGTTCTATCACAATCTCCCCAGTTTGCTGTATCGACTACAGTCTTTGCCAATTCAATTTCTGTCGAAGCATATTTTGAGCTGGACGAACAATTGGTCGACGACGATGCAGAGTCGCATGAAGCGTAGCTAATTTCAGATGAACCTTTAAAAGGGAGGGTAGACGAACAAGGAGGAGGAAGGGGAGGATCACCCATTATGCCTATTTCTTCCATGAGTTCTCTCATCAAATTGTAAATGCGCTCCTCATCTATATTACATACATTATCTTCCTCCGATTCAAGATATTCAAATATTGATAGATCAGAGGGCAAACAAGTAGTTCGATTCCTTTTCTGCTGCTCAGGCTTGTCATCCTTCTGGGTATCACATCTGCCTCGTTTTCGACCACAAACAATCTCCTCATTAACTCCATTCATCATGAAAACACTTCAGCTCACCACCCAAATAGGGAAAAAATATGAATTTAATATAGGGAATGGAGAACTAGGGATGTATATGTGGAATTGGTATTTTTTTGCCGCAGTGGGACTTTATATAAAGGAGGGCTTAACAATATGCGACCTCAATTGAAGATTGACCAACTTGTAGTCATCGACCTGAATTTATGGTCGACAATGTAACGATACAGTATTAAATTCAATTAAGTAATTCTATGGGTTTCTTGTTCCGCTGGGTACGGCAAGACAAAGTTACGTTGTTGTCAAGTTACACACACGTCGTTTTCTCTCTGAGTAGTAGTCGACTCATCTTTATGCAAATTCAATTCAACGATGGGAGTTTTACTGAAATGCGACACACAACCACTTCAAAACAAAAGACAAGACTTCTGGGTGTTTCTGGAAACACCATAATGTCTTCTCTATTTCTCAAATTCTGTTTTTCCCTTTGAAGATTTCTTCGCGGGGCGAACAATGTGTGTTTGACTGTTGAGATTTCATGATGCGTATCGTATCCTTACATATTGGAAATCGTGTGTGTCAAGCATTTCATGCGAACACGTTCCAGTGCCCAAATAATGGTCTTATGTGTTCTTGGTAGTACACATGTAAGGCGCGCAAAGGAGTAATTAGATCTAGCAGCATTAGTCATTTTTACTCACCTACTTCAATTTCAGTTTCTTTATCATGATGTGGATCAATTCGTTTTTGAGTGCACTCTATTGTAATTCTTTTCTTAGCTATGAAATTTAATTTTGTACCCTAATTCTATTAGAATAAATGTAACTTTTCTTTTATATAGAGATCAATTTAGGATATATATTGATTTGGTCTTGTAAATATAGTGTTAGGCATCTAAGTGAGGCATAATTTAGTTTTAAAAGCATGGATAATGATCAAAAAATTTGAAAATAAAAAAAATATATGAAATTTTTGTAGTAGGAAATATTGGTAAAAGTTGTAATTCATCCATTATAAATCAGTCAAAGTATTATAGTTTCTACAAAATGTTCTTTCTATTGGTTGCAATGATTCTTTTTTATTATTCTCTTCGAGTTGAACTTATTAGTGAAATATTATAAATGTCTTTAAAGTAGGGTTAGTGTGTGAAATTTATACATGTAATATGTTTGTTTTAAGCACATAAATATATTTTGTTAATTTATGTATAATATTGCATCTATAGTGTTTTTGATAGAGTGAAATATTGATCATTGTATTGTAGTTTTCTTAATTTTATCATACCTTTAAAAAGTAAGAATAAAATTGAGTGCAAATTTGGTAGATTAGGATTTGATTAGAATTATTTTATTTGGATATAAAAATATTTTTTCAACTATTTTAGAAAATTTAGCCCTCTATATGTATGAACTATTAAGATTGATATTTTACTAGCACATGCCTCTTGAAAAAACAAATCATATAGACCAATTATTTGCTCCAACATTGGCATGACATGACACACAATACCTTGGTGTTGATTGATTTCTAGTATAAATTAATTTTTTAGGAGATAGAGAATTGTCTTCCTTATACTAGAGTTGTAAGTGTTATAAGGACAATCAACAAGCACCATGATAGAAACCTATTTGAAGATGTCATGTGTGAATTTTTTTCCTATGTGTACCCTACAGTTAGGGAAAGTTTCTTCCACCTACTCATCACATCCTTACTTCACAATGATCATCCAACTATCTATATCATACCATTGTCTTGTTCCATTCATGGAATCCACATTCCTATGCCATAATACCTATCATAATCCCCATTTCTTACCTTGACAAATAAGTAGACAAGATCTTGAAACATATTTTTGGTAATCCTTCAATATGTCGAAGAATAGAATCATAGGTTAGTGGTATATCTAGACCATGACCATGCTATTCTATTTTATATAGTCCTTGGAAACCGCATACTTCATCCTCTCCCAATTTACATCTCAAATCCCATCCCTTGTTGTTTTACATTGTCCCATCAATCCATCTAACACCTTAACTCTTGGTGCTAGAATGGGTTATTTCCTTAAATGATTCAAACATTAACATATACCAAATAGAAAATACGCTTTTAACACCAATTTAAAATATTAAATCTAATATACTCAAAAACTTCAAGACTATGATCTCCTACCTAGGACCTAATCCATGCAACCATTCCAAAATATAAAGCTCCTTGTCATCCAAACACAACAACAACATTGTAGAACAATTTGGTCAAGTATAGCTAAGAAAATCAATATCTATTCAAAAATATCTATAGATTTCATCTTCAATATTGTTGAAATCCTTTTTTTGTTTCAGGTGGAATTTTGTAGTGTGACTAAAAAAAAAACCTTAAATATATGGTTGATCTCCATGTTTAAAATACTTAGTCTTACTTGCATAAGAAAAAACTAGTGATTTATATTTATATTTGGATATGCAAATTTAACCATTATTATTGATAATTATTTTGGGCATATGATTGAAGAGAATACCTAGAAACTAGCTCTACTAAATAAAAAATATGCCACTCTCATCAAAGATCTAGACTAATTCTAGTAATTTAATTTTATATTTGGTACTTTTCTTACATAGGTATTTATATTTATACATTTAGAATTTGGTTTTACTATAGAGTTCATTATCTACCACCCTCATTGAAGGGTTTGGCTACTTGTAATAGGAAAATGAGTAGGAGATGTCTTGGTGTATGGTTGGAGCTAAAACACTTGGATGATACTATCTCTATATATAACTAGACAATAATATTTATTGCACTTATATGAGATGAACATGACCATGAAACATTCATATGTATTAAAAAAAAATGTAAAAATGGTGTACACTTGTAGATTGATAGGACAATAGTCCTTATTTTGATTTAAGCACAAGTATCATTGTAACATGTTTCAAGATTTATTATGCAAGTACTTAAAGTATAACATATATTTCATGGGTCACAATATTTTATCTTTTAATTTAGGTCAAAACTCTCTTTTATGAATAAAATTTAAAATAATTTATTTTTAATTACTTTAAATTTTTTAAAAAGGAGGTTCGTCACAATTCAAAGGCCCTTCACATGAAGGCCATTGGGTGAACCTCCAACTTCTACTCACTTTTTTTGAAAAAAAATGATATGGGGCAAGGTTTTAATAAATAGATGAAGTTTCCTTTATTGATCCTACTAATCTATTCTCACATTTGTCATGCTTTGTTTCATGTGCTCTACAACTATTTTTTTCTTTGAACTTTTCCAAGCTTCCTTTTGATGGGTGTCCTGAGGGGGTCTCCCAAACCCCCTAAATTTTGGTTTGGGAGTTGTTATAGGTGTCTCTAGCTCCCTTTTTGAGGGGGAAGACCATGTCTCATTCATGGATAAAGTGATTGGCCCGAGTTCTTCTCTTCCTAGCATGTGCTTTGTTCCCCAGGTCTCTTTTTTGGTGGAGATTCTTTATATTGATATGTCTGATGATCTTCTAAATGTGATGTTAGTGGAAATTGATAGCTGCTTGATTGGTAATGTTTTGTTGGAAAATGGATCCTAGGTCTAATGGCCAAATCACTAAAATCAATCCTTTTCCAAAAAAAAAATGGAATCTAGATTGACAAGGATATTAGATTGACTTACAACCTAAAAGGCGAATCAATCAATCCTAAATTTGGATTCTTTTGGGATGTTTTTTTGTTTGTATTTTGATATGATGCAATGTTGTAACTATCCAAACTATGAAAGTGTGTCATTCTATTATGAACTATGAGAAACTAAAAATAGATAGATAAAATTGGAATTCAAAAATATAGAAGGAAGAAATAGAAGAACTTGGGATTTGAATTTGAGTTGGATTTAGCCAGTCTAGGGTTCCCTACATCATAGACTAAACACTTGATTTCTAAAAATTGCTTTCACAAGACTAAGGTCCCTAATCTATGGATTCTATCTTTTGAGATTTATTGTCAAAACTTCATCTGCTGATGATAAAATGAAAATTCCACACACTACAAAAAAACCTTATATAAATGGTTGATCTCCATGTTTAAAATACTTAGTCTTACTTGCATAAGAAAAAACTAGTGATTTATATTTATATTTGGATATGCAAATTTAACCATTATTATTGATAATTATTTCGGGCATATGATTGAAGAGAATACCTAGAAACTAGCTCTACTAAAGAAAAAATATGCCACCCTCATCAAAGATCTAAACTAATTCTAGTAATTTAATTTTATATTTGGTACTTTTCTTACATAGGTATTTATATTTATACATTTAGAATTTGGTTTTACTATAGATTTCATTATCTACCACCCTCATTGAAGGGTTTGGCTACTTGTAATAGGAAAATGAGTAGGAGATGTCTTGGTGTATGGTTGGAGCTAAAACACTTGGATGATACTATCTCTATATATAACTAGACAATAATATTTATTGCACTTAGATGAGATGAACATGACCATGAAACATTCATATGTATTAAAAAAAAATGTAAAAATGGTGTACACTTGTAGATTGATAGGACAATAGTCCTTATTTTGATTTAAGCACAAGTATCATTGTAACATGTTTCAAGATGTATTATGCAAGTACTTAATGTATAACATATATTTCATGGGTCACAATATTTTATCTTTTAATTTAGGTCAAAAACTCTCTTTTATGAATAAAATTTAAATAATTTATTTTCAATTACTTTAAATTTTTTAAAAAGGAGGTTCGTCACAATTCAAAGGCCCTTCACATGAAGGCCATTGGGTGAACCTCCAACTTCTACTCACTTTTTTTGAAAAAAAATGATATGGGGCAAGGTTCTAATAAATAGATGAAGTTTCCTTTATTGATCCCACTAATCTATTCTCACATTTGTCATGCTTTGTTTCATGTGCTCTACAACTATTTTTTTCTTTGAACTTTTCCAAGCTTCCTTTTGATGGGTGTCCTGAGGGGGTCTCCCAAACCCCCTAAATTTTGGTTTGGGAGTTGTTATAGGTGTCTCTAGCTCCCTTTTTGAGGGGGAATACCATGTATCATTCATGGATAAAGTGATTGGCCTGAGTTCTTCTCTTCCTAGCATGTGCTTTGTTCCCCAGGTCTCTTTTTTGGTGGAGATTCTTTCTATTGATATGTCTGATGATCTTCTAAATGTGATGTTAGTGGAAATTGATAGCTGCTTGATTGGTAATGTTTTGTTGGAAAATGGATCCTAGGTCTAATGGCCAAATCACTAAAATCAATCCTTTTCCAAAAAAAAATGGAATCTAGATTGACAAGGATATTAGATTGACTTACAACCTAAAAGGCGAATCAATCAATCCTAAATTTGGATTCTTTTGGGATGTTTCTTTGTTTGTATTTTGATATGATGCAATGATGTAACTATCCAAACTATAAAAGTGTGTCATTCTATTATGAACTATGAGAAACTAAAAATAGATAGATAAAATTGGAATTCAAAAATATAGAAGGAAGAAATAGAAGAACTTGGGATTTGAATTTGAGTTGGATTTAGCCAGTCTAGGGTTCCCTACATCATAGACTAAACACTTGATTTCTAAAAATTTCTTTCACAAGCCTAAGGTCCCTAATCTATGGATTCTATCTTTTGAGATTTATTGTCAAAACTTCATCTGCTGATGATAAAATGAAAATTCCATGACTTGACAACTTGTATGGTTTTAGTGCAAGGATGAACAAGTAGCCTTCAATCTTCATCCAATTCACTTTAAATCTATAACCAACACACATGAAAATATGGGAAGGGTTGTGCCATATGGGGCTTGCTTAAGTCAAACCCCATGTTGGTATTCCTACCTCCACAATAGAAAAATTGTAAGACTTGGTATAGAATAACTCTACACCATGTAAGATTTGGTTGAAGATTAAAGCCACCCAATATTTAGGAACTTCATGAAAGAACAAGAGAGATCAATATGAAATTCTCAAGAATGAAATGGAATTAAATCCAATAGTATTCAATATGAAAATTATTATGAGATCACCTCATTATATAGCCAAGGTGAGGCATAGGATTAAATAGGATTATGACAAATGTCTTGATCCTATGCCATGTGACAACATATCATAACTATCTAGGACACATGTGTTAAAATTTGAAAGATAAGATACGATCTAATGACAACTAACACCTAGAAATATTCCCTCCTAGGACCTAAGTAAAATTAACATGTAAAAGGACCTACTAATGAATAGATAGGTAAATAGATAGTGTAGGTCACCCTTTTTCCTAGACTAAACAACTGGTTTTTGAAAATTACTTTCATAGGCCTAAGGTCCTTAGTCTATGGCTCCTACCTTTCAAATATTTATTGTTGAAACTTGATCTATTGATGAGAAAATGGAGATTCCATGACTTGAAAACTTGTAGATTTTTAGTGTAAGGATGTACAAGTAGCCTTCAATCTTCCTCCAATTTAATTTAGATCTGCAACCTACACACATTCAAAGAGGGGAAGGATTGTTCCATATATTGGCTTTCCTAAGTCAAAACCTTTGTTAGTACTCCTACCTCCACAATGAAAATTTTGATAATAAAAGAGAGCTTATGCTTTTGAGTGATAGAGGCCAAATGATAAACAAGTAATGAATTGACAATTTATTACAACTCACCACTCAAATCCATTCTCCTTAATGGAATAAAGTCACACTCATCACCTTCAAGGATCTATTGTTGTTTGAATTGATTTGATTTGAAGACCTACAAGTGTTAGTGCTTAAAAAAATATGCAAAACATGAATGAAACTTGCATATAAAACTTGACATAATTCTTGAATGACACAATGCTACAATAATCATAAAAAATCTATTCTTGATTACTCTTGAATTGATTTTTGAAGTATAATAATTGCTAGTAAATTCCATTCTCTAATTAAAATTGTGAAAATACTATGTATTGACATGCAATGTCTAATTTTTCAAAAAATAAAATCTCAATAGCTAATATTTAAAATTTGAATTTCAAAATAATAAATTATCGACACCGACATATGTAAATTTGGATCCAAAATAGGTAGTCTAGGGAACCCTATGTACTAGACTAGATTCTTTCCTTCTAGGGATCTAAAGTGTCAGGGAAAATTTATTAAATTCCTACTTTGATTTCCCATGTTTGATTTTTTGATAAGTGTTTTAAAACGGGCAATTAAAAGCACAATTAGGAATTTATTAAATATATAATTAGGTCCAGGCACATGGGGGGAGAAAAAATAAGTGTGAAATTGTCAAGCATGAAATTTTTTGATGCTATAAGTAAATTCCTTTCTTTTAGACCTAATGTAGACCAAGTTAGGAAATGGGCCATTTTGAATTGGAAAATCAAAGTGTCACCAAAAGTACTATGGTTGATAACCTATTTTTATTTAAATTTATGAATAAGGAAGATTTGGTGAAAATTCTAATAGGGGGCCCTTGGGATTTACATAAAAATTACAAGAATTTCCTCTCCTTATGTAAGTCAAATCCAAGATTTGACCTAGTTAAGGATTTGGGAGTTGTTGCCCCCACTTAGATCCATATACCTAGTTTACCTCTAAAATTCTAGAACTACAATATATTTCAAAGCATTACCAAATCTTCCTTCAAAAATATAGATTTTTTTTGCTAGAATAAGTGTTAATTTTGCTACTAACGCAATCCTCCCCACCAAAATTACATTGAAATCAAGACTTGGGATTTGGGTGTAGCGTATTGTGTATGAGAATGCATGTTTTTTTGTCATAATAGAAACAAGTTTGGCTATTTGAGCAATAATTGTAAAAATAAGATTATTAGAAGAATAAAGCCACTAAGATGCTCTTTATGGCTCTAGATGTAAAGCTTGTTATGGTTACCCTTGCAAATTCTTTGTAGGCTTTTTTTCCCTCCCTCCAATTTCCTCTAGTCCAATGAGTGATTTGGGTGATTTGATGATCCTTTCCTCCCTTCCTCTAAATATCTTATCCCCTAAATTGATTGTGGAACCAAAATCCCCCTCTCTCTCTATGGATCCTATGATGGTCCTAGCATGAAAACCCTATATGTACAAGTCTAGTTTAACCTCTTTCTAATGAGAATTTCAAATAAAGTACTAGATATACAATGTTAGACCTAGAAATGGAGGAAATGGAAATGGTGGAGGAAACATAGAATAAGATTCACAAGGAGCTCTCTATGGACTATCCCAATTTGGCCTTACACATTGTTGACACTCAAATAGAAGGTAGTGATAGGGTTAAGAATCTACAAATGTTTGAAGAAAAGGGATCTTGTAGAAAGCTTGAGGAATCTTTTTCATTCCTTGGCTTTGACATTGCTAATATTCCTTCACCCTCTACCACAACCTTCAACTCATCTAAAGATGAGGAATGGACCCCAATTAATAGAAATAAAAAGAGAAATAAAAAACCTGATGTGGGAGGAGATATCAAACATTGTAGACCTTTCCAAAGAGAAACAAGATCTAGAGAAGCAACAAGAGAAGTAGCTTTGGATAAACAAAGGACTCTAGTTCAATTTTGTCTTATTTAAAAATACTCAGAAGAAATGAGAAATAAGGCCTCCAAGGGTAATGTTCCCATTCAAGATCCATAATTATAATGCTTAACTAAGGACTAATCCTTTTCTTAATCATTCTTATGAAGATTGTATCTTAGAATATCAAGGGACTAAATATCCTAAACAAACAACATTTGATCAAAAGCTATATTTTAGAGCATAAATTTATATTATTCCCATTCAAGAAGTTAAAATAATAGAACTCACTTTCTCCCAAATTGTTAAGAATATTTGGCGCTTTACATCTTACAAATTTTGTCAACTCTTGACACTATGGCTCCCCTACAATCATCTTGTCATTTTTGAAAGTTGGAATCAAATTTCTTGTCTTCTCACCTAGAAGCTACGGAAAGAGAGGAATAATAGAGTGTTCAAAGATCAAGTTAGAAATATCAATGTTACCTTATATTTTTTCAGATAGAACTTAAAGGATAATATAAATGCCTAGTATATTTTTCCAAAAAAATGTCTACTTATGCTAAATTAAGTGTGAAACAAAATTGGAGAATTTATCAAAACTTAACAAAAATCAATTGGTGTAAAATCATGGCTAGAAAGGAGACTAAATGGAACCCCCCTAAATGGGGAACTTAGTGAAGCTCAACTTTGATGGGTGCTCTAATGATAACCTTGGAGAGGCTAAGTCTAGAGGAATTGGGATGAGATAGGAGACCTAATTGAAGGATACATGATAAAGCTATTGGCTTCCAATATAATAATTAAGTTGAAGCCATAGTGGTGTGGTGAGGGTTAAAATACTTAAGAGGTTGGGTTTTCATTCTATGGAAGTCAAAGGATATTCTTAATTCATGATTAATATTTTGCAAAATAGTAATAATCCCTCATGGAAGATCTATAAACTGAAGGAGAACTACATAAATGATCTTCAAATTTTTCAGTGGGTTAAGATTAATCATTTCTATAAGGAAGGTAACAAAGAAATGGATATGGCTTGCAACCTTGGCCTTTAGTTTGAAGAATGGAAGTACTAGATTTCAAATCCAAATCTCCCAAGAACTTTATAGAATATGGGTATGTGTAGGATCATCATGAAAAAAAAGGCCCTTAAGTGGCAAAAAAATTAGAAAAATCAATGTTAGGCAACTTGACGTAAAAATTTGAATAAGTTATCTATATTATTTCAAAAATATGTAACAATATAATCTGTAGAAAATTGAATGTATTTCCTAAACTACTAGGTTTATTTAAAAACAAATAAAATCTATTTAGTGAAAATTTGAAATTTCAATGCAGTAGTACTTAAATTTCAGGGAAAAAATAAGAAGTAGGTGTCTGTCTAACCACCCTAACCATAATAAAATGATAATATTTTTTTATAATATTTTATGTATAAGTAGAGGACTCATGTCCGGATGTGATGCATATTTTTTCATAATTTTTTTCCAAGTAAATAATTAATTATGAATTTTTTATTACAACTTTTAAAAAATATTAAAACTCGTATGTCTGACCACCTTAACTTGGTCAAAACTTCATGAGATTTATTTTTTATTTTTTTAATCCTATAGTATGTGAAGCATAGAATGTGACGCATGTTTCAGATTCAAAAAATGTGATACCATTTGAAAGTTATAGATGTTTTTCAATCAGCCTATCAATCAAGACTTTAGTCGTAATTCTAATAGAAAATGAATAATAATTATTTATTAAATTAAAATTAAAGCATAATTTATATTGGTGGAAAGATGAGAATCTCCTCTAAAAACCCTTTTCATTTCATCAATTTTGGGTAAAGAAAAAGTCATCCGCCACATACCCTACAAATACCCATAATATTGCCACTTTTTGGCCCATCATGATCCTGCACATACCCATATTATTGGGGCATCAACTTAAAAGTATCCAATGAATTGATTGTGAAGGATACTAGTCTATCTTGAGAGGGGCTAAAGGTGGAAAAGTAAATTAAATGATAGTATTGTAAAAGGTTGATTAGTTCCTTCTTTTTCATAGAGGAGAAACCTATGAAATTCCAAAATGGTTTTAGTAGAGAGAAGTTGTCATCTCCACAGGAATTGGTAAGTTTATATATATCATGAAATAATTTAATCTTGAAGGTATATTTAAGACCATTCATGGCTGCCACTTCTCCATCCTAAATAATGTAAGACATGGAAAAAAATTAACTTACCTTTTTACATGTTATCATCCTTGGAGACTTGTATCATTGATGGTTCCTACCCCCTCTACATCAAGGCCTCCTTATGACACTTTAAAATTATTATCTCTCTATGAAACCTACCCTTAATCCCCCATCCAAGAGTAATGTAAAAATTAAAGTCCCCAAGAACAAAAAATATATACGCTCTCTTGGTTCTCAAAATAAATCTAACCCTAGCTATATGGGTAAAGTGATTCCTAGTAAAAATGGGGAATTTTATATTGGGGGTAACAAATGAGTTATTTTTGGTTACTCCTTCTAGAATAAGGAAGGTTTTGGACCTATTCATGCAAGTGGAGAAGCTAGATAAAGACAAGAAAAAACAAAATCCCCCAATAATCCTCTCCTTCCTATGACTGGGGGGATGATCAAAATCTTTGACACAGAAGACTTGAAGAAGAGGACAATGTGGGGATTGTTTAGAGTGACTCTAAGGTGTTGGGAGGTCATATATATGCTAGGTTGGCTCAAGCCTTGGGTGCAAATAATTCTAAAAAAATTAAAGGTAAAATAATTTTGAAGGACTTTGAGGAGGAAGGTAATGATAATGAGGAATTCTATCATCAATAAGATGATGAGAATGACTCTAAGGAGAATATGCAAGAGAACTACAAAGTGGACGAAATAGAAGAAGAAAATGACTAAATACAATGAGAACTAGAACGAGGAGGACAAGAATGATAAGGAGTTGTTGGACAAGGAGGACTGTGAGGAGTCCCTAAAATCTCTCCTTGCTAACTAGAATCTCATCTGTTAGTTTAGT
This sequence comes from Sequoia sempervirens, assembly GCA_007258455.2. Lineage (NCBI taxonomy): Eukaryota > Viridiplantae > Streptophyta > Pinopsida > Cupressales > Cupressaceae > Sequoia > Sequoia sempervirens. The sequence goes on along the minus strand of VDFB02000017.1, from coordinate 537,890,945 downwards.
TTTGTGGTTTCTTACATGTTTGTTGTTTCGTGTCTTTAGTTTTGTTGTTTTATATGGCCCACATTCCCTCTTGTTGTTTCTTTGTTTAGTCTTATGTTGTTCTAAACTTATGGGATCAAGGCCCTTTAACTAATTTTTTAGTAAAAAACATGTGATTTTATAGGATTATAATGCTTAGAATAATTTTTCTAAAAATGTATAATTTGTAATATATTTTATTTAATTTTTATATTCTTTTCTATTTTCTAGTGAAAATAGTTTTTTTTACCAAATATGATTGTTTATTTTTGATGCACACAAACCTTTTTTTGGAAAAATATGATGAAACTCCAATTTCATTATTTCAACCAATAAAATACTAATTTAGATATATACAAAAGAATTTATGTTGGAGGACATAATGTCACTCTAAATCATCATTAATATAAATTAATAATTAATAATAAATAAAATATGCAACAAATTTGATAAAAATATATGCAAGCATTAGGTATCGATATTATTATTCTATTTTTAATAAATTATGAATTTATCTTATTTCTCAAAAGGGTTGTGATGGATAGTATAATATTACTCATAAAAAACACTATAAAGTATAAAAAAGGTTGTTGACAATTTTTTAAAAATCAAATAAATTATTTTAACTCTTTTAACAAATAATATATTCAAAATAAACACAAATTTTTAAAAATCATTAGTTCACATAATTTTTAAATTACTAATGGTTGACATGCTACAAGTGACAAAAAAATAAAGGAAAATTATAATATTGATATGAACACTCTTGTGCTATCACCTTTATCATCATGCTTATCACTAAGCATGTCATGAATAGACAATGAGCCTTAAGATAAAGAAGTATTATAATGAGTTATATTGGGGTAACAACCCAATGCATATGTGAATAAGGTGTGTCATCTATAGGGACATCACTAGTTATAGAAAAAGTACAATCATCATTAAATCATCACTAGGATAATCATTGTAATCAATAAGTGTGTCACTAGGCATGGGAGAAGGTGCATCATCACATGTTAGTGGAAGTGAAACATATGCATCACAACACCATTCTCCTTAAGGAAAGATGAATCAAGAGAGGAACATGGAGGAAAATTTATAGCTGCAAAATAAAAGGTATCATGAGATGAAAAAGGATTATGCTCAACACATAAACATCTCATGGACCAATATCCCTCGATGTATCAAGTGTATATAGGGTTAAGTAGTAGCTAAGTCACTATCATAAGCCCTAAAATAAGAATCATGACAAGGTGTACTAACATATGAATTAAGCTTGCAAGAAAGGGGTAAACCACATCTATGATAAAGATTAACCATGCACTTGGGATTCATTTGTCCTTTTGAAATTGAAGTGTGCTCTAATGATTTTTTGTTGATCTTCTATTTTTTGGATGATAAATTTTAATTGTACATTGAATAGCTTTAAGTGCCACAACATAACAACACATTGCACAAACATGTGTCGAGCCAAAAAATAATGTCTAGTAAAAAGGGGTAGTAAACTTAGAGTTTGAATTTTGAACATTTAAATTTTAAGGTTATCCTTGTGATCCTTAAGATTGAACCAAGTTGATCTTACATTGCTTAGAAATGGCTTAGAAGGATAAGGTGATTATCTTGGGGTAATGAGTAGATATTTGGAAATAAGTATGTACAAGAATAGACAATTGAAATATGTATTAGTTATGTCACAAACAAGAGCAAACCAAAAATGTGTAGGAATAATGCCACAAGTCAAACCAAACACAATAATGTACCACTTGTTGATATATTATTGCATTAAGATATTATCATATCTCACTATATTTAGAAAACACTAAATATTTAATTTTTTTTTTATTTTCACCTATTTTCCATCCAACTATTCGTTCATTTCACTCTACTTGAACATAATTGAAAGTCAAACAATCAATAGCAATTTTACACCTCATCCAAACTAAAAAGTAGTAAATATTTATCCTATTTTAATTGACCAAAAATTACTTTCACTGTTAAAAAGGATGATATTTAAGAATCTTTTTAAAAAAAAAATAATATGATGGAAGAATGCTATGTACAATTGTGAGAAACGTCGAAAACTTGATTTATGGCAGTCAAACCCTCTTAGAAAGTGGTAAAGATAGTTGCTTCTCTATTCTGTATTAAAATATGACGTGCGGAAGCAGTCATACAATTTATACAAAAGCTTGATTTCATGTCAATTGAATTCGATCAGTAAACAAGTGAAGAAAAATTGAACGACCTTAACATCGGCCTACATAATTGTTGGAAGTGTAGCTAACATCCAATCTACCTCGTTGATTCGTTATGACCATTTGTTCGCTGTGGTGCTGAAGTTGCTGACAACACCCAATTTTCATTCTCACAGAGGTCGCCATTAAAATTCATGTTGGAACTTGGAACATCATTCAGCTGCAAGAATTCGTCGCCTGAGAACGCCCTATTCAAATTGCAAATACAGCTATCATTTATTAAAAGGCTACCTGCATCAAAAACCTCAGAAAAATCCTCTTCCTTATTATAATTTCCAACAACCTTTGTTCTATCATAATCTCCACAGTTCTCTCTATCGACTACAGTCTTTCCCAATTCAATTTCTGTCGAAGCATATTTTGAGCTGGATGAACAGTTGGTCGACGACGATGCAGAGTCGCATGAAGCGTAGCTAATTTCAGACGAACATGGAGGAGGAAGGGGAGGATCACCCATTATGCCTATTTCTTCCATGAGCTCTCTCATCAAAATGTAAATGCACTCCTCATCTATATTACAGACATTATCTTCCTCCGATTCAAGATATTCAAATATTGACAGATCAGAGGGCAAACAAGTAGTTCGATTCCTTTTCTGCTGCTCAGGCTTGTCATCCTTCTGGGTATCACATCTGCCTCGTTTTCGACCACAAACAATCTCCTCAGTAAATCCATTCATCATGAAAACACCTCAGCTCACCAGCCAAATAGGAAAACAATATGAATTTAACATAGGGAATGGAGAACTAGGGGTGTGAATGTGGAATACCTGTATTTGCCGCAGTGGGACTTTATATAAAGGGGGGCTCAACAATATGCGACCTCAATTGAAGATTGACCAACTTGTAGTCGTCGACGTGAATTTGTAGTCGACATTGTAACAATACAGCGTCAAATTATATGGGTTTCTTGTTCCGCTGGGAATGGCAGGACATTGTTACGTTGTTGACAAGTTACACACACGTCATTTTCTGTGAGTAGTAATTGACTAATCTCTATGCAAATTCAATTCAACGATGGCAGTTTTACTACAATGCAACACACAACCACTTCAAAACAGAACGGAAGGCTTCTGGGTGTTTCTGGAAACACCATAATGGCTTTTGATTTTTCGCTTTGAAGATTTCATCGAGGGGCTAACAATGGGTGTTTGACTGTTGAGATTTCATGATGTGTATCGTATCGTATCCTTACATATTGGAAATCGTGTGTGTCAAGCATTTCATGCGAACACGTTCCAGTGTGAAAATTTTATGATGAGTTCCTTTGACCTCTAAAGCCTAGAGTTGAGGTTTTGTCAATCTTCCTATTTGGGTACATGTTTAATGTTCACTCTAAACTCTAAATCCCACAATTATTTGTTTAACCCTTAGATTCAAGTTTTTGATACCTATTCTTCAAAATCTAATTCCCATGTTTAGTTATTTCATCCTTCTCAAAGTTGAGATTTCAATCATCTTTTTATTCATATACTTATTTTGTTGTATTCTCAAAGTCTAATATTCAAGTATTTAATGTATCATTCATTGATATTGCAAATTTAGACATATTATTATCAGAGCTACTTCTAATCCTTGAAGTCTAAAGTTCCCACACTCGAAACTCATTCTATATTTTTTAAATTTGGGACTTTGGCTTTCCTTATCATTTGAGTACACATTTATGGATTTCCCTAAATTCTAATAATCAATCATTTTACACTACGTATTTTATTGAGATCACATTTTTAGGCATGTTCTTACTTCAGTACTACATTTTTTATTTACACAAAGTTATTTGTTAGGATCACACTTTGGGGGTTTATCTAATTGAGTATCTATTTTTTAGTATCCCCAAAATCTAATCACCAACTATTCCATGTTATATCATTTATTAGGATTGAAAGTTCATCAATACTCTTATCAAGGTACCTATAAGGGTCTAATTGTAATTCCCAATGCTTGAATCATATCCTTGAAATCCATTCTATCTCCTTTGGAGTTAGGGCTTCAACCATCCTTTTATTTAAATACTTGTTATATGGTATCTCCAAAGTCCAATCCTTGAATTTTATATGCTATATTATTTGTTAAGATTGTGAATTTCGGTATATGCCCTTCTTTTTACCTAATATGAGTTACTTCCAATTTCCAAACTCCAAAGCCTTGTATTGCTCTATCTTTTTTAGGTTAAGAGTTTGATTTTTTTCTAGTATAGAACCTCTTGGACATGATTAAATATATTGAACTCACTTAAATACCTATTTTGATTTATTCTTTTAGGCCTTATAATTTTAGGATCCTTGATAGTTCAAGAATGAATTGTGTTGGGATTCCAAAATCTAATACTTTGGCAAGGTTCTATGATGAGAACTTTATACTTGAATTTTGGTGGCCTCAAATGATAGTTTTAAGGCTTTTTTCTTTACTATATTTTAATCTAAGTTCTCTTATTACTTGTTGAATGCGACTTAAGTAGTGAGTTAAAAACTAATTGGTCATAATCACTAACCAATCTAATAAGATTTTTTTTTTTGAATCCTCTATAGTCTTATGTTTTCTTGGTAGTGCACATGTAAGGAAGGAAACAAATTAATTAGATCTAGCAGAATTAGTAATGAGCTAGACACTCATTTTTATTCATCTACTTCAATTCCTTTTATTTAGCATGATGTGGAGAATTTTTTTGTTTAGTGTACTCTAGTGTACAATAATTTTCTTAGGCCCACATAGAAAAATATGAAAATTAATTTTGTGGCCTAAGTCTATAAGAATAAATATAACTTTTGAAATTTTTGTTCTAGAGATCAATTTAGGATATAGATTGACTTGGTCTTGTAAATATAGTGTTAGGAACCTTCGAGGGGTATATATGGTAGTTTTAAAACATTGTTAATGATAAAAATTTTGAAAAGGAAGAAAACTTTAATTTTTTTGGTTCAAGCAATATTGCTAGAAATTGTAATTCACCCATTAAAAATCAATCAAAGGATCCTATTTTATTAAAAAATTATCTCCATTAGTTTTAATGCATCTTTTCTTGTATTCTCTTTAAGTTGAACTTATTAGTGAAATATTTTAAATGTCCTTAAAGTAGGGTTAATGTGTGAAATTTAAACATGTAGTATGGTGGTTTTATGCACATAAATATATTTTATTAATTTTTTAATATTGCATATATATAGTGTTTTTTATAGAGTGGAATATTGATCATTGTATTGTAGTTGCTGAAATTGAGTGCACCATCAATTTTTTATATTTATGGTTCCTTCTTTTAAACCTTTATATATTTTTTATTTTTACAAATTTGGTAGATTAGGATTAGATTAAAATTATTTTATTGAAATCTAAAACTATTTATAAGCTATTTTAGCAAACTTAAGGTCCTCTATATGTATGAATTATTAAGTTTGATATTTTATTAGCACGTTCCTCATGGATAAAAAAAAATCACGTAGATCAATTATTTGCTCCAACATTGCCATGACATGACACACAATACCTTGGTGTTGATTAATTTATAATATGAATTAATCTTTTTGAAGTAGACTAGTCTTCATTCTTCTTGATTTGTAAGTGTTATAAGGACCATCAAAAAGCACCATGATAGAAACCCATTTGTAGATGTCATTTGTGAATTTATTGCCTATGCGTACACTACACTTAGGGAAAGTTTCTTCCATCCACTCATCACATCCATCCTTCATAGAAATCATCCAACCATATATGTCATACAGTTTCCTTTTTACATTCAATGCATCCACATCCTCATGCCATAATACCTATCATTATCCCTATTTTTTACCTTGATAAGGAAGGGGAAGAGATCTTGAAACATATTTTTTGTAATCCTTTGATGTGTCCAAAATAAAATCATACATGAGTGACATATCTAGAGCATGGGCATGTTATTCTAGTTTGATGTAGTCCTTGGAAACTACATACTTCATCATCTCCCAATTTCCTTCTCAAATCTCATCCCTTATTTCTATCCACAATCCCATCAATTTATCTGACACCTTAGCTCTTGGTGCTAAAATGGGTTATTTCCTTAAATGATTTAAAAATTAGCAATATCCAAAATAAAAAATATAATTATAACACTAATTCACAATCCTAAATCTAAGATACTCAAACACTCAAGAATATGATCCCCTACATAGTACCTAATCCATGCAACCACCCCAAAATATAAATGTCCTTGTCATCCAAACACAACAACAAAATTGTAGAAATTTTTTTGTCAAATATAGCTATAAAAACCAATATCCATTAAAAAAATCTATAGATTTCATCCTTAATATTGTTGATATATAATGCTTATTTTGGTTTCATGTGGACTTTTTAGTGTGAATGAAGAAAAAAATTGATATGTTGTTGATATCCATTTTTAAAATATTTAGTCTTACTTTCATAAGTAAAACCTAGAGGTTTATATTTATATTTGGATATGTATTTAACATTATCATTGATAATTATTTTAGCCATGTAATTGAAGATGAATACCTAGAAAGTTCCACTAAAGAACAAATCTACCACCCTCATTGAAGGTTCATACCACTTTTAGTAATTTAATTTTATATTTGGTACTTTGTTTACCTAGGTATTTATATTTATATATTTGTATTTGGTTTTACTATAGATGTCATTATCTACCATCACCATTGATAGGTTGGGCTATTTCTAATAGGAAGATGAGTAGGGGATGGCTTGGTCTATGTTTGGAGCTAAATACTCAAATGATACTCTCCTTCTATATAGCTAGACAACCATATTTATTTTACTTAGATGAGATGAATTTGAACATGAAACATTCATATGCATTAAAAAAATGGAAAAGTGATGTACAGTTGCAAATTGATAGGACAATAGTCGTTATTCTCTATTAGCAATATTGTAACATATTTTAAGATGTACTATGTAACTCATTAATTATAGTGTATATTTTTTGAGTTTTCAATTTAGGTAAAAATAAATATCTTTTATGAAAACATTTAAAATAATTTATTTTTAATTATTTATAAATTAATAAAAAATAGGAGGTTCATCACAATTCAATGGCCCTTCACATGAAGGCCCTTAGGTGAACCTCCAACTTCTACTCACTTAGTTTTTAACAAAAAATGCTATGAGGTAAGGTTTTAATAACAAAATGAAGTAACCATAACATGCGATTTTATAGGATTGTAGTTCTTAGAGTAAGTTTTCTAAAAAAATATAATTTATAATGTATTCTAATTAATTTTTTATATTATTTTCTATCTTGTAGAGAACATTATTTTTTTCCAAATATGATTGTCTATGTTTGATGCACTTGGAGACTTTTTTTTTAAAGAAATATGATGACACTCCATATTGATTTCATTACTTCATCCAAAAAAAATTGATTTAAACATATACAAAATAATTTATGTTGGATGACACAATGCCACTCTGAATTATCATTATGTATTAAAAATTAAATATTAATAAAATATACATTAAAAATGTAAAAATATGCAAGCACTAGGTATCAATTTTATTGATCATTATTAAAGAAATTATGAATTTATCTTATTTGTCAAAAGGGTTATGACGGATAATATATAATCACTCGTTAAAAATATTATGAAATACATTAAAAATATATATTAATAATTTTTTAAAAATTAAATTAATAATTTTAATTTTTTAACAAATAATATATTTAAAATATACACACAAAATTTAAAAATCATTAGCTCACATAAGTTTAAATTTTTAATGGTTTGCATGATATAAGTCACAAAAAATGAACAATTAACTATAATATTGATATGAACACTTTGGTGCTATCACCAAGCATATCATGAATAGACAATGAGTCACAAGATAGAGATGAAGGATTATGATGAGCTACATTGGTGCAACAACCCAATGCAAATGTGAATAAGGCATATCATCTATAGGCATATAACTAGAAATAGAACAAATACAATCATCATAAAAATAATCATTAGGATAATCATTGAAATCGATGTGTATCATTAGGTATGGGAGAAAGTGAATCATCACATGCAAGTGAAAGTGAAAAATATGTATTCACAACACCATACTCATTAAGGAAAGATGAATCAAGAGAGGCATGTGGAGGAGAATTTGTAGTTGCAAAATAAAAGATATCATGAGATGAAAAGGAATTATGCTCACTACATAAACATCACATGGATCATTATCCCTTAATGTATCAAGTTTATATAGGGTTAAGTAGTAGTGGAGTCACTTTCATAAGCCCTAAAATAGGAATCATGACAATGTACTAACATAGGAATTAAGCTTGCAAGCAAGGGGGAAAACCACAAACATGATAAAGATTCACCATGCACATGGGATTTATTCAAGTCTTTTGAAATTGAAGTGTGCTCTAATGATTTTTACTTAATCCTCTATTTTTTATATGATATATTTTAATTGTATATTGAATAGTTTTATGTGAAACAACATAACAACACATTGCACAAATGTGTACCGAGCCAAAAAAATAATGTCTAGTAGAGAGGGGTAGTATAGTTAGAGTTTGAATTTGAACAATTAAATTTTAAGATTATTCTTGTACTCCTTGAGATTGAACCAAGTTGACCTCACATTGATTGGAAATGGTTTAGAAGGATAAGGTGATTATCTTGGTATAAGGATTAAATATTTGGATATAAGTATGTACAAGAATAAACAACTAACAAATGTATTAGTCATGGCACAAACAAGAGAAAAACAAAAATGTATAGGAATCATGCCACAAGTCAAAGTAAACACAAAATGTACCATTTGTTGATATATTATTGCATTAAGATATTATCATATCTCGGTATATTTAGAAAACACTAAATATTCTTTCATTTATAACTATGTTTCATCCAACTATTCCTTCATTTTCATTCTACTTAAACATCATCTTGTTCAATGGTCAAACAATCAATAGCAATTTTACACTTCATTCAAACTAAAAAATTGTAAATTATTTATCCTATTTTAATTGACCAAAATTAACCTTTTAACTGTTTAACTGTTAAACAGAATGATATGTAAGAATAACTTAATTTTTTAAATAATATGATGGAAGAATTCTATGTACAATTGTAGAAACCGTGAAAAGCTTGATTTATGGCAAGCGGAAAAGATAGTTGCTTCTCCATTTTGTATTAAAATTTGACGCGCGGAAGCAGTTGTAAAATTTATAGAAAAGCTTTCTTTCATGTCAATTGAATTCGACCAGGAAACAACTGAAGAAAAACTAAACAAGCTTAACATCGGCCTACAGCATTATTGCAATTGTAGCTAACATCCAATCTACCTCGTAGATTCGTTATGACCATTTGTTTGCTGTGGTACTGAAGTTGCCGTCAACACCCAATTTTCACTCTCACAGAAATCGCCATTAAAATTCATGTTGGAGCTTACAACATCATTCAGCTCCAAGAATTCGTCGCCTGAGAACGCCCTATTAAAATTGCAAATACAACTATCATTTATTAAAAGGCTACCTGCATCAAAAACCTCAGAAAAAACCTCTTCCTTATTATAACTTCCAACAACCTTTGTTCTATCATAATCTCCCCAGTTCGCTCTATCGACTACAGTATTTCCCAATTCAATTTCTGTCGAAGCATGCTTTGAGCTGGAGGAGCAATTGGTCGACGACGATGCAGAGTCGCATAAAGCGTAGCTAATTTCAGATGAACCTTGAAAAGGGAGGGTAGACGAACATGGAGGAGGAAGGGGAGGATCACCCATTATGCCAATTTCTTCCATGAGCTCTCTCATCAAATTGTAAATGCACTCCTCATCTATATTATATACACTATCTTCCTCGGATTCAAGATATTCGAATATTGATAAATCAGAGGGCAAACAAGTAGTTCGATTCTTTTTCTGCTGCTCAAGCTTGTCATCCTTCTGGGTATCATATCTGCCTCGTTTTCGACCACAAACAATCTCCTCATTAACTTCATTCATCATGAAAACACCTCAGCTCACCACCCAGATAGGGAAAAAACATGAATTTGATATAAGGAATGGAGAACTAGGGATGCATTTATGGAATACCTGTATTTGCCGCAGTGGGACTTTATATAAAGGGCGGCTTAACAATATGCGACCTCCATTGAAGATTGACCAAGTTGTAGTCGTCGACGTGAATTCGTAGTCGATAACAGTGTCAAATTCTATGGGTTTCTTGTTCCACTGGGTACGGCAAGACAAGGTTACGTTATTGTCAAGTTACACACACGTCGTTTTCTCTCAGAGTTGTAATCGACTCGTCTCTATGCAGATTCAATTCAACGATGGGAGTTTTACTGCGATGCAACACACAACCACTTCAAAACAGAACGGAAGGCTTCTGGGTGTTTCTCGAAACACCATAATGTCTTCTATATTTTTCAAATTCTGTTTTGATTTTTCGCTTTGAAGATTCCTGCGAGGGGCTAACAATGTGGGTTTGACTGTCGAGATTTCATGATGCGTATCGTATCGTATACTTGCATATTTGAAATCGTGTGTGTCAAGCATTTAATGCGAACACGTTCCAGTGCCCGAATAATCAAAGCAGAAAGTAGAAAATTATTTTAGCGTTTGCATCGAAGTCTTTCGAGCATTATGGTAACTCCATTGAAAACAAAGACTAACGCTTTCGATAAGCTTTATTGACAATGATTGTACCAGTCGAAGACGCTATGCACACGTATTTCACTTGAAGTCGAATGCTCCCCAGGAGACTAGTATTTTCAGTTAGGCAGCTTGGGCTGAATCTTCTACCATTTTCTATAGCTTATTTGTCGCTAGATCAAATCGTACTGTATATTTTTGGCTTGATTTACAATGAATTTGAAAAATCCTACCGTGTTGTCGCTCATCTGAACAAATTAGTTTTGACTAAACAATTCAAACCACCACGCTACGACTCCTTTTTCACGCTTCCTCGTGTCTTATTAGACGGAAAAGTTCTTTTTGAAATTTCAGGCTAATTCTAATTCGGCCTATCTTGAAAGCGAGAAAAAACACACGTACCATTGGCGTTTGCACGGGGTCGGAAAGCCGATTTGGAATTTGGAAAGAGGAGAATGAATGAATGCCAGTTCTACTTCTTACGAATTAATAGGGTATCTCTTCAATCTTCGAGAATGAAAATTTCTTCAAATGAAAATTTTCATATTCAATAATTAAACGGTATATACTAGAGAAGGTTTAGTGATTGTACATTTCATTTCATGCATTTCAAAATTTTGGTGTCAATGTTGAACGATTCTATATTTTTTATAGCAACTTTCTTGATTAGTTGTCTGCTTAGACTTAAGGTTTAAGGTCCTTATCGTCAATTTTGATGCCACAAATATACGTAGTCATAAAAGGTGTCAAAAACAACACTTTCTGAGCCCCTTACCCTTCATCACATCCCATTCTTGAATTTACTTGCACCAATAGTTGAATTTTTTGTTCAAATAAAAGAATATTTACCTAATTAGTTATTTGATTACTTAGGTGAACCTTTTTATGCTAGATACTTAACCTTACTTAGGTCATGTGATTTTTGTGTGTCTCAAATCATATAATGAGGACACATGTCATGATCTATTTTTATCCTTACCTAAGGTTTCATCTAGGGTTATCTTTTTCTTTTTCTTTTTATAAGGATTCATCATTGTATTATTAAACATAATTAAGAGATTGTACACTCATAACAATTCATATTTTTTCGAATCAATAGCTCTTAGCTTCAATAACTTTGTTTTTCTCTCTATGTATGGTAGGTGCTTGATTACAGGTGATCCTTAAGAATTGTAGGTTTAGGGAATCAACTCCAACATGATATTTATAGATGTTGTCTATCTCAACCTTTTTCTTTGGAGTTTTTGTTCCAAAGCATTGTTAGAAATAATGCCTCTTTTAAAGCTTTCAAAGATTTTGCACCAGTCAGGAGTCAATCTTCATTTTCTAGCTTCACAAGCCCTTTGTCGGGTATGTGCTTTTATTCATGAGCCCTTTTTGTGCATAAGTTCAAAGTTTTCATAGAGGGAGCCATGTGTCAAAGTTGCACAACTCCTACCAAGCACAGAGGATTAAACTTATAATGCAATTTGCTAAGATGCCACGTGGTGGCTTCGTGTGCCACCAAGAAAATGACTCTTGATGGTCTCATCATGTGATAATGGAGGAGGTTGATGCTTGGAAAGCCCAAAACATTCTAAAGAACAAAGGCTCATATTTTTGGCATAGACCGGTCACTGGAAAATTTAATAATGAGGTTAGCAAGTGGTTGCAATGGAAGGTTGATGAGGAACAGATGACCTCATCGTTGCCTATGGGGGGCTACTTATGATCGCCTAGTTAGGTCGTTCCAACCATCACCATGATGGTAGTGCCCACAAATGAGGAATTGGGGGAATCTTTTTCGTTATCACGGTTTTCAAAGTGGAGGGAGAAGTTTTCTATATAAGGCCCTGAGGGGCACTGTATTAGTGATTGTTTGTTTTTTTTACTAAAATACTTAGAATTAATGGTTGATTTTTGTAATTTATTAGACCTTAGCAGTTAATTTTGTAAGAGAAATACTAAATGCATAAATTTGTGCGCTATTGGCCTCTGTTGTGTGTTCTATTTTCTTTGTCTATGAATATAATTATACTCTATGTTCTTCATTGAAAGATTGTAGTTATCAACTATTGTAGCAAGCTTTGATAGTTTTGGTTATATTTCATAGATGTGGATTTTTGGATCATGTTAACACTCTTTCAAATTTTTGTAAAATATCACAAAGCCAATATTATGATATGGTATATGATGGACAAAATCATTAACATGTTATCACACATCACCTTAAAATAATTGCTTGTATGCATTTTTTTATCTCTTCCCCTTTCTTCCCTTTTATTAAAATGAAGAGTCAACTTCTAAAATATTGGAGGTCATTCTATGAATAGAAATTTAGTCCCACATTTGTAGAACTTCCCAAGGCTATATCTCTTACGCATCTACTTTCAAGATCAATAGTTCTCTTTTTGGAATGCACGGTGGGACCACTTCAAGCTAGATTAGAAGCAAGTTTATGAGCCAAAGACCAATCACAAGATCATTGACAATGCATAATCCTAGATTAATCTTTCCCACATTGGTGGTTGTTAGATGAAAAAGAGCTAAAGGAACATGAGCAACGCAAGCACAAGCACAAGCTCAAGTACATCAAGTGCAACCACTAATGGTTTTCAAAAAAATTGTAGCATGGAATAGCAGTAGCTCGCTCATTTCTCCAATTCCTCCAACTATGTGGGATCTGATTCCCACCAATACCCTAAAAGTGCTCCCTAAGTTCATGAGAGAGGATTGTAAGACATCGAAAAACATTTGCAAGATGTCACCGACATGTGCACGGTGCACCATGTCATAGCGAAATGTTGCCTTAATAATGCTAGCCACCTCTTTTAATGGAAGAGATCTCAACTAGTATTGTTCTTTGTCATCCAAATCCATTGCCACTTAGGATGAACTAGGTAATAGATTCTTCGACCAATTCAATGAGAAAGGGGATTGGTGTCTTTCCTCCAACAACTAATTACTATCAAAAGAGCTCTACAAGAGGCTATTATCAACTTTAACACTAGGTTCCACAAGACCTGGAAAAGGATCCAGATGACAACTGTAAGATGGGGTTAGATCACTCCTAGCCTAGATAAAGTGGCAACAAACACTTCTAAGCCATAAACCACATCCAAACAAGAGAAAACAAATAATAAGGAATTAAAATGAAATGCATTCATAAATAAGCACTCCCCATTGTAGTTGCTTCACTTCCCTTGTCTCTCCTATTTCTTCTTATGTCAATATTGCCCTCAGATTTGTTGTTGAATTTGTGCAAATACCTGCAAATAGTAAGCAAGAAAATTAGAGATAATGGCTACCAAGTTGAAAATGGGAGAGGAAGGTTGCTTTTATAGACAACCATTTGAACGTACAGCCAAGATTGATCTTCTAGAAAAATTCCAAGATCGATGGATGAAGATGGATGAGAGGGAGGTTACAAAATGGATGGTCAAGATCAAATTTCTAGAAAGATGCCTAGATCGATGGTTGAGAATTGATGCAACCAGAATATGCCATTCATGGAAGAGCTATGACACTGATGACTATGACAAAAATGAAGGCTATGATAGAAATGAATGATAGGGCATCTTTGACCAAAAGGGAGGCATAAATTATTTATTTAAATTATTTATTTGAAAAAGGGAAAATGGAGAAAATGGACAAGTGGAGGATAAATAATTCATTTGAATTATTTATTTGAGGAAAATGAAAAATGAGCATTCAATTAAATCAATTTATAAAATCAATTTAATTAAATGGAGAGAGGTGGAAATTAGATACTAAATAATTAATTTGAATTAATTATTTAATGGGGAGAGGAATGACACATAATTAAATAATCTTGAAAATTATTTAATTATAGAAGAATGAAAAGGTCAAATAATAATAATTATTATCTGACTATAGACAAATGATGAAAGATAAATAATTAAATAAATAATGATTTATTTAATTATTGAGGAAAGGGGTTTTTAGTGATCCAATTAATTTATTTTAATTGATTAGGATAGAATAGAGATTAGAAAGTGAATTAATTAAATAATTAAAAATTATTTAATTAATAGAGGAATATGATCAAGCATAATTGAATAATTAAAATTATTCAATTATTGGAGGACGACGACCAAGAAAAATGACGCTCCTAGACTTTGGACATTTTTCAGTGTCTACAACAACTAGACCCCCAAAATATATAGCTATTTTTTCTACTTGAAGGCATTTAATTCTGACATAGTTGTGATGATCAGATCGCTAGGAGGTCAAACCCTTCCAAATGCATACGATTTGGTTGTTAAGGTTGAAAATAACCTTATAGATGCTAAAAAACCTCCTCCTTGACTGTCCATATCTGTATTCCTCGAACTATCACCTTCACCACTAGAAGATTCCCTCAACACCTCCTCTACATCCTCTTTGATGTATGTGTATCCTAATATGCAAAATAATGTGAATGCTCCTACCTCCTTGGTTGTGGAGGTGAATGGCATGAAAAATCTATAGTGAACCTTTTCTAATGATATAATTAACCTTAAGAGGCATCAAGCCATACCTCCTAAGCCCCCTTACCAAAATCTTCAAGGAAATAGGCCTCCCTTCTAATATAACCAATACCATGGAGGAGTACGAGTGAATAACCAAGCTCAACCTACAAACCAAATAGTCTTAGTCCTAGCTCCACTATAAGGTATACCACCTAATCATAACAAAGATTTAATGGTTGGTCAAAATAATTTAGTGGACGATAGTAATTCATGGTGCTTCCCATGCAATGATGCACACATGCCCCAAAACTATCCTATCTAGGCAATCTTTAGTAGAAGATCATAGAACATCAGAATCAAGGAGTCACAACTCATACAAGCACATACATCTATGAATCTCTTGGAGTGGAAAATGCCATCCTAATGGCTCAAGTGCAAGGCATGTCCTTGGAGTAGGAAGGTGTAATTGCTTCAAAACATACACTATTCTCTTGGATGGAGGGAGAAGATGTATTGCTCATGAATGAGACGTCAACATCAAAGAGTCCTCAAGTCCAATCATATTATTATACCTAGGAGATTGATTGGTGAGAAGATACCCCTGATTTCGTAACCCAATCCTATCTCTAAGAAAAATTCAAAACCACAAGTAGCAACTCCAACATTCCAAAAGAAGAGTGAGACAATCTTGAGTAAAGAAAAAGAGCTAAAGGCCCAAACATCTAGATCATTCAATGTGGTGGAGCAATTGAAGAAGGCCCTTGACCACGTCTTGTTATGGGATATTTGGGCTATCTCTGAGCATAAATATTTGTTGTGAGAAGCTTTGGAAGATGATAAAAGGCTGATACAAATTGATGTGATCCCAAAATGTAATTAGGAGAAAAGCAAAGAGTTAGTTAAAGAGTCACATGCCTTAGGAGCTACAACATTCACAAAGACAATGGAAAAGGTGGTGAAAGAAGAGGTAAATAAGTCAAAAACCACTCTATTTTTCTTAACTCACATTGTAGGGGATAAGTTGCTACACAATTCTATGATTGATCAATTCTGGTGCTAGCACAATAGTTATGCCTAAATTAATTGTAGATTCGTTAAAACTAGAATATGAGCCTCTTGATAGAGGAATCATGCAATTAGATGGGAAAAGGGTCCAAGCTATAGGTCTAATAAAAAGTCTTCCCTTAACCCTATATTCATGTCCCAACATTACAATTTCCCATGAGGTGGTAGTAGTAGATATCCCTCCCATTTTTGGATGATGTCTATATAGAGATTTCACTACTAAGATTGGAGGATATTTGTCTCTAGATTGGTCTCACCTAATCCTAAGGACTAAGTATGGTTCCAAGAAGTTTTTTTTAAACCTTTACACTAAGAGCACATCACATATGATGCTATGATGAACTTCAAGGCCACCCACACATCCTTTTTGAATAATGAGATGTATTGTGCAAAAATGTTAGAGGATGAAGAAGCAACCAAAGATGGGAGCCCAGACAAAGAAGTTTTGATTAATGATTTCATGAGGAGTGATCCATTCAATAATTATGATGCTACTAGCCTCAACATATATGTGATATATGATAAAGATCAAGTCATCTCTCAAGTTACAAAAGTCAAGGAAGCCATCATAGAAATCCAAATGATGAGTTTGACCTTTAGACTTTCAAATTTGGTGGTGCAAGATGCAAGGTGGGTTTAGGATTTGGTATCCACCTAATATCCCCTATTGGATATGAGACCCTTAGAGCTTTCTAATTCCAATTTTCCTGTACAAATAATGAAGCTAAATATGAAGGCCTATTCCATAGGTTGAGTCTTGCAAAGTGAATGGGAATCAAATGTTTAAAGGTCTTCAAATATTTAGAGCTAGTGATAAAATAGATAAGAATTAAGAACATCAATTGCAAAAAATGTGCAAATATGATCCTACTACCATAGAGTGTGGGATTTAATTGAAGGATTTGAAGCCTTCAACATCCAAGTGATTCTGAGATCTTAATGTTGAAGTAGATATAATGGTGATAGTCGGTTCCTAGTTTGACCTAGTAATAGACCTACTGAAAATCAAGCAAATATTGCAGGTGATTGTTAGATCAACCATTCCTGATAATGATTAGAACTAGCATGTCTCTGAGAATGATTCTTAGATCACCATGCTTATTCAATAGTCTGGTAAATTTGAAAAATAATTATAGCCAAAAATTGAAGAAGCTTATGAAGACCAAATTATCTAGCTCAAAACCAACAAGCTTCTGAAAAGGATTAATCACTCTGGAGAATCTATTTTATTCTGATGATGCGAGAAATGACAAGAGAAATTTTATTGCAGACAAAGGTGACTACTCTGACTTGGACGTTGGAGGTGGTATAAAATTAAAAGTTGGGAAGGATGTACCTCAAAAGGATAAGGAAATCTTAATATCCTTTTGCAATGAATATAATAAAGTGATGGGATGGACTTATGATGATCTAAAGGGGTGTGAGATCCAACACACTATAGAGCTTATCAACGAAGCTAAGCCAACCCAACAAAAGTAGAGACTAGTTAACTTGAAAATAGAGTCTCTTATGGCCTAGGAATTGAAGAAACTTATTAATTCAAGGATCATATATATATGATTAAGCATTCCACCTGGGTATCTATTTTGGTTCATGTCTGAAAGAAGAATGGTGATATTAAACTTTATATGGATTTTAGAGATTTGAATACAGAATATTTAAGAGATCACTATCCCCTTCCTTCCATGGAGCAAATTCTTCAAATGGTTGCAAGGTTAGAGATGTTTTCTTTACTGGATGGTTTCTCTGAATATAATTAGGTATGGGTTAAAGAATAAGATCAACATAAAACTACATTTACTACAAAATGGGGAACATTTGCATATGCCAATATTCCTTTTAGTCTCTCAAATGTAGGGGCTACTTTTTAACAGGTAATGTATATTTCTTTTGAGGATTTGATCAATTTGATTATCCTTATATATCTAGACGACCTCATAGTATTCTCCAAGTGTAAAGAGGATCATTTCGATCATTTAGAGAAGGTCTTCCAAAGGTGCCAAGAGTTCGGGGTGTCTTTGAACCATAAGAAATGTATTTTTGGAGTCCCACAAGGAAAAATTCTTGGGTATGTGGTCTCTAAAGAGGGGATTTCCATAGACCATGAAAAGAGTGAAGGCCATCAAGGAATTTCTCCTACCAGTGAATAAGAAAGAAGTTAAATCTTTCCTGTGCAAGATTAATTTTGTCAGTAGGTTTATCTCTAATTTTACTTGACTAGTTAGGCTTATCACTCTTATGCTAAATAAGGACTCAACTTTTAAATCGACCTCTGAAGGAAGAGTTGCATTTGAAAAGATAAAAGAATCAATTTCCACTACCTCAATGATTGTTAATCCTAACTTCTCCAATGACTTTATCATGTAGGTCTATGGGAGTGAACATAGCATTGTGGTAGTCCTTACACAAAAAGATGAAGGAGAAAAAGGTGAACACCCAATCACCTTCTATTCAAGGACCCTATGAGGGTATGAGACCAAGTATAACATTGTTGAAAAGCAAGTGGTCACCATTGTGAAAGGCTTGAAGAAGTTCATACATCTGGTGGAAAGAAATAAAGTAATGGTTTAAGTAGCTCATTCTAGTGCAAGGTATTATATCATGAAAGGAGAGATCACAAACAAAAGAGCAAACTACGTCACCAAAATTCTTGAATACAAAATTGAAGTTAGGCCAACAAAATTAATCTGAGGAAGAGAATTGTGTGAATATTTAGAAAAAGAAGTTGAAGCCTTGACTGGGGGGCAATTTTTGGAAGTAATTCTAGAGTAAATCAATTTGAAGCCATAGAACCATGGGTTGTAGATAGGACATGCTTCATGCTAATTTGTAAATACTTGGTAAGCCTCCCATCGCATAAGAGAAGATTTTACACGTTACAAGGGGTAAGATATGTGCTAGTTGAGGTAGTTTTGATCAAAAGAAACTTTGATGTCCAATACTTCTTAGATGCATGGATAGACATTAGGACAACAAAATCCTATACGAATTCTATAACAGCCCCATAGGTGTTCACTTCTTGGTGTAAATGACCATAATGATTTAATCATGCATGCATGATACTATTGGCCAACCCTACTCACATATTGCCATAGTCTAGTTAAAAAATGTCCGCAGTGCCAATTTTTCATGGTTGATGAACCTTTTGAACAATGGGGTCTAGATTTCATCAGAAGGATTAACCCAATATCTAGTGCAAGTCACAAATAGATCCTCATTGCCACAGATTGTTTCACCAGATGGTTAGAGACACTCCCTTTAAAAGGTGCTACGGAAAAAAGAGATTTGTAACTTCCTAGAAGAGTTAGTAACAAGGTTCAACCCACCAAAAACCATAATATCAGATAACACAAAAGCTTTCCTCAGCTCAAAGATGTCAAATTTTGTATTGAAATATGGGATTTTTTTAAAGACTTCATCTAACTATTATCTATAAGGCAATGGGCTAGTAGAGGCCATGAATAAGAATTTGATTAGATTGATCAATTGGATTGGTGCAAACCATCAAAAGGAATGGCATAAGCATAATTTGAAAATGGCATTTTGGTCCAATAGGACCACCTTAAATAAAATATTGAAGAAATTTCCATATGATTTAGTTTGCAAAAAGGAGGTTATTCTACCAATCTCAATAGAAATTACAACATTGCAATTGCTCAAATTTGTAGACTTTCAAGAAAATGGATCTATGGAAGAAAGGATGGCTAAGTTGCTAAAAATTCAAGAGGCTCAGGAAAAGGCTCATGAGGCCATGATAAATTGATAGGGATTAGTAAGAAATGGTTTGATAGGAAAGCTTTGAACCCTAGCTTTCAAGACCTAACATATGATGAGTGGGCCTTAACCCCGGGTCAACATGCCAAATTTGATTCACTATGGAAAGGGCCTTTTCACATCATCAGATGTAAAGAGAGCAACACTTTGAACTTGAAGATATGGAGGGAAATGCTTTAGAGATTTATGTAAATAGAATCTACTTGAAACATTCTAATTAATTTTCAATTTTTGCTCATGGGGCTTCCTTGTAAATAGGTTAGTTTTCCTTCAGTGTGTGTTTTCCTTTCCAATAAGTGTTGTACATACATGTTTTTAGTCTCCTTACCAAGTTTCTTGTTGACCTTGGCATTCCTTCCGAGTTTGATAATGAGAAATAACCATTGAAACCCCCTTTAGAGCTGAATTTAATGTAAAAAGTAGTCAAGTCTCCTTTTAGCACCACATGCCATTTTAAAAATTCCCAAAAAGATGACATGATGACTTGCTCATACTTCTTTCTATTAAGGGGCTGATTTTCAAGAGAAGTGGAATTAAATTCACATGAATTAGCATAATGGTGATTGATATATTTCTTTCTAATAATACTTTATAGTTATCCAAAGAACATTAGAAGATTGATGAAGAAGTGTCCAAATATTTAGAGAAAAGAAGTGATTGTTGTGCTCAGACAATTTCCTCTCCATTACTCCAACCATATGCTTTTACAATAAACTCCAAAAATTAGAATAACAATTCTTCATTACTCTCCAACCATTATGTTGTTACAATTAAAAAAGTAAGCCTATTTTAACAACAATCCAAAAATTTCATTTTTTGGCATATTTTTACAAAATTCAAAATTTTCCATTTTTGGCATATATTTTTATAAAATCTGAAATTTGCCACTTTTGGTAATTTTCAAACCTATCATGAAAGTCATGAAAAATTCTAAATATCTAAAAAACATGATTTTGACACAAATTTCCAACTTTCTAAACTAATAACAATCATGAGTTTGAAAATAACAAAAAAAAAAAAATTCTAAAATCGAGGAAAAATAAAAAAGTGCTCTTTTTGAAGCCCCACAAAGTCTTTGCATCAGTTTTGATATGATATTTAGATAGTATTAAATAGTTATTGATATGTTATTTATTAGTATATCATAATTAATCTCATTATATTATTGTTCAACCAATTAATGGCAAAATTGATCATAAGTTAGGATGAAACTTTGTCCCATAAATGATTATTCAAATTACAAAATGAGTGAATTTTATTTCTCGTGAATACCTATTAGAGTCACCTTAATTCTTCCTAGCATCTTGCTATACCTTGTGATGTTGTTTGTGCAAGTATGACTATTTATTTCTATGTTGAGTCATGACATTTCACTAGAGCTAGTTTTTGGGTGAAACTTCATTATCATTGTTCAGCTCAAAGGATAATATGAAATAATGTAGGGGGGTAATTCCAAAATGTTAGGGAAACATCAAGGATGATTTAATATGATGTCTAATCAAATCTATGCCAAAATCAAACTTCATTATTTATCTTGATGATACAGAGGTTGATATAATAGGTTCCAACTAGGAAAAAGCCACGCGCTTGAGTAGATAAGGGGCTAAGAAAGAAAATGAAGATAGATTAATTAAATTTCTAAAAAATTAATAACCATTAATTAATATGGCCTAAAATAATATTGGGAAACTATAGAAGGATCTAATCGATTGTTGCCCTCTTTTGTTAGATTTACCAGTCAATTATTTCAGCATTCAAGATCCCATCATGATGTCAAGATTTATGTGTGTTCATGCATGTTTTTCGAGCTAACATTGTGATGTAGGTTTCAATTTTTCAATAATCAAATCAAGTGTAAAATCAAGCATCTAATAAAGTCATCTCATGCAAGATCTAATCCTTGGAGTGATGGGTTAGACTTTAGTCCTCTTAGGGCAGTCATTAAAGGGTTTGGTAAGTTGCAACAAGCTAGTGTTCATTCATCATTCCTTCCATTTATGCTTTCATTTCATTATCAAGGTTTAATTACCAAACTAGGGTTTGACCAAGGAAAACCCTTATCCACGAAAAAACAAAAAAAAAATTCCTCTTTGTGTATGTGCAAGTTTATAGGTGAAGAAGGATTGAAATTGGATCAAAAGCACAATTTTGCAAAGTTGTCAAAGTTGTCATCAAAGTTGTCAAGACATGAAAAATCACCTATAATTTTTTTTTTTTCCTTCTAATATTCAAACCTAGAGAAATCAGATCCTTAGATCTAACATCAGAGGACTACAAAAAGAATTTTTAGAAAAGGATACAAGGACACATTCTCCTAAACAAGACACTTTATGCCATTTTTGAAGC
The DNA here is from genome assembly GCA_007258455.2 of Sequoia sempervirens. Lineage (NCBI taxonomy): Eukaryota > Viridiplantae > Streptophyta > Pinopsida > Cupressales > Cupressaceae > Sequoia > Sequoia sempervirens. The sequence continues at coordinate 537,868,436 of VDFB02000017.1, read as the reverse complement.
TAGGTACAAAGAGTCTTAAAACCAAGTCTTAGATCTTCCAGTTGATTGTTTTTTTTTATATTATTATCATAGTACTTCACATTCCAAGTTGTAGATCTCAAATATTGGATTTTTAATTCACTTTTATTCTTCTCTTACAACTACATTTCAGTCATATTTTACAATTTGTTGTCATAAGGAAGAAGAGACCACATAGTGTCCCAAAACTTTGAGTTGACTCACCTTAAGGGTTGTAGGTCAATTCTAATTGCTTGTGGCCCTATCCTTCTTCCTAATGAAATAGGAAAAGGTGTATTTGTAATTAGGTGGACAAACCCTTTTGTGCTTTTTGGCATAGGTCCCTCATTTTTAGGTCTTCCTATCCTATATCACCCATCCCCTTTTTTCATCTATTTCAAAATGTATTAAATTAAACTATATAGAGGAATGGAGAGTCATGTTAGAAATAAAATTTAATGGATATAGGATACTTAGCATTATTAAAAAGGATGAATGTTTATTAATTAAGATAGTGAAGTTGATGTGTCTCAGAATCAATAGATATTCTACATAGTCATGTATGTGGATCTAAAACATTTATTTTTGCACTAGTGATAGATTGACCTTGCAATCATAGAGCCAAATTGTGACTATGAACCTATTTTATAATGATGCACTTGTTCTCTTAAGATCTCTAAATTATGAACCTAAATTCATTAAAAACTAGATTACTAGATAGTGACATTCTTTATCAAAATATTAGTTCCTTTCAATGAATCCATTGGTATTTGAAATACCCTTGTAGATAGAAATCTTCAACACATAATCTAATATTAAGTTAATTTTTACATGATTCACATGTGGTAGGATGAGTATTATTAGTTTTTTTTCTTTATTTTAGTATTGAATGTAGATGCAAATGAATTTTCAAGTATTGATTACCTTATTCTTAGCAATGTCAAAATGAGTGAAATGAATGTTCTTTTATACACCTACATAACAACAAAGTGCAAAGATTTGTACAAATTTTTATTGCGACCATAGTGTATGATGGGCCTAGTTAATTGTTTGTTTGCTTTTGATTTTGTATTTAAGTAGATCAATATCATGAGTGTGAGTAGAACTTCACACCCAGAGACATGGATTGGTTAGATAGAATAGGTAGATCAATGTCATATAGAATTAGATTCAATGAATGATCAATATCATACAAATTAGCCCAAGGTATTCATTTTTTTCCTAGACAATTGATTACAAGTTTTGATGAAGAGTTGAAAATAAAATGATCACATAGAATAGTTAGGTTTGATTGATGGAGGTCTCGAGAGTTAATCCAATAAAGAGGTCTATAGAAGGTGAAAATTTATTTGACACCACCAGCCTATATTTTTAGAGGTCAACAACATGATCAAATGAAGTTCATAGATTATGAAGTACATAGTAACTTGAAATCAAATTAATTAAAAAGTACAAAGCATACTTACAAACTATGTAGAACCTTCAACTTATTAAACATTATTCAATTATGAAATACAATTTTTTATTTTAAAATAAAAAATTCTTTGTATTACCTAAGTGAAACTTTGATGACCACCTCCATTACAAAGTGTTGTTGTTGAAAGCCCAACATTAACCTATTCAACATCCAAAGTTCAATATAAGAATACCATTCATATAATGTTAAACTATTCACATGTAATATTTATAATTCTTTACTAGTTACATACCTTTGCACTAGACATCATCATGTAATAGGGAGGTGGAGGAATGTTGGAAGTAAGGTGAACACTACATGACCCTAAAATTTCATTATAATCATTCAACTAATTTAGTTAATCTTACATTTCAAGAATTAACTTTAATAAATTAAATTAAATGAACTTGTTGACATTTACCTTACTATCAAATATGAATGTATCACTCAGGAGAACATCTATCATCACCATTTGATCTATTGTAGATGTAGCCTGGGCACATGCATCCTGACTATCCTTAGGATCATAAATATAGAGTGACCCACAAGCTCGACATAAATGTGTTGGAACTAGATTCCTAGAATACTTTCCCACCTCACCCTGTGCTAGAGGCCTAGTATGTTGTATGAGGTTCTAAGTGAGTGAGATAATTGATTGCAAGGTATCCACCTCAACACTCTCCTTCACAATAAAAGGGAGATTCGTGTGCTCATATTCTAGTCTAGAGAGTGGTATCGCTGGCTATTGTGGGTCAAGACGTGCCCCCACTCTATCCTATGTGGATCCCCCACATCTACTCTAGAACTCCTACATGTCAAAATAGTTTGGGATTTTATTGAGGACAAACTCACAATAGAGTTTCCTCAAAAAATATTATGGTACCTCATTGTTGTTGCATGAAGGATGGTCAAAAATCATCCACCACCTATCCCAAAAATTATTTTTTAATCCTTCCTTGGTGGTTGAACCATTAGATAGGGAACCTAGATTGCATGCATTATGTAAGGGTTGATTCATTCTTGATTTTGTGAATAGTGCACACAAGTCAGATTTTAAATTTTTTTCATCTTTAACTTGTCTATATGATAATTTATCTACATAAAATTATTTTATCGTGTGTCTCTTATCTAACCAACTATTTATTTCCTTGCTAACTAAATTTACATGAGATAAATTATGGATTAAAATGATTGAGTGAGGGTGGTCCTATGTGATTTTGTTCCTATAAGATCTCTCAACCTTGCAATTAACTCCTAAAATTCTTTTTTTATTTTCAATTTACCCCAATATATTTTCTTGTGTTCCTGGAGCATGATGAGGAATTGTAGGAGGTGATTGTTGAGGTTGTTCTTTAGGAAGGATTTCATTATGATTCATCACAAAACATATTCAATATACCTATTTAATACAAATTCATACTAAAAAATTGAAAGAACTTACTCCTTTGACATCCTACATCGTGAAAACATTTTGGAAAATATTTGGTGAGAAATTTGGCTTCCTAGAATTTGAGCTCATTATGTAGGGTTTGTAGGTTGCAAGAAAAGTTTTCATTCAGAGAAAATGAGGAATGAAAGACATCTTTAAATTCTTTTTATTGATATAATAAGTTATAATGTGAGCACATTGTAACATGCTCGTGTTATGGCTTTCATGGGGCCAAAAAGTTAGGTGGCCACTTTTTGCCCCCCATCATTGTGCACCTGCCCCAAACCAATATATAGGACCAATAACAAATCACTCCAAAGTCTAGTGATTGCACCTTTTCTTGAGTTTGGCTATACGATCACAAAAAAAAAAAAAAAATACCAAATTGAAGATAAGATGGTATAAAAAATACAATAGTTATTATTACTATAAGTCTTCAACCTTTCTAAGTTTTATGGCCCATTTTTATCTTACATGATGGACAATCTAAAATAAATCTTCCTTAATAAAGTTATTCCAACCCTTTTATATTGTATGATTCCTCTAAAAAAATAATATAAACCTTATAAAGGTGTACAATGATCCTCAAATAATTAATATCATCTACATAACCGGTACAATAGCTTGCCACAAGATACAAGGTGAATAAATATTGGTATAGCTAGTCACAATGTTAATAAATTTTTTTCCAATAATAAATAAAATATATCACCCTAATAAGCCTCCTCAAATGTAAAATTATTCTAAAACCCTTAATAAATAAGAAATCCCAACCACCAAGTAACACTGGAATTACTACAATCTCTTAGCACAACTACAATCCGTATGTGGAATCAACTTGGATGGATGGGATGGTTGTTTTCTACTATAAATTAGAAACTTAGAGGTTGTTTATCCTTTAGATTTGAACACCAAATGGATTTCACAACTAAACATGGAGATGAAAAAATATCAAGCTCTATAAAATTATTTGATAACAATCATAATCGATGATTTCCTTTGAACAATTTCTTCCATAATTAGGTTCTTTTTTGACCCTTTTAATATGAATATCATTTTTCCTCTTAAATTAACCTCAAAAATATGTTCAAAAATAAAATTTAATAAAATATTACATAAGGCCTTATAGTGTCACCTTTAAATGGCCATTTTATTTTAAAATAATAATATTTAAGTAATCATTTTATAATATTTTAAAATAGAGTTACTAAGACAAACATTAAATATTATTATTACTTAAATTACTTTCATAACTTTATCCCCTCAACCCTTAGGAAATAAGAAACTGGCCCCTAATTAATTTTAAATAAAAAGAAAACATAACAAAGAAAACCACCCAATCTCTCAATCTTTATTACAAGTGATAAAATTCCAATGTTACATAGGTTAAGATTGGGGCATAAATGATCTACACCACATTCTAAATTTTCTAGTTGCTTAAGCTTGTCACCACAAGTTATTCTATAAGATGGCATAGGCCTTAAATGTTCATAAATTTTAGGGGTCTATCTCAAAGGGTGGCAATCAATATTGATAACACATATCACTAAGGCCTAACATTCAATATACTCTCATTGGTTTGATGGATAAAAAATATTTATATATCCCTTGTATTTGTGTACCAATAGTTTCCACATATATAGGATGTTGGCATATGGCTTCTGGTGTTGTCATTGATGGCAACCTAAGTCATTGATCTGATCTGCCTGCAGTATCTGATCATACTAGAAGATAAAGCAAAGACCAGGATATTCAACTAAAGTTGAATCTGTTAGTCTATTTGCATTACCAATTTATTAGTTTGGATTGTGGATCTGAGGGAAGGTCGATGGGTATATGAAATGTCTTATTCTTGAGTTTTGTGTCATTTCATCGAGTGGTGTACGAGTTAGGAGATCCAGTCATTCAATTTTTTGTTCAACAATGTTAGAAGACCGACTAAGTGAATGTGGGATGTTGTCGATGTTCAAGGAAAAATTATTTGGAGTATTTTTCGTATTGAAGATTTTGTTTTGGGTCCTCACTATGCTATGGATGACTTTGGTGGATGTGCATTAAATGTTATTTATGATTTGAACCGACAGTTAGTAAATATTTTCTTATTTTATTGAAGTCGACATGGAGCGATTGAATCCTTGGTAGCGGATATATATAAGAGATCGGTTATTTCATTTTGGTGTGTGTATGATGTGTTGATGTGTCATGTTGTGAATATCAGAAGAGTAGTTGAGTATTTATGCATAGTTTCACTTGTGCAGTAGAGGATTTTGTGAAGCGAATTAAGACAAAACAAAGCGAAGTGTGGAATCAAACAGAAGGTCCAGAATTTGATCTATGAGCCTAACCAGAACTATAACCAGGCATTTGTAGATGCTACTTTCTCAGTTCAGCCTTTTTGATGTAATCCAAATCTATGTAAGGCAGCAAGCCTTCCTGATTTTGAGCAGTGAGCTCTAGGCAGTGTGCCTGAATGCAAGTGCATTCCCACTTTGTAAATCATTTATATTTGAGTACTCAAATAGTGGATTGACCTCCACTGTGGTTTTTCCCCTAACAGGGTTTCCACGTAAAAATACTTGTGTTATGGTGTTGTGGCTTATTGTTTTATGTTTGTGCATCTTTCTTTTGATTGAATGTTGTCACTTGAGAGATCAGATTAATAAAGTTAAAAATTGCACAACACTGATTCAATCCCCCCTCTCAATGTTGCTTGATTCCAACAATTGGTATCAGAGCTAAGTTCCTCGAAAGAAGTTTAACAGCTTGAGGTGGATCTTGGAATGTAATGGACTCTAGTAGTCTTCAGCAACAGCTTTTGGTGGCACTTGATGATCTTGATTGAAGTCTAAAGCAGAAGTTTAGGAATTGAAAGCAAATCTTAAGGATGCTGAGAAATTCATTCAAAAATTGAATGATCAGATTGTAAATCCATGGAGAAGAGAAAGAATCTTTGTGACCAGATTAAGCAAAAAGAGAGAAAAAGAATGGATGATGTTCGCTTGAATCAAACCTTGAAGGAAATAACTGAAGAATGTGAAAAGCTTGCTAGAAAGAATGCTACCCTAAAGCATGAGATGGAATCTATAGTGATGAAGATGACTAAGGATATTGAAGAAAGTAAGAAGAATGAGGAAAATATTGCCCAGTCCCTAAAAGAAAATATGATGAATGCAACAAAGTTAATGAAGAATTCATTCAATTGGAGATTGAATTGCAACAATTCAGAAACAATGAAGAAGAGCTTGAAAAATAGATTGTTATTCTCAGGGATGAACTTGCTACTACAAATGAATACAAGGAGAAGTTCAAGATTAGCTCAGTTAAGCTTGACGAGCTGACTTAAGGTTAGAAGAATGGAAACAACAAGTAGGTCTTGGATATGAAAGAGGAGAAAGTTTTGGATCTAGAAAAAGGAATTTTAGGCAAGCAAATCTGATGAACAAGGAAAAAAGACATCTAGTAAGACAATCTAATGCTCAAAAATTTAATGGATACTGTTTTGTTTGCAATATATTTGGTCATATGGCTACTCAATGTAGAAGTAAAATAAAATCAAGTGATCCATTATTCTCCAGTCAGTGTTTCAATTCCAATGAGTTTGTCCATAAGTTAATTGAATGCAAAAATATGTCAAACAACTTTGTCAATAGAAGGAATGTTAAATGTTATACCTATGGAAGATTTGGGCATATTGCTAACCAGTTCAAAATAAGAAGAAATCAATGGAATGACTGGTCTGGACAAGGAAATGTTGTGTGCTTCAATTACAACAAATATGGTCACATTGCAAGATTCTGCAAATACAAAAATATGGATAGAAGAGGTCTAACATACAAAGGAAGAAATACGCAGAAAGATGATAAAGGAAAAGGGAAAGTGACTGTGGATGAAATAAGAGATCATATGAAGAAGACATGGGTGAAGAAGATTTCCTCTGTTGCAAAAAATGAGCTAGCACCAGAACCTGCTTCTGGTAATTCCTCCAAGAATTAATTTTAGGCCTCTAGCCTAGGGGGAGTTGTCAAGAAAATCCTTCGAACCCCCTGCCAGTAATTAACTCTGAGATGTGGATGAGTATAGTGGTTGCACTGATGATCTACAGATGTTGTTGAAACAGTTGGAAAGGATATTATGCTAAGTTGAAGATCCACAGAAGTTTTTGTTTGATGACTGAGAAAACAGGGTATGTGGATAAGTTAGGGAAAAAACATTTATTACAAAAAAAGTTAAGTGTGTGAGTTATAAAAAGAAAGTTGAATCCATTATTTTCCACTTTATATTGAAGAAACAAAGAAGGAGATCACTCTACATCAGAATTTTGAAAACATACTCGGCTACAAAACCCTAATCTATCAGGTACTTTAGTTGTATTGAAATTTCAATCTAATTTGGTGTGTGGTTGAAGAACTTATTTTCAACACATGTGTACGGAAGGTAAAATGGAACAAATCAAAGAAATGATAAAACTAGATGAGTATAGCAATGAGAAGATTAAAGCTGAAAGAAACATGTTATCACATGATCAATTGAAATGGTTGAAAGAAGCAAAACACAAAAGCTTGGATATTTGGAGTGAATTCCCCTATTTCGTAAACGTAAAAATCATCAAGTTTATTCTAGACAGATTGAATGATGATATTCTAACTTTGGATAAACCCTACCACATCTCAAAAGAAGTGATTGGAATTGTAACTAGGTTATGCAAAATTGGGGATGTGCCAAGGAAGAATTCAATCCAAAATAAAGAAGTTGAAACCCTAACTGGAGTAATTGGAGATCAAAGGGCATTGATAATCTCCACAATTAAAGATTCAGTAACAAGGTACATTGTGCATGGAATATCCTACAAAATATTTTTTCAGAAACAGAGAAGGTGCAACTTCAGTAGGTGTTGTTTACATTTCACACAAGATGATAATGGAAGATTAGGATTTTGACCTTTGCGGATTACCGAAAGATCAACTAATGGAGAATGCGCAATTAACAAAGAAGGCAGATTACCCTTTCAAGTTTGGTACTTTTGTAATATGCCTTATGATATATTTTATGAATTTCTTACCATTGAACAACAATGTAGTATGGGAAGAGAGTGAACCAGTTTGCAAGCAGATTTATATATACTCTAACAATTTGGAAAACTATGATCAAGTATATGAAAATTTCTTTAAGGGTTTGCTAAGGAAGTTTGGGTCAATTGGTATTCCCATTCTGGTAAAGGGCACTTGAAGTTGGTTCCTCCTCTAGTGAGATGGAGAGAAAAAAGAAAAGAGTAAAAGAAAATTTTGTCTGTACTCCACCAGCATGCAAGACTCCAAGAGTTGAAGGGAAAGGAAAAGAACAGGTGATTGTGGACATACCAGATGAGGAATTTGATAAGGAAACTAAGGACACCCTATGAAAAGAACTAGAAACAGTTGAACCTGAACAAGAAAAGGAAATGACAGAAGAAAGTGAAGGAGAAGGTGATTTAACCAAAGAGAGCTAATACAACTTATTCATGAGGAAGATGGAATGTAGAAAATTGTGAACATATGGTCTATCAGACCTTCATATGAGTAGGACATGATCTTAAATGTACTAATTGCTCATCTTGTGGGAAACCATATCAAATTAGAGAATTTGTAGAATACGTTTCTAGAAGAGATGATCGAATTCATCAAGGAAATCATGGACTCTGAGTCTCAGAACAAGGAAGAAGAAGAAGTGATCTTACACCTGAAGAAGTAGTATAGATTGTCACTTACCAAACTAAAAAGGAACATGAATCAATTAAGGCAATGCATAAGCACAACAACTATAACTATTATCTTCGATGGCCTCATGCGATCAACAAGTACAAAGAAAAGCTGGAACAAATTGAAACAAAGCTGAATAGTATTTGACACAATTTTAACATGTCTTAGGATCATGATGGTGCAATCAAGGAAAGGATTCAGGAATTGCAGTCAAAGCATACAAATGCTCAAAACACTAGGAACAATATTTTTGACACCTTTTGGAAAGTGAAGGACATAATAGAATGCAAGCTAGAACAATTAATTAAGATACTGAGGAAAGGAGAAATATTAGAAGAACCTGCACATCACCATTCCAGAATCCCTTATTAAAATTATCAATCGGACATCTGAAAACAACAACATGATCATAATCACCAGGATTGTAGTGGAAGCATGGAAGAAGTTTCTTCTGGAGATGAAATAAAATTTTAAAATAATCTTCTAACCAAATAGCAGTTGTATGTCTTCAAAAATTTTGAATCAATTTTTGCATAAGTAAGTTTTTGGTTACACTTCATAGGGGGAGAAATAAAATATGTTATTATCTTTTTGTCATTGATGTCAAAGGGGGAGATAGAGCAATGAAAAATGCCTTATCAAACTCAAGGAGAGTTTTGTCAAGTTTTGTCAACTATGGCTTTTTGAAGTTTTGAAGGTTCTGACACTTAGTCATTTTTCACTAAGTGTTTCCATCAATTCCAAAGGGGGAGATTGTTGGCATATGGCTTCTAGTGTTGTCATTTATGGCAACCTAAGTCATTGATCTGGTCCACATTGCAGTATCTGATCATACCAGAAGACAAAGTAGAGAATAGGGTACATTCGACTAAAGTTGAATCTGTTAGTCTATTTTCATTACTAGTCTATTAGTTTGGATTGTGGATCTAAGGGAAGGTCGATGGGTATATGAAATGTCTTATTCTTTATTTTTTTGCAATCACATCGAGTGGTGTACAAGTTAGGAGATCCGGTTGCTCGATTTTATTTTCAACAATGTTAGAAGGCTGACTAAGTGAATGTGGGATGTTGTGGATGTTCAAGGCGAAATTATTTGGAGTATTTTTGTATTGAAGATTTTGTTTTGGGTCCTCACTATGCTATGGCCGACATTGGTGGATGCACATTAAATGTTGTTTATGATTTAAGCTGATAATTGGTAATTATTTTCTTATTTTATTGAAGCCGACATGGAGCAATTGAATCCTTGGTAGTGGATATATATAAGAGATCAGTTATTTTATTTTGGTGTGTGTGTATGATGTGTTGATGTGTGTTGCAAATATCAGAAGAGTAGTTGAGCATTTATGCACAGTTTCACTTTTGCAGTAGAGGATTTTGTGAAGCGAATTAAGACAGAACATAGAGAAGTGCATAATCAGATAGAAGGTCTAGAATTTGATCTAGGAGCCTAACCATAACTATAATAAGGAATTTGTAGATGCTACTTTCTTAGTTCAACCTTTTTGATGTAATCCAAATCTATGTAAGGCAGTGAGCCTTCTTGATTTGGAGCAGTGAACTCTAGGTAGTGTGCTTGAATGCAAGTGCATTCCCACTTTTTAAATCATTTATATTTGAGTACTCAAATAGTGGATTGACCCCCACCATGGTTTTTCCCCTAACAGGGTTTCCACATAAAAATACTTGTGAACTATGGTGTTGTGGCTTATTGTTTTATGTTTGTGCATCTTTCTTTTGATTGAATGTTGTTGTCACTTGAGAGATCATATTAATAAAGTTAAAAACTGCACAACACTGATTCACCCCCCCTCCTCTCAGTGTTGCTTGATTCCAACATAGGACACATTTTCTTCTATGACCTTTAGGAGGAGAAAGGCGGATTGTCTATAAGCAATACTAATCACACATTTCTAGCTTGATATCTATATATATTGATGTGAACAGTTTGTCATATTTGAGGTACAAATTTTAATTGTACAAATATTTTAATTGAATTTCATGTTGTATAGAAAATGAGTTTCCCTTAACACAAGATCACATGCAATTGCTCAATTTAGTTTCTTTAGCATCTACTATTCAATTTTTGTAGGAGACTCTTTGTGGATTGAGTGGTATTATTAGTTTTTTTATTTTTATACTTATTTTAAATAGTTGTTAAATTATAATTTATTAAAACCATTTAAGTTGTGTCAATAAAAGAAAATTTAGAGGTCAAATTTGGAAGGAAATATAAAAGAGGAGGAAGGTAAATGTGTACAGTGATGTGAAATATGTTTCTTTATGCAAGGTCTACATAATTTCAACTTGTTTTTTTTTCTAAAGCATAATTTCAATTCTTAGACTGTAACAAATCTATCATTGTAAGACAATATTTAAAATTAACCTTTATATTTAAATCAAACTGCGAAAATCCAAACAATAATCATAAATAAACAACCACAAAAACCCACTTTACTATTATAAATTTTACATATTTTATATTATAATAAACTTAAAATCATATATCAATTAATTTTATAATTGTAAAATATGGAACAAGGAACACTCCCAAATATATAAGTGAACCTCAATTTTGAATTGTTTTGAATATAAATATATTTAAAATAATAATATACCAATAAATTTTGTATTTATTCATTTATTAACTAATTGAGGATTTTCTTTTAACAAGTAAGTCCCTATTGCAATGTCATTAACACTTCTCAAGGTACACACTATGAGAAAATATAAACTATACACAAGTGTGATAAAAACTTACAAATAAAATCATTGAGAAGAATAAATGAACAAATAGAAAGAAAGTCCTTCAATACTTTAGCCTTCCATAAATTGTTAAATATTAAGGTTTATGGATTGTAAGAAATTCACCTTAGAGACATTGTGATTTGTTATGTAATATAACTTTTAAAATAGTTATTTTTTGGGGAAGTGTAAGAAGTTGTTTCCATTTTTAGTAAAAAATTGGAAGTCTTTTTCTTGAAAATTAAATTTTGTCTTAATTGAACTAAAAATTTGAAGAACTTGCACATAGAATAATAATATGATGTATAAATATATGTGAGATTTTGTTTCTAGTTTTCAAATATAAAAATTATTTAAATATATAGATGATAATTTTGTTGTTTTTTATTTGATGTACCAAAATGACAGTTTAAAAATTGTATGTTTTGAGTCAAAACATGCATATGTACAACCAATATAATTTGACCTGGATGAAATTCTTTTTCGAATGTCTTTTGGTAAAAGATACATATGATGGTGAGGTTTGGTCATTTTTCTTTTTGTGATTGGTTTTACTAGCCTTAATTTATGTTTTTTAAAACCACGTGTGTATGGCCAATATAATTTGAGTTAAACTAATTGTAAAATATGTTTTCATCATGTAGAGAATGATGTTTAGGTTGGTTAGGCATATTTTTGAAAAAATTAAAAATTAAAAGTTACTAAAAAAAAATAGATATATATGTTATTTTCAAGTTTATCAGTCCCTTTGTTTAAAAATTAATTAATAAATAGAAAAAATGTCCAATAGTAAAAAAGAATTATAATTTGAAAACTAGACATTGTTATTTGTAATGGGTTTTAATTTGGTACAAAATTCTTTAAAAAAAAAACATCAACCATATTGCTAAAGTCAAATTTTATATTGCTAAGGATTGAGTTTAGGCTTGAGCACTTATATCTAAACTGTTAACTATTTTTGTTGGGATTTTTCTAAGCCCAATATTTCTAGTAAAGTGGAATCATTATCTCTCTTTTACCCTTCCCATAGGTAGTTTGAGGTAGTAGTAAAAAGCTGTGAAGATGCAATGCTTCATAAATATTTGCACAATTCATTATAAAAGCTCATATGAACTTAATGCAATTATTATTATTCTTTATTTATTACTGTCACTATTATGGAATAGATTTTCAACAATATTTGTGTCTTTCATTTTCCAACATGTTATCAATGCACAAAAAGGAAGTGTCACTATTATGGATTCGATTTTCAACAATATTTGTGTCTTTCATTTTCCAACATGTTATCAATGCACAAAAAGGAAGGAAAAGTCACTATTGCTATTAGTTTTTAAAGAATTTTTTTTAGGTAAGATACATTTATTTGTCATTTATGAGAGTAGGACTATATACATGATGAAAAATTATTTAATAAATATTTTCTTAGAATAGTGAATTTTGGAAGATGGTTTTATAATTTACAAGGAGATTAGTGTGAAGATTAATTATATTAGGAGGAGAGAAGAATTACAAAGCATTTATGCATAAGAAAAGGTTATTCCAATATTTTGGTTAAAAAAATTAGACATACAAGGAAAATATTTTACAATTTAAAAATCAAAAGTTTATTTTATTTAAAAATATTTAGATTATTCTAGTTTGTCAATGTAAGAGGTTGTATAATGTGGTTAGTGAAGGAAGGTTAAAATAGTGATATAATTGAAGGTTTCAAGTTCACAAATATTTATGGTTATTTTGTATTAACTTATTATAATATTGATATAAATGATTTGTAAAGTCAATATTTTGGTGAAAGTCATAGCTTTATTTTATAAGTACATTTTTCATTGAACTTCACATCTTATTATATTAAAAACTATATAAATATACCTAAAAATCTCTACTTGTGCTTTTCAAGATTCTAGTACAAGCTCTAGTGCTGCCTCTCAAGGGTAATGACCAACAAGTGTCTAATTGTAGGCTGCCTCTCGAGGGTAATGACCAACACGTGTCTAATTGTAGGCTAGAGGCACTCAAAATTGGAGGATATTCATGTCAAGCTAATTTCTTGCTTTAGGTGGTGCACCTTATGAGAAACAAGGCTCTAGAAAAAAATCATCACGAGCAATTCATCATCCGAAAATTCACCACCAACAATTCACTACAGGAAAATTCACCACCATGACAGATATACCTCAAGGAAAATTCACCACCACAAAAAATTAATCGCATTAACATTTTTTAATATATATTTCCAAAACTTCAAAAAAAAAATTGCAAAAGATTAATTGATGTCAAGAAACACACACACACAAATATATGTGTGCTCTTTGTTATGTTAACAGTATTGAAGAATGCATATATTATGAAGTTTATTTTTTGAAGATAGGAGGAGGTTTGGTTAAAACTCAATATGGATTAATGTCTATCTATACTTAGGATTCTATTGATCTTGAGGATTATACCCTTTCAAGGGTCATGAATCAACTTGATGGAGTAGTGTGGATGAAGTTTTACATGAAGTGTTGTCAAATAATTTAGGAGATTTATGATTTAAAAATTCAGAGAGGTGGTAATCTATAAACTTATAAATTTAGTTTAGGAGGCACACTCTTCCAAGGCTAAAGTAGCTTGATGGAGTTCTACTTGGTTCAAGATGTGTTTTTTCAAAGAATTTTTTTTTTTTAAAAAGTACTTGTATTTTTTTGATCGGTATGTTTTTGTTGTGTGTAATGTAAACCTAAAGGGGAGTGTTAAGACTTAGAATATTAAGCTTGACGTAAAGTAATTAATTTGCGGTTTATTATTTATTATTGTTGTTAAAATCATTAATTTCTCATAAATAATTTGAGATAGTTTTGTGGGATCATGAAAATACAATATTTTATAAATATTTATACAATTTATTGTAAAACATCATATGATAATAATCATATTATTATTTTATGTTCATTGGTGTGACTATTATAGATTAAATTTATAGCAATATTTATGCCTGTCATTTTCAAGCCAAATCATGTAAGGTTTGCGGATGTTGAGTAGGTAAACATGTCAAAGAGTGTGATACTTTGTTTCTATAACAACAACTGCGTGGCATTTAAGTTATGAAAATTGAAGGCCACGTCTATGTTCTCACAATCATCTCTGATTGTTGTAAATAGGCTTGTGGAATTCTTCTAGTTGCAGCCAATTGGGTTCAAGTTTTTGAGCTAAAAATGGCAGAGATTGTTAAGGAGATGTGCGTGACAGGAGGCACAGGATTCATTGCTGCTTATCTCATTCGTGCTCTGCTCAACAAGGGCTACGTTGTTCGTACTACTGTACGCAATCCAGGTATTTCATTTCCATGCATTTGGATAATATCAAATGCTGGCAGGATTCTTTATCTTGTTACCTGGGCTGACAAAGGGAGGTCATCGGTTAACAAAGTTCCTTTTTCTGGTTTTTTTAACTTTCTAAACCATGAATTTACTTTGGTTAGATGATTTGGAGAAGATTGGATATCTGTGGGATCTGCCTGGTGCAAATGAGAGGCTGAAAATATCGAAAGCAGACCTCCTAGAAGAAGGCAGCTTTGATGAAGCAGTAGACGGTGTAGATGGGGTGTTTCATACTGCTTCACCTGTCTTAGTACCATATGATGATAACATCAAGGTTTGTTTTCTTAAATTGGAGTCTTTATTGCATGACTTCAAACTCCTTGCTCAACTATAAAATAATTTTGTGTGGATAGATGTGTCATCCACCTCTCCAGGTTTAAATTATGATGTGTCTTAACTTGTAGCAAAAACTCTGTATTCTCCTCTGTGCTAACAGTTGCATTAGGGGATACACAAAAGTAACCTGCATCTGGATTTCCTTCATTATTATTTAGATACTTCCAGCTTGGGTATATAAACTCTCAATTTTATTGGATGTGAAATGTATTGCTAAGCAGGAGACCTTAATTGATCCTGCTGTGAATGGAACTCTCAATGTCCTCAAGGCATGCTCAAGATCACCATCTGTGAAAAGGGTGGTGCTTACCTCTTCCTGCTCATCTATCAGATATGAATACAATACCCAAGAGCTTCTATCTTTGGATGAGTCCAACTGGACCAATTTAGAGTACTGCAAACAGTACAACGTAAGTATAAATACTACCCTTTGAAGATTGCATTTCAGGTTCTAGTAACGAGTAACTGATAGGAACTGCATGCTATGACTAAACAAGTAAACTCAGTCATCTTGGTATATCTGTATAGAATAGGAAAACATAAAGGGGCCTTATTTGCTTAAGAGTATAGCATATTTGGATACTCTGCTAATATTTGAGAAAGAACTCCAATCAGCTTCAACTATAAATATGGTCAATTTCAGATCTGAGAATATGGTTAATATCAATGCATTAAAGTTCATATTTGTTTTTTAAATTTTCACTAGCTGAGAAATTGTCAGTTTTGGAAAAATGGTTAGTTAGCAAAAGATCTGATTGTCTACAGAAGCTTGTATTTCTTAGTTATGATTTACATGGCTATTAGATTTCCACAATCCATATCATAGAATTTTGTAGTTTTCTGGATTCAATTATGTGACAATTTTTGAATCAACGTTTTGGATCCTGATCCATCATCAGGATAGAGAGCTGAAGAAGATGTAAGAAATGATTCACATCTGCAAATTTCTAAATTAGGGTTTGTTATCACGACAGCTTTGGTACGCATTTGCAAAAACTCTTGCTGAGAAAGAGGCCTGGAAGTTTGCAGAAGAGCAGGGGCTCGATCTGGTTGTGCTAAACCCATCATTTTTTATTGGGCCACTGCTTGCTCCAAAACCCGCCAGCACTCTTTACCTAGTTCATAACATAATGAAAGGTTGGTGCCGAGTCTAAAAATTTAGACTTCTGCATGGTTAGACAGTTTCTAAGAAATAAGAGTTATAAAATTGCAGGTTTAGGCCAGGGATGTTATTTATACATGATTTTTTTGTCTAATTTACAGGGTTCTGTATTCGTTTCTTTACTATGAAAGGCCATGCCTCTAATAATAAATGCCTGCAGGAGGAAATAATAATATGTATCCAAATGCGAGGCTAGGTTTTGTTCATATAGATGATGTAATAACAGCACATATAATGGCCATGGAGGTACCATCAGCATCAGGGAGAATTATATGCTCTGGGGAGGTTGCTCACTGGGAAGAAATTGTTAAGATGCTCAAGGAAAAATACCCAATGTACCCAATTGCAAACAAGTAAGTTCACCCATCTGTATGATCTATTGGGAGAGGTTTAGATTCTGTTGTTGGAGATCAGAATAGAGAGCCATATCAGACAAAAAAAATACTTAACAAATATAGAAAAAATGATAATTCTATGATTTCACATGGATCTGATTTGTTTGGGCTTCTTGGGTAATATTTTTACTGTGACTACTCCAGATGTGGAGCAGAGGAAGGGAATGATTCACCTCACACATTGAACACTGGTAAATTAAGAAGCCTTGGATTCGGTAACTTTATAAGCCTCGAGCAGATGTTTGAAGACTGCATCAGAAGTTTCCAAGAGAAGGGACTCTTGTAGAATTTTCCTTAGAGCTGATAAGAACTGTTATTTATGTCCAAAGTTCTGCTCTTCAGTCTTACTTAAATGCTAGATGAGACAGAAATATGTTGAAATAATTGGTTGAGGTTTACCTAGTAATTAGGGTCATGTTAGATTTGAATCTTTTGACTAGCTATAACATTGTGATAGAAGAGCTGAAAACTTGAAATCAGTATTGTATTAGTGATCAAAAGATGATTTTTTTTTTATTTTGTAGGTTTTGGCATGAATTCAAGCCTACAATTTAGTCTTTTGGCCATTTTTCATTTATGTGATTATGGATGTTTAATAATGTTAAAAGAGTATCATTAGGGTTTTGGAATATTTTCAGATTAAATTGTGTGATATTTATAAACATCACATGAAGATTAAAATAGAGTAGTGAAGTGCAAGTTAAGGCTTGTTAAATAAAGGAGGGATGGAATGGGAAGATTATGTAAAAAAGAATGCAAATGGAATAAATATCAAATTTGAGAAGAGCAGAAAATGATAGTATTAATCATTGAAGGCTAATTAATAATGATCACGGATGATGATCTAAAGAACCTAAATTAGTATAAATAAATTAGAATTAGTATTCCTTAGAAGTTTTTTTTTAAATGTCATACATTTATACATGAAAAGGAAAGTTACGAATATAAAAATTATAAGAGAATCAATCAACAATTCATCTTTTTAGAGGAATTCATAAGGATGAGAACATGTAAAATATGAATAAATATAAAAGTTCACTTAGGAATTCAAGAGAATATTTATTTAAAAGAATATGAAAATTTTGGAGACTCGTAAAAAATGCCCAAATGAGGAACATAGTCAAACTAATAAAAAAAATTAAATTATTATAGAAGAAATTAGCTCTTGTGTGATCCAAGCAAATGCAGGTCCAAACATCAAAACAAGAAACCAAAAAGTGAAAGAAACTATGTAGGAAGATGTTCAATTCATGGAAAATTAGTTCAAGACCTTAAGAATGAATAGGATAATGCAACTTTGTTTAATCTCTAGAAAACTTTTTTCTTAATGTTTTGATGTTCCTTCTAGTTATGGTCCTTATTGTTTTATTTCTTCTATCTAGTGTTGGGGCTGCTATTTTCTTACCTACGACTAGGCTACTATACATATGTTTTCTATTATTTTAAGTCCTTGACTGTTAAAACAAGGAGGACCTTTCAAAACCTCTACTTTTACCTTTAATAAAAACAAAAAAAATAATTAAATAATTAAATAAAAAAGATAAAGAAATAACTAAACACTTAACAAACTTGAGCTATGAAAAGAAAATAATAAGTAGCTAAGAGCAAAAAGGACCAATCAAATACCAAGAAATTAAAATCTAAAGGAAAGTTGTTGGGGCAAGTGGGCTAGGGTGAGTTGGGGGCGAGGAGGGCTAGAATTTATTATTTAAAGCTAAGAGAGGAAGAGAGGAAAGAGGAATATGAATTAAAATCAAATCAAATGGTAAGTTCTTGAACATAAAAAAAATAAAAAATTTAATCATATAATACCAAATATAAAATAATAAAATTGATGAAACAAAAGAAATACCACACAATAAGGATATACATGTTAATAAACATAATATAAAAAGTGATGCAAGGGCATCATATCTAAGCTATTTTATTTATTTTTATTTTCCTTCACCCACATTGTACATATTTGTAGTAATTTAAATTTTAAATTTTTGGCCATTTGGAGTTAAACTAACTACTTGCAGACACATTTAATGAACAACATCAAGGGGAAATGAAGGAGAACACATTTAAACAGGATTTTTGAACTCAAATATGAGTTGTAAGCATTTCTTATGGGATTTTGAGTGTTGCGCCTAGTTTTAGACGAGATTTTGGGAAGAAGTTTCCAAATTTTGGGATTTTTGAAGAAGAAAAGAAGAGGGAAGATAGTAGAAGGGATCAAAAAGAAGATAGCAAAGGAAGAGTAGCAAGAGAAAATCCAAGAAAGGAGAAAAATAGAAGGCAAGAATGAACAAAGGAGCATGCAACAGACCAAGAGGAAGGAAGAGAAAAATAGAGGACTCCCAGATTGTTCTAGTACTTTGTAAATATGTAAAAATGATTGTAAAATGTGTATTTATGAATTAAAATATAATAGAATATTACTTGGTCAAAGGTTGTCTTTTGGGATTGTGCGTGTGATTTATGAATGATGATTTTATGAGTTTGTTTCTGTATAATGGGATATTTTTGTGTGTAAACATTTTTTTTTTGAGTTGGTATTTTGTAGTTAAAATGGGCCTGTGGCATAGTTCTTTATTCTTGTAGCCTAATTTTGTGTTCCCTTATACCAACAATTGACTTGCAACAATTGTTTAGACCTCTAAAGAGGGTATCTAAGTTGCTTACAACAACATATAATCTCTCCTCACCACTTGCAAGCTCCAATTTGGTTGAGTTTTAGGGCACCTATATGGGGGTGGGCTACCATCAGTGTGGTATCAGAGAACAACTACAAATTTGGAAGGAAGATAGTGACTTTGCGTTGGGTTTGATGAAAGCCTTGTGAGTCGTAACTATGGGTGTTTCCCTATAGCAAGGTATATTGTAGCTAGGACTACAATAAGAAGAAAAAAGAAAGAAAGGAGATTTAGGGCAATAGGATGACACCAAGGAGAAGGATGGCAGAGGTTGCCTACAAAAGTAAAAGGAAGGATAGATGAGGTAGTAGAGGCTCTAAGGGGAGTGGGAGCAAGAATGGATGCAATAGAAGGTGGAATGAGAAGAGGTATGGAACATGAAGATACTGATAGTGAAGATGAAGAAGAAGGAGAAGATATGGTAGGATAGGAAGGTGAAAATTTAGATGCAGATTTGGATGCATGAGAAAGAAGTCTTAAAAGGGTTAGTTTTAACATTGGGAAAGGAACAAGAATGGAATTACCAAGATTCTTGTGAATTTTAAAACTAGATGAGTTAATAGATTAAATAACAAAGATGGAGGAATACTTTGAATATGATGAAGTGGAGGACCCTAAAAGGGTGAAGGTTGCTCAAACAAAATTGAAAGTTCATGCAACACTTTGGTGGAAAGAGATACTAGCTCTGAGAGAAGAAGAAATGACAGAGATAATCAAAATAATCAAACTCTCATCTAGGGTTTTTTTTAGCTTTTACAACCATTCACCTTTTATTGTAATCATTCATTCGGATCATTACATCAATATAATTTCTCAAGTTACTGAGAATATTATCTTGCTTAGATCTCTCTTTTGTGATGGGATAATTTCTTACAAGTGACATCTGGGAGTTGTGGGGTTCAATCATCAACTACACTATGGTATTAGAGCTCTAGATCATTAGCCTCTTATTTAAAATTTGAGAGATCTGGCCTTGAAAAAAAATTGGTACATCCTAGGGTAAACTTGACCTTTCCATTGCATCTGGAGCAGCCAAAAACCTAAGAATCAATTGTCATTTTGTGAAAATATGAGACTTTAATTTTTGGGTGATTTTTTATGTACATAGTTTTCAAGGTAAAATGTTTTTGTACAACTTACATAATTAGTACCAGTTCAATGGTTCGTTCATATGCCTCTAGGAACCATCAATGTACTATCTATGCCAAAAATTGGTGTGTGTGCATAATTTTCTAGTAAAATTAATATTTTCAATGATGTGTTTTAAAAAAATCTAGCAATTTTTATTAGTTGGGCAGTACATTCCCATGCATGCACATGATAGGCCAACATAATCTCGCCAAATTATTCCATTGTTTTCTACCTTCAATGTTAGCTTTAATTCTTGTTTTCCAAAATATCCTACAAGAATATTTTTGTGGTCCCCATCATTTCTCCACTGCTCCTCTTGTGGTGTCACTTAGTCGCGCTACCTCATTCGTTACTCCACCCAGCCACCTACCTTGCCGCAAATCATATCAATGACCAAGAGCTAAGGGCCACATCTCAGTTCCTTGTACCTAACCCTTGCTCAGGTCAATGTGACCAAGGTCTTATCCTTTTTAAGCCTCTTGTGTTGTTTGAAGGGTAGATTATGCAACTTTCAATAAATCAAGTATAAATTGAGGATACATTCTCCATTTTTCACAAAATTTATATTGTTGGAAATGTATTTCTAAGCCTGATCTAGTGGTGTATGTGATTTTTTGAATTTTTTCACCAAATCTATTCTGCAGACCTCTAAATCATATCAAGTTTTTTACGCTCAAGAGGACATAATGTTTGACTCAATTATCAAATTTTCATGATTCAAGTGGCACCAAAAATTTGATTCACACCTCTTTATAAATATCAACCCTTTTTTTAGAAAATTAACCAAGTATTTGTTATTTTAATCAAATCTCATATTTTCCTTTTTTTGTTCTTTTCTTAGAAAACGTGTAAATAGGCCAATCATTTTGAGATCAAAGGGTAATTTTGTTGCATTGAGGGGGTCTATACTATTGTATCAATTATTTACTATAATATTTCATCATGGATCCAACATTGTAGCATTGTAAATTATCACCCTTGGCAATTTCACACTAGATTTTTCTCCCTCCTAAGTAATTGGACCTAATTGTACATCTAATCTCCTAAATTATGCATTCCATGGCCCATTTGGACATTTATCAAGAAAACAAATTTACAAAACCAAAGAAAACATTTAATATTTTTCTCTTGATACTTTATACCTCACAAAATAGAGCTAAGACAAAGTCGCCCTAGGCAACTTGGTCCCCCTATTTTGTCTCCATTTTTTTTTATCTGTAAGAAGTTGTGGACATAGGGTCCACTCCCATATAGGAAATGGTAAAAAATAAGAATCACATGAACCCTCTAATAGGGGTGCATCCAAAGGTCCCCAATTGGGGACAAACAAAAAAAAGGGTTACTGTTGCCACTTACAGTAATATAGCCTATACTAAATGAAACACAAAACTCCTACACCTAAGAAAGAGGCAAAGCATTACCACACAACCCAATGATTGTAAAAGGGAAATCATGTTGCCATATTTCCCCGCTTCTTGGAGGATCTTAAAGTCATCTAATGTGATGGAATATATTTCCTCCTCTTTACTTTTACCCAACTTTGAACTTGTGAATGACAATTTTCTCTTTTAGTTTTCCCTCACAACCTGTCTTGTTTGAGAATGCCAGTACAACTTGGAGTGAGAGAATCCTCATTACTCCCAAGTTTTGGGACCCCACAACCAAAGTAGGAGAGTTTGAAGGTTGTTTTGTTATTTTTTCAAAAGTGTTAGTAAGCGAGGGCCTCTAAGAACTTTTTTCCCTTTTCAAGCAGCTTGAATCACTCGGCTGAAGTAATTTTTGAATTATCTTTGGCTCTACAGAAACCTCAGTGACCTCCACATTTTTCTTCTTGGAATCCAACTTTGAAGGAGATATAAATTATGTTTGGGAGAGTTCATAACAAAATAATGTTGGGGAAAGAGTCCTTCCACCAAGAAGCTTCCTGATTTAGCTAATACTTGGCTGTTGGGAATTCTATTGCAAAGTGCCCAATTTGATAACATCTCCTACACCTAAAAATTACCTTTGTAATCCAAAATTTGTTTCCAGCATTTTCCATTGGCCCTCAAGATAATTTCTACCGAAAGATCCTTAGAGATGTCCAATTCCACCAAAATACTAGCGTAAGTTGTGTATAAAATTTCTTGAGTCATCACCTGTATACACAAAATTTCCCATAGAGTTTCCAATTATTGCAAAACATGATTCAAACCAGTAGTGAAGGGGGATATTTGGGAGGAAAACCCACATTGGAAAAACTAAAAATGATTTAGTAGATAGATCAAAATTTGGATACCAAGATTTCAACTGTAGCATATTTTACTTCCACAGCCAAACATAATTTGAGAATGACCTGTGGGTGTGTGCAAGAAGTTGAGTCCACTTTTTTGCCAAAAAGTGGAAGTATTTTCCCCAATTTTCAAAATTTGTCACATTTGACCTTAAAATTTGAAGCACTTAGAGATGTAATCTTAAGAAAAGTCACTAATCATAAAATGTAGTACTCGAGTCTAGTTTCCAAATATGCAATTTATTTTAATACCCAGATGATACAAATTGATTTTCAGTAGGCATGTCTAAAAACCACTATTTAAAAGTCATTTTTTTACCATACCATGCACATGTACACGCCATCCATATTTTGACCTAAATAATCATATTTTTCTAAATCATTTTGGGAAAAGACTTGTAACACACTAAAGAATGATCACAATATATTTTTTTGTAATTTTTTTTTTTTTTTTGTTAATTTATTATTAACAAAAAAATGACCATATATTTGATTATGGTCATTTTTAATTAACAAAAAATGACCATATACTTTTTTTAGTAATTTTTTAAAATATTTTTTTTGTTAATTTTTTATTGGCCATATTTGCTATTTTGAAAAATTGTCATGTATGTCATGCATAAGATGACCAAAAATTTATCATTTTTTATTATTTTTTTCAAATTGAAAAGAATTGTCTAAATATTTCCTACACAATTCATCTTTCAAAAAAAAATAATAATAAAAAAGTTATTAAAATACAAAAAAGCCATGATATTTCAAGTTTATGGACCAGTTTCATCAAAAAAATATTTGAAAAATAGAAAAAATAATCCAATTGTAAAAAAATTACATATTTGGAATCTACAAAATCTCATCTATAATGGGTTTTAATTTCGTAAAAAAAATCTGCAAAAAACATCTTCAAACATATGTCCAAAGTCACTCTTTTCTACTAAAACTAACATGACCTTCAGGTTGCAGGTCAAAGCAAGTCCAAAGCTAAGGGTTGGCTCCCCAAGCCTTTTTTCCAACTTGAAACCCATAGCAAAAACTGGGCCAAAAATTTAAATTTTTAGAAACGAGATCACATTTCAAACCGAGATCCCATTTTATTTTTAAAAATTTTAAGCCTTTACTAAATAGGATCCTATTTCAAAATGGGATCCCATTTTTCTTTCTAAAATTTTAAGCCTTTATGAAATGGGATCTCATTCTTTTTTTTTAAATTTAAGCCTTTATGAAATGGGATCTCATTTTTGGCTCAGGGTCTCGAAGTGAAACGAGATCCTATTTGCTAAATAACATGATCAAATTTTGGTTTGCCTAATTTTGGGTTTTTTCAAAGTCTGAAACTTCCACTATAAGTGGACTCATCTTCTTGCATTTAGTTGTGTTTTTATCTTTCTTATAGTCGAAAACCACAGTGAAAAAATCTCTTGTGCTAGGGTAAATTTCTAAATTTCCTTCCATAAGAGGAAGCCAAGATTTTGAAATCTAGTCATGGAGATCCAAAAGGTTGTGCCAAAGATGTTTGAACCTTCTGATTAAATGATTCCTAGAAAATAACTCTTCATTTTCACACAGCTCCTTCGTCAAAGTGGTGTCGAAGTTCAAAGACAAGGTTATCAGAGAACTACACAGTTCTCCTATTGCCTGTGAAATTCTTTGGTTTTTGCACTAAACCTAGTGGCGAATATGAACCAGACTTGGTTGCCTCCAAAAATGATCTTTTTTCTTCATCGACCCCCACCTAGAAGTCAAATCTCTGAATTCCTAATCAGATCCTATTTAATCCTTCATAGGTGACAAACTTGACCCAATGTGACCAAATCTAAAAGTGTTCCCACCACATTTAGGAAAAGGTTGAGTATCAGGGAGAGGAGGAGTCAAAGAGGTCATACAAGTGTCTGAAACACTAGACAAGCCTCCCATACTACCCAACAAACCCATGACATTAACGATTGTCACTATAGATTTCCTCACCATAGAAGCTCCAGAGGAGGCATCTCCATTCGTAGCTGTGGGGCATGGAGAAACCCTAGGACTTAATGTGCTCAACTACTTCAACATGTTTGGTTGTAACAAAAAAAATCAATATCTATTTTCCTCCAAATTTTAATATATCGAAGTTGGCATTTTATTATTTGGATTTCAAATGTTAAATATCAACTATCGAGATTTATTTTTTGGGAAATTTGATCTGTTAAACAATCCTACTTATGAATCACTTAAACAACTTGTTAGATTCACCTATGGATCACATATTTTATTATTATTGATTGTTGATGAATTGCATGTAAGAAAGAGCATAGAATCGAGCATCCAAAACATAGACATAAGAAAGAAACAAGATTTCATAATGGAGTTCACCCAATGTTCGGGCTATGTCTCTAGGCTCACTCAACTGCGACACCATTTTCCATTAATATGATGCAAATTTTCTAATTACATCACTATGGTCTTCAAGTTGCAACACATATTATTCTACTTTCAAGGAAGATTATTGCTCTTCAAGCTCTTCCTACCTTCACATTGTACTGAAAAAAACTTCCTAGCAACATGTTTGTGCCTAGCTTCTCTAATGCTTTTACCATGCTTCCAAAGCAATAATAATGCAACTCCCTCTCTCAAAACAAGAGTACAAAACTTAAGGCATCAAGCCTCTATTACAAAGCCAATGAGAAATTTTCCTAATTCTCCTTCCAAGAGAATTCTTCTAGGAGAATTGTCTCTAAGCATTGTCTTTACAAAGAAATAATACCCCCTTATATACATGCTCATATGCTAATAAGGGTTACAATAATAATATTTGCTACATCTCCATTTCAAGATTACAAATCTTGAAAATATAGCTTATTTACCCCTTATTTTTATGAGAACCATTTATTTGTCTTTTACAAATCTCATAAAAATCATAATTTGAGCTTAGGAATAATTTTTTTAATATTTTCCTAAATTAGGCCCTTTAATTTTAAAAACCAATGAAAATCCTTTTATAAAGGATCGAGCTTTATTTTTGTCCTAAGCCCACCCTTAATTTTCTCCTTATTTTATGGTTTACATAAAATAAAGCAATTTTTATGTTTATTTAAGGATTATATATAAGGAGGAGCTCCCCTTATCTCTTGGACAAGGCATGTGGTGCAAGAGGATTTTAAGGCATAGGTCAAGGGATCAAATCCCACCAAATCCTCTTTGTTTAAATATTAGACCAAACACTTTTTCTTTAATAAATATGATTTAATCCTTATTTTATCACTTAGTCGTTCCATGTTAGTGCCAACTCACTGCTTCCACCATGTAATCTGCCACGTGTCCTACCAAGTTTCAAGCTTTGGTGATGCCACATCATCACTTTGACCAAGTTTGACCGCAACTTTGACTAGTCATAACTTCCACATATAGACTCAGATTTGGTCTATTCAAAATGCGTCGAAAAGCTCTCACCGATCTTTACGTGATGGAACTAGTAGAGAAATGTTCCATGGTCATTAATGTTTCTGGTTGACCAGCTTTGACCTCATGTTGACCACACTTTGACTAGGCATAACTCTTGTGTACGATCTCCTTTTGACATGATTCAAGTTGCATCAAGATTGTGTCAATGAGCTCTACATGATGAAGCTAATTTGGTTAGATTCTAAGACTATAAAAAATTTAGGGTTTTGGAGATCCACCTGGATCAAAATTAGATTAATTGCATATAAATACGTAGTCATTTCATCATTTGAAAATAATATAGGAATATACATTGGAAAATGTTAGAATCAAGAGCATTATCAAGGATTCATTATCAAGTCAAGAGAAAATTTATTGCAACATTCAACATTGAGGCATCATGTCAAGTTTTGTGTGAGTTTGTTCGTGTTTACATTATCATTCTGTTTGTGAGGACTAACCCTTGCAGGTCTTCCAAGGAATCAAGCCAATTTGCAATAAATCCTTGAGGTTATGTGCATGACTTTAGTCCTTCAAGGAAATCAGATTTGAGCAGTGAGTTATAGTCCATTGTTGATTCATCATTCATTTGTCATTTAGCCTCTATCCCTCAAAAGGATAAGCTCTCTTTTATCAATTTACCATTGTAGAGGTGGAAACACCAACACAGGGTTTGATTGGGGTAAGCCCCTATATGGCACAACCCTTCCTCTCTCTTTGAATGTGTAGGTTTTAGATCTAAAGAATACTGGAAGAAGACTAAAGAGAATTTATTCATTGTTACATTCAAACCCTACAATTTGCCAAGATACGAAAACTCAATTATCTCAGTATCTTACTAAGATTCAATAGTGAGAACTGGAAGGAAGAAGGCCTTGATTAGACTCTCAAGGATTGTGAAATCAGATTTCAAATCCAGTTACTAGGACATAGTTTCCCTGGGTGACTTATTCCTCTATATTCAACCCAAAATTTATATGTTAGGTGCACAAAATTCTACTCAATCAATTTCGGAACATCAAAATTGTCTATCAATTTCTAGATTTATTGTTTTTACATTAGAGTAGTGCATTTTCATTATTAGCTATTTGTAACATTGCATTTCAAAAAAAAGTTATTTCCAAGTCCCTAAATTCATATCCTAGGATTATTAGCTCACCTTTCAGGTTGCAGGTCAATCTCATGTATCCTAGCTAGTCTTGAATTTAATGATAAGAGGCCCCTACCATTGTGGAAAATATCCCTTATGAAATCCTAACACATTAACATTATCATTTTTGTGAACCTAACACATTAACATTATATACCTTTTGAAATCTAAAGCATATCATCCTAGATCTAGGATTAGTATTGCATTGTTTTGAATTGCTCATTTATGCATTCATTTTTGCATCATAAAAAGAATAAAAATTCAAAAGATTGCATATCATATTGCACCATAGATTTCAATAGGGTTAATCTCACTCATCATAGGTTAGATCTACATTAATCTAATTGTATTTGAAAATCTGAGTTGGGTCTAAAATAAAATTTAAAAATTGTTCATTGCATTCATTTAGGCATTTTGAATCTAGTTCAAAAAGTGAAAAATTACATTGTTTATGTCAAAAAATTATAAAAACCATCATTTTTAGATTTTGCATATTAGGATTAGCCAACTACTGCATTTTACATCTAAAAATTGTCCTTTATTGCTTAAACATTTTGAAAATTGTTGTACACTTACATTTTGCATTTGCGTAATCTTAAATCAATAAAATTCTAGAAAACTATGCACTATCACACTTGCATAGAAACATAAGCAATGATCAAAATAGTATTGCATATATCCAAATTTTGAAATTTAAAAAAATATTTGCTAGACAAGGGCCCCTTGGGAAACTTTGTCCAAGATTTTGTTGCCTAGATTTCTATGACAAAACTCCCTCAGGGTCCTCTATCTAGTTCTACTTTTGATTTTTTAGTTCATTGTGATATAAAAGTCTAATTCTCATTGTATATGTAATATTGTCATAATGGCTAAATGTTTTGGTAAAATCTTGACTTCCTTGAAATATTTGGTTGATGTTTTATGTTGTGTGTTTGGAAATGACTCTAACTCAAATGATGAAATTCATATTCCCTCATCTCCCAATGTATATCTCCTTAACAAGGATATCTTGAGGCAAGAAGAGGAAATCATGAATGACTTCATAAATAACACCTTGCCTAATCTTGAGAACAATGTGGTCCTTTATCCTTCAATGAAATGGTCTAATCACCCATACAAACAATCAACACCACCCATCACACCACCACTTGAAATTTTTTACACATCACATAGGGAAACTAATTCACCATCCATCCCTCAACCTACACATATGGATGACCCTATTGACAACAAACATTATGAGCCCATACCACCCATTGAGTCTCCTTCCCATGAAAACAAAATTACTAATACACATATTAGCTTGGAACAATGTTATGGAAAAGGCTTTAGAATCTTGAAAAGAAAAGGATGTGATATAAAGAATGAACATAACATCCATTCCCTTTTGGAAAAAATACCATCTGAAGATACAAATAGAATAGCTTACCAAGGTCCTCCACCTTTACATCAAACATTCACTCCATCATCCAAATCATGCAAAATTCATTCTCCTATTAGAAAAGGTTTATTACCCACCCCACATCCTTTATCTGAGATGAAGTGTGCTTTTGCTACACTTTTACAATGTGGATTCATTACATTACCACCTATGAAGGAAATAAGAGATACTAAAAGAAAGAATAAAACACAACCTATTGTGCATATCATAGAAAATTTTGACACACCACTAAGAAATGTCATTTTTTGAAGAGAAAGTTGGAAGGATTACATCCCAACAATGATAAATTCAATATGATAATAGTTTAAACTGCATCTATTTTTTCTCCTTGGCATGTGGTAGGTGTATCCCTACATGATGCTCATTACCATGCATGGGGGTATAAATTGAGTTTTATGCAATCATATTTAGTATTCAAGGAGCAACATTTCATCTTTCATGTTATGGCTCATCTTTGTCCCTAAGCTTGGGGGGGAAAGGTCGGGTAGCCTTGTATTAGGTGCATTCCTTCTTACAAGGTATCCCTTTTTTTCTCCTTAAAATATTACTATAGCAAGTACACTAACATTTTTAGGGGGAAAAATAGTACCCTACACATTATTTTCATAAGAAATGGTACCGTTTTAGTGATGATAGCATACATCTCCTAGAAAGTGTGACCTTCTCAATCTATGTAGTGTCTCCTTTATGGTGATATTAGGCTTGATATCCCCTAAAAGTGTGACTTTTCATGGCATGTGATATTCCCTTTGGTGGTAATACTATGGTTAGTATTCCCTAAAGTGTGATCTTTTGTTCCAAAACTTGTCCTCTCCTAGTGGTGGTATCATGCATGATTTTCCCTAAGGCGTGACCTTTCATGTATTGAGTAGTGACCCTTTCACACCCTTTGTTGTTTTGTTTCTTATAACACCCCCTAAGGTGTGGCCTTGTTGTTCGTCCCCTTGAACATTTTCCATTCATCCCTTTGGACGTTAAAATTTATGCACCCCTTGAGGTTTTTGTCATTCATCCCCTTGGATGTTAAAAATTATGCACCCCTTGAGGTGTTTGTCATTCATCCCCTTGGATGTGAAAATTTATGCACCCCCTAAGGTGATTTTTAACACTCACTCATCTATTTTACACTTCATCTCACCTTAAAACACTCACTTTCCTCCTACACATTCTATTTTTCTTTACTCAATTAGCTGAGATCAAACCTTGGCAGCTCCCTGAATTATGCAATTTTTTTGTTAAGACAGTAGCCACCCCAATAGTAGTTAAGATCTCTTAGAAGCCTTGAACCCCGCACTAGAATTTGAGGCCCTCAAAATAGTTAAGGATGGAACATTCTCTCAAATTCCACACAATGTAGTATACTTGGAGGATGGTCAAAAATATATTCATGAGAAAATTATAGAGATTGGTCATATTAAGCTAGAGAAGCTCTACCTAACACTCATGGAAGATGATGAGATGTATAAGACAAAATACATGGTGATTGGCTAGAAAAAGCTAGACATCTAGAAAGATTATCCAAACTTTTGTGACAAAGAGGCATGGGTTAGAATTGTACTGAGTTAAGTGTATGATGAATTTAGGTACCTCAATAAACCCTACAAAGTCATGAAGGAATCCATTCATGCATTCACAAGGCTAAGAATGATAGGTGGTATCCCAACTATGAAAGCCATCAAAAATAGCAAGGTGCAACACTTGAATGGACTGACCCCAAATGACCAAAGTATGAACATAAAGATAATAACAAATGATAGAGTCTGATGTGATGTAATGGGGATTGCATACAAATCTATTATACCAACTAGGAAGACTCCACCACAACTACTACAATCCACATGACATACCAAATGGTGGTGGAGGGAAAATATTTTGACCTTTGCAAGGTCATATAGAAGTAACTAATGGAGAATATTTAGATGATAAAGACATCCAAGTACCATTTCTAGTATAGAGTGTTACTTTTATGCCTAATGTTCTATTTCCTTAAAGAATTTCCAAATTTCAAAGGTAAAGTCTAGCAACTTAACCAATCAGTGGTGACCCAAATCAAACATCATACTTATCAATTCTCAAATACCAAAGCATACAAAGCTGTATATTGGGGGTTCTTCAAAACCTTCTAAGAAAAAATATGAGAAAGGGAAAGGATTTTCCATGTATCCACTACCCATTAAGCCAATATAATCACATTCATGGTGGACAAATACTACACATATATGGAAGCGGTAGAACTGTGCATAGTTTGGATACCGCAGCTACCATATGAAGTCACCGCACAAGAGGTAGATGCTTGTGCCACTACACTACTAAACCAACCTAGGGATCCTATCGTAAAGAGGTTTGGAACATACAAAGAAGTGATGGAAAAAAGGATCAACAAGGAGGTACAAGAAAACTTGAAGAAGAACAATGAAAACCTCCACAAGCAATAGGGAATAACAAAAGATGGGTTCACTCAATTCTTTTCTATCGTAGAACAGTTAAAGCCATCCTCTACAAGAAGATCAAGGAGGCTTCGCATCACCTCAATAGGTAAGTAAGAAGGCCCCACAACCTCTACATAGATAGTATCAACAATGGGGAAGCCACTGCAAGTCACCTGTAAAAGAGGGCCAGGCAAGCAAGGCCTAAACAAATGTCCGAGAGAAAAATACAAATGGACATAATAGAGGAAGAAGTAGAAGAGATAGTGGAGGGATATTAAAAGGAGGCCAATAGATTTTGACACCTCCCCCTCAAGTGATTTTGGAGAAAACTCAATCGCCAATTGATGTCTTGGTGACCACCAATGACATCCTCTGCCATATGATACTATCATAGATATTGGAAACATATGAAGAATCAAATGAGGAGAACAAAGATATAATAATACAATGTATCCTTTGGTATGTCAATAAATCCAATAAAGGGATGGAAGAAGAAATGAAGGACTTCCTAGAGGAAATTATTAATGTAATAAGTGAGAAAAGGGTTAAGGCACTAAGTAAGGAAGAGGAAATAAGGGAGAAATCCATCTCCACACTAAGCTCAAATATAAATGAGGAGAAAAAATAGGCACTAGCACAAGTGCAAGCCCAAGAGATCTGCAGGAAATAAAAAGTAGATGGACTCATGGAGGAGGATCTAAAGAACATAGAGACAATCCAGAAAGAAATTGAGAATGTCACTCTAAATATCCATGAAGAAATGATAAAGACTATCAGAGAATAAGTAGAGAATATGGGGGAAGAGGTAGAAGGGCCTCACCCACTAGAGACTAATACAACTAGTGAAGAAAAGAAGAAGAGTGAAGACACTACCACTATAGAGACAACCACCCCCTCCTTCATAATATCTACCATTAAGAATTTTTGGTATAATATCAACAAGTATAAATAGTGCCATCACTACAACTACTACAAGTATCAATGGTAGGATCACAAGTGGATTTACCCAATATTTCCCCATTATAGAAGATTCAATTGGGAGACATTCTCTACACTAGGATGAATTATTAAGCAACCATGTGAATATAGTGGAGCAATTATAGGATGATATGGATACGTTGCAAAAGCTTATTCCCCACCTACCACACAACACTTCACTATCCATGTCATAACAACTCAAATAGTTGGTGGAGAACCTACAAGGTTATTTGGAAAGCACCAAGGACAACATAAGGAAAAAGGCCAAAGAGGAGGTCCTAAAGAAAAGAAAAGAAAAGTATTAAAAAAAGTGCACCATCGCACACTCCAAATTAGAGGATAATATAAAAGGGTTGAGTGACATAATAACAAAAAAAGGGGTGATCTATTAGCTTTACTTACAATGGTCTACTATGACAAAGGGCTTAAAGGATCACATAGCCCAATTGGATAACCAGATCACACAAGTGGAATAGACCTATAACCCTCTCCAAGATAGGGATGGCACTATCAAAGCCCAAGTAGACACCCTACACTCCCAACTATAGAAACTCCACACACAAATGGAGAAGATAAAGGAGAAGATTAAGAATTTGAGGGAGATTGTCAAGAATCAAATGACCTACCTATATGGGATAATGGGGTAAGCATAAGAAATAGATAAAACCATTCAAATTCCTAATAGCCTAGCTGATGCAGAGGCAACATTATTATAAATCTAGAGCCATATTTCTACTCTACAATGGGAAAAAACACATTCAACCAAGATATTCAAGCACCTCAAGTAATCCTATAAGCATATCCTTCCCAATTAAGTATCTTATCTTGAGGACTGGACATCATTTTAAAAGGGGGGATGATGTTAGTAGGTCAAGGGCCAAAGTGGATCTTACCATAGGCTACTAGAAAAGGTCCTCAAAGGATGTAAAAGGCATTAGTTGTACTTAGGAGACATGTCCCATCATGGGAATGCACATATATATGCAATGAAAATAATATGTGGAGGATATAGATGGATAGATACAAAGATATGTATGAGGAATATATGAGCAGAGACTAAGACCTGCCTTTTGTATACAATACAATATAATATAAGGAGATATAAGGCATTGTCTATATATGTGTTATGAATGAATTAATTGTTCTTTCACTGTTAGTATAGTAAATATTTATCTATTCTTCTGAATTCCTTACCATAAATGCTTGTTTCTATTATTGTATCCTCTAGGGTATAAATTGACTACACAAGAGATCCTAGGGTATAGATCTCTAGACTGTACTTCCCCATTCCTTTTGTCAAAATCACCATGGCTTTCTAAAAAAATTTATCTTCTACTCAACTCCACACATATTATGTTCCACAATCCCAAGATGGGCTCTCAATAGGGTACACAAACAAGAAAACACACAAGCATGATTTCACCATTATTTTAGCAAAAACACATGCTCAATAGATGGTTATTTATATATGAGATGAGATTTTGTTGTCTGGATGTGATGATCATCATGTAATGTGACTCTATATGCATATGTGATGGATATATATGTGATTTGATGTATGCATTTAATGAAAATTATTATTTGATTCCAATATATGATGGATATATGTATGCAATGATAATTCTTATTTGTTGCTATGATTGATGATGTGATGGATTATGATGATGTTACACTAGATGATTATATGATGAGATGCTATATTTTATTATTATTATTATGTTACAATGACTTATGTGATGATTGTACCATGATGTTATGATTATGGATGCAAGATATATAATGTTATGATGATAATAGTTATTGTGTATGTAGAGATGATATGGAATTTTTTGTTTGTGTCATGATACTTGGATAGAATGGTTAGCATGAATATTAGCATAGAACAAGTGATTTATGAATGTGTGAGGTAAAATGTGTAAAGTAAACAAGATCACACAAGCAATGAGACGTATAACATTAAAGATTTGAATCATAAACTAATCAAATTAAAACAAAACAAATCTCTAAAATCATTCCATTTTTCTCTATTATATAGGATCCTTTAAATCATTAGTGCTCTTAGATTTGCATATGCACTATGACTGGTTTGGATGACAACCTAAGAAACGAGATGTTGTAAGATGCAAGAAACTAATTCCTACATGAAGTATAAAATATGTGATTGATGCCATGATGCTATGATATTGAATGTTGCAAATGACAATGGTGATATGACAAATGGATAATGATGCTAAAGAGTATGGTGGAAATGTTGTATGAAAGCTAAGATGATACCTAAAATGAAAACTATAAACTAAGAAATGATTCTAAACTAAAATGATTCTACAATGCTCAAATGCTAAATTGATCTATGCTCACTAAATGCTCTCAATAATTCTACAAAATAAGTTTACTCAAAGATGTGATTGTAAAATGTTGTAGAATGGGCTTGTATTTATAGGATTTCTAAAGCATCTTGTGATGTGGAAGCAATCAACGGTCAAGATTTCAGCAGGAGAGATGAATGGTAGAGATGGAAGAAGTTAGAGAGAATCATGGAGGATGTTCCCTTAACTATGAACACCATTCCAAGTGCATGAGGGAATAAAATGTGTGAAAGAGCCAAGTGTCTAAAGTTTGTTTTGAAATTGATTGAGGATAATTCTCATTTAAATATTAGACATATTTAAATTCATGTGACACTTGATGATGTGGCAAGAAGAAAAGTTAGAGACATGTACCTAAATTCAAATTGGGAATTTAAATTTAGTGAGAAGATGATTAATTAAATAAAACAAACTATTGACATTTGTTTATTTAATTTAATTTAGAAGAATTTGATTTAAGATGGTAGAATTAGAAAAGTGTGAACTATATAAATAAATTTAGAATTTATTTATAAGTAGATGAAATAAAAGATTTATTAATTAAATAACTTGTATTTAATTAATTGATTGTCTTGACCAATTTTAGGTGTATACATTTTTCCCCTCTTTGAAGTAATGTGTTTACATGTTGCTTCAAAGAAAAATTTGCTCGTGATGCTGAGAAAAAAAAATTTTGATTCCCCAGATGTTGATTTTTAGGTGATGACGAATGTATGCCCCCTCAGGAGATGAATAGGTAAATTTGTGAATTTTTGAGTTTTTAGGATTTTTTGAAAATTTTGAAATTTTGATAATTTTTTGATGATTTGATGATGGTTTCAAAATTTTATGATTCAGAACCAATTTATCTCCCGAAAAATGATGTTTAAGTCACTAGGTGATGAAACGATTGATTAAGCCCCTTTTAGACTCCTTGTGTTTGATGATTGATAATTGCTTTAGCTGATTGCTTGATTTGATGATGTTTGATGATGTTGATAGATTGACCTCATGATAGGTGAGGATAAATAATAGGATGATGATGATCGACCTCATGATAGGTGAGGATCAATGAAATGATGATGATGTTTTCCCTCATGATTGGTGAGGATCAATGATATGATGATGGTGATTGACCTCATGATAGGTGAGGATCAATGATATGATGATGATGATTTCCCTCATGATAGGCAAGGATCAATGATATGATGATGATGATTGACCTCATGATAGGTGAAGGTCAATGATAGGCGCTCAATGAGATTTGATTGAAATCTCATTGGAGCTTATTAGATTTGATTTATTGATAAGATTGTTGATTTGTGATATGTTATGATCATAGGAGGATTTTAGAATTTTTTAGTCTAGGGAACGCTTCCTAAAGACGTGGGACATGATTTTGCATCTGGTGCAAGCCTATTTAGATATTATCAGTCGATGTGGTTTATCATCTTTGATTGATATGCCCTAGTATAGGATCGATTAATGTACTAAGACTTGATGATGTACTGATACCTAATGTATACACTTATTCAGTCAGAGATTTTGTGATTTATGTCACCTTGTTGATGTATCTCTTTGACACATTTGGATATCATTGTGTGCTTGACATTGTGATTTTGAGATTTATATGATATGCAACGATGATTAGTGATCTACATGTGTTTGTGATTTCATGATGGATGCATTTAATTTCTATGTTATGATGCTTATGTGATGTTCTATATGATGATGGTATGATATGTTATGGATGCAAATGATGGGACATGTGTTATGATTCTATCATGCTTTATGAATGATTCCTATATGATACATGTGATGAATCTTATTATGCCAATGAAATGTGATGCATTTTATGTTTTTGTACTTTTTTAATGCAATAGATGATGCAATGTGTAGACACTAAAATCTGGTATAAGCCTGTGACTTCAATATTCTTCATAATTCATATTCTTCATGGTCATGATTAAATAATGTCAATTATTTAATTATTTTCTAAAGTCTTAATTCATTCATTAATTAAATAATCTTAATTATTTAATTAATTCTCATTTTCCAAATGCTTTTTATTTAATTAAGTTACTAATTAACCTTATCCTTTTTTTCAAATTAAATAAATTCTTATTTAATTTACCTTTATCATATTTCAACTATAATTAAATAAAAAATTTATTTATTTAATTGTTCATGTAACCCCTTTATCACTTAATTAAATAAATCTTATTTATTTAATGTCAAATCTTGAATTAAATGAATCATTGAATTCATAGGATTTCCAAAGCATCTTGTGATGGGGTAGCAATCAACGGTCAAGATTTTAGCATGAGAGATGAATGGTAGAGATGGAAGAAGTTAGAGAGAATCATGGAGGATGTTCCCTTGACTATGAACACCATGCCAAGTGCATGAGGGAAGAAGTTAGAGGGAATCAATGATAGGATGATGATGATTGACCTCATGATAGGTGAGGATCAATGAAATGATGATGATGTTTTCCCTTATGATTGGTGAGGATCAATGATATGATGATGATGATGATTGACCTTATGATAGGTGAGGATCAATGATATGATGATAATGATGATTTCCCTCATGATAGGTGAGGATCAATTATATGATGATGATAATTGACCTCATGATAGGTGAGGGTCAATGATAGACACTCAACGAGATTTGATCGAAATCTCATTGGAGCTGATTAGATTTGATTGATTGATAAGATTGTTGATTTGCGATATGTTATGATCATAGGAGGATTTTAGAATTTTTTAGTCTAGGGAACACTTACTAAAGACGTGGGACATGATTTCGCATCTGGTGCAAGATGATTTAGATATTATCAGTTGATTCATTTATTTCAATATTTGACATTAAATAAATAAGATTCTCTCTAACTTCTTCCATCTCTACCGTTCATCTCTCTCGAGTAATCTCTTCATCATATCATTTAGTCATCTAGTTCTAATTCAATTGTGTGTACATGCATATTAATTAAATATTTTTATTTAATTAATTAAATCTTGTGCATACATTCAAATAGACCATTGCTTTAATCCTATCTTTATCTTTGTCATGCAAAGACAATTCTTCTATTTTTGAATACCAAACTCAAAGATTAAATCATTTATTAATCTTTATTTCTATTTTTAGTTTTATCACTCATGTCACTACTAATAGTTATCAGAATGCATGTCTAATCCTTTGATCTCAACCGTTCGTTGATCTTTCGATCCTGGCCTATCATTTGAATGATCAATTTTCTATAAATTGATCTGTCTTTCAACATTTTGACCTCTCCTGAAATCTTGTGACTTTTGGAGCAATTATCTTAAATCTTCAATGTTTCATTATTATCACAATCCTTAGGCTATGCTTGCACAATCATTGAAAATCTGAGGGAAAGTACACTATAGAAGACGAAATGGAGAAGGACAACAAAGGTTATCCATGGAGTTGCATCGATCTTTGGTGAGATTGCTTTATGTTTTAGCTTATTTCCTTTGTTCTTTGTTGTTTGACTTTAGATTACATTAGAGCTTGATTGCATCGAGTGTTTTCTTTTAACCTTTGTTGTATTTCCTAGTTGTCACATTTGGTGAACCTGACGTGAAGACACCATCTTCGTGTATCCGTTGACTTTTATTCAATTTTTGTAGGTTTTTGTACGAAACGATGCATCTGTTTGACAAAAAAACACAACTGACATTCAGAGATGCATCTACTTGACAAAATGACACAATTTAAATAATGGACCACATTTGATATTGAAAATGACACATCTAAAGAATACTTACGCATTTGTTATCTTTTGAGTTGCAACTGACTAATAAATTTTTTGTGACGCATCTAACAATGAAAACGATGCATTCGACTGGTAAATGTTTAGGTTTAGATTTTCAATTGACAGCTTTCAATCATGTTTTTATTTTCACTAATCTTCTATTTTTAGCATGTGTCTTGAGGAGTTAATGAAGTTTTTGCAGATCGATAGTCGAAGACCAATATCAAAAATACTAATGAATCGTTCTGTAGAACGCATGTCGAAGACCATAGTTAAATTTTTGAAACATATTGTTTGGTAGTGTGATCCTAGGTGTAAGAGAATAGGTTACTAACTCTAGAAATTGGGCCTATTCTGGTGGGAAAAAGTACTCACCCCATGACGACTCAAACCGGTAGCACCCTAAACCCGAGGGACTTCCAGCCGATATATAAAAGTGGGTTCTTAGGGAAAGCCCAAGAATCACGAGTATTATTCTGATGAGATCAATCGAAAGCGACTCTCGTCATATGGATAATGCCCCATGAACGGAATGCCTAATTAAACACCTTTGTTTGTAGTGTCCAAAATCCTTCTATTTACTGGTGCAGCAGGTCGGACCTGTGAAGCCATCTCACATTTTTACAGTTCATGTGTAGAGATGAAAGTATGCCATGGGAGTTTCATGGGTACTGTAGCTTGGCTGCCCCAAAGAAGTGTTGAGCCATGGAGGGAAACCAGTGGGGTCAAGCTACTAGTCATTGCCTTGAATAAGTGTAGCTAGGGTAAAACCCAAGTGAGAAATCGGTAAATATTATCCATCATAGCCTAGGATGTACTTGCCTATTATCAATTAAACACTTTTGTGTCAAAATCAAACTGAAAATGCATTTTCTTCTGATTGTCTTTGTTTTCCAAAACTTGATCACAACATAGAGTCAATTTACATTATTATTCACTCGAAACACTGCAACTGGTCACTAGAGTCACGCAATATAGTTTTTGAGTCACAACTATTTAATATAGAGTCGCATCTATAGGAAAACCGCAACTGATTTAGAAAAACCTGCACTTGTCTTATTTTGTGACGCATTTGACCAGGTGAGTCGCATCTACAATCTAGAACAACGTAGTTTCCCCTATCACAGAAACATTACCAGTGCACAATCTAACAAAATTACGTGTTTTCCCAGTTCTGAGTCACAATTGTCATCTTGAGTCGCATTTGTCAGAAACTAAACCGCAACTGTCTAATACTAGAATTGAACTTTGCCAGGAAAACCGCAATTGTGAAACAAGACCGCAACTGTGAAATTATGTGACGCATCTTCCTAAGAATTAGGAAACCATAATTGAGTGTCACAAATCCATAACAAACTAGTAAAACTAGTATCTATTTTTACCTTTCTCACTGATCTTGGACAAAAACCTAAAATTTTGCTCAAAACTTGCATAAACTACATTCTTTAGGCATCACTCAGTCATAGCAATAGGTACCCTAGTTACACATCTTACTTTCAGTTTAGAGGTCTTTACTACCCTTAGAGAGATCATCTTTTACAAATTCTAGGATAGGCACCCTTTCATACTTTGGTTAAACCCTTGTTCAACAAAACTTTGTCACTGAACCTAGTCATCATATCCTTTACGTGAATCCTTCCAACTCATTAGTCTAGCTTGGGAGTTCACTTTGTCTTTAATTCCTAGCTCTATCAAGGTTCCTTGTAGAAACAAAATTAAAGCTTCAATTAAATTGTAGTTGATAGATACCTCTTTTAGAGTCCTCCAATCTAGTCATGTAGACTTTGCATTTTTAGATACAGTCATCCTAGAAAAATATCATTCTTAGGCATACCTTATTTACATCCAAAAAAATCCCAAAAACATAGGTTAGACTCATATTATCCATAGGACTAGCTTTTTCATTACTTACATTTTGAGCTCACATCACATGGTTAAAACCAGATCAAAAAGGAAAGCAAGAGAAAAAATGGTTTATCCCAACGTATTCATCAATCCATTCTCAACTAGACCTCACAAAACCTTGTTAGAAAAATTTGTCACTAGAGATGTACAAGGACACATTCGTGTGAGTGACATAATGGCTGCAACACAAGACCCTGATTTTTCCATGTTCATAGATGATTATCTAGAAAACAACCCTCAACGTCACTTAGCCAAATTGCTAGCAAAAGGTGATAAACTACCTCCTAGTTTTGACATTAATAACCTACTGATTACAT
The DNA here is from genome assembly GCA_007258455.2 of Sequoia sempervirens. Taxonomy (NCBI): domain Eukaryota; kingdom Viridiplantae; phylum Streptophyta; class Pinopsida; order Cupressales; family Cupressaceae; genus Sequoia; species Sequoia sempervirens. The sequence goes on along the minus strand of VDFB02000017.1, from coordinate 537,827,975 downwards.
CAACTCAGGGAACAAACACCACTACCACTAGTGCTAGCATACCTTAGGTAACCATAGCTATACCAACTGGAGGACCTACACCAAGTACCACAATACATACATCTCCATTTGGTACACCTACTTCGACATAGGGGCTAAACTTTACTATGTGTCATTGTCCAATCCCTTCAGTCCTTGTGTTGGGAACAAAAAATTAGAACATCCGCACCTACATCAAGTTTCAACATCACTAGCACGACCCCACAGACAACAACTATACCTAGTCATATTGTTGCTAGTACAACGCCACAAACTAAAGTCTCACAGACAAGAGGTATACCCTCCTTTTAGTACGAAAACTGACCTCACACTTCACAAATTCTAACACAAAACCCATTTACACAAATTTTGACTCAAAACCCATTTACACAAATCCCTAGTCAAAATCCATTCACCAACATCCTGAATTCTAATCCACTATATATACCAACATTCAATCAAAATCCCTCACAAAACCTTGGATATCAGAACACATACATTGATCCAAATAATCCAACCACCACCTCGTTAACTCAAGTCGACATCCTATAAACACAAATGGATAACATGACAGTGTCAACTAAGAAATCCTGTTTAGCAAAGGATCTATGTCCATTTCCCTTTGACAAATCATTGTACATGGCACCTTTCTGTCATGGGTATGTCATACCGAATCTGCCTAAGTACAATGGAAAATGAAACCTGATAGAACACATAAGGAAATTCTCTACCATGTGCATTGATGTCACTTATGACCCCACTTATCTTATGAGACTATTTCCAAGAAGTCTTGTAGGAATTGCACTTGAGTGGTTTTTAGGTCTAGACTATGGCATTAAATCTTGGGGCAAACTGGCTGAGAAATTCATTGAGCAATTCTCCTTCAACATAGATCACGAGATTAATATAGCGACCTTGTGCCACACAACACAAGATGAAGGAGAGACTTTCATTTCTTTCTTCTAGAGATGGAGGACTATAGCCAGCAGGTGTCTCGTCGAGATACCTAAAAAACAAAAAGTCACTATGTTCCAGGAAAACCTCAACCCAAAATTGAGGAGTGACTTAAGGGTACATTGTTGCACATCCTTTATGAAACTAGTGGAAAAGGGTCTTATCCTAGAAAAAGCACTTATTGACAAAGGAGAACTTAAGACACAGACACTTAATAGAAATCCAAATGTTCAAAACACCCCCAATGACAAAACAAGTTTTGGTCTCGAAACAAAAACGTTACCAACAACGGGGTAGTGGATTCTAAAAATTTACAAGCAGGACCGGTCATCACCCTTAGAGGAAACAACCCCTCTTCCAACATACTTAATGTTTTCAATCAAACACCAAACACCACTCAAAACACCCAATGGCCACAACAATAGAAACGGTTTCCTAAGCGTGAGTTCACTCCCCTTGGAGAACCCATAGAGTCAGTTTTCAAGCAAATGTTAGAACACAAGCTCATACAACAACAAGAACCAAGTTAGTATGATCCAGGACAATTTAAACCATCTTGGTGGGACAACAATTCCTTTTGTGACTATCATCAAATTAAAGGACATACCCTCCAAAATTGTCGACAACTGAAAAATATCATACAAGATTAAGTCGACAACAAAACTATCAAAGTTGTTGGAAAAAAATTGACATCTATAAACACTGACCACAAGGTATTTTCAGACCCACTACATGACCATGGGAAAGGAAAAGCCCCTAGTTTGGGTAACAATACCAATACTTCTACCAACTATGCTAGTGTCAAACATGATTATAGTGGCCCCATCATAAATCACCTCTGAGCAAATGATGAACATGTTGATACCATAACCATAAAGAAAATTCCTGAGTGTGTTGTTAACACTCACCGAACCAAAATCGTTGTCCAAGGCCCTTCAACATAGCAAGTATCATAGAATTCTAAGTCATAGTATAACCTACTTGATCAATTGGGGAAGACCCCAGCTCAAATCTCTATCTTGGAACTCTTGCGTATTTCACCTGAACACCGCTCCATTCTGGACAAGGCACTACAAAGTGTGACTATCCCAAATGATCTTGATGTAAATAAATTTGAGGAAATGGTAGGCTACTTGACTAATAACCATCATGCCGCATTCTCCAAACAAGATTATGCCACTAAAAAGACCAATCATAATGACCTGTTCAAGCCTTGAAGTCATTGTTCACAAAACCAAAGTCAGACGATTCCTAGTAGACGGAGGAGTAGGGTTAAATATTTGCAATTTGAAATTGGTTAAGGCACTATGTTTTTTAGAAGCATGTGTAGATACCACTAAAATCATAGTCATCAAGGCTTATGACGATGAGGAATGGAAATCAAAGGGAGTGGTAACACTTCCTATCAGGATTGGTCCTGCAGTGTTAGAGACAAAATTCCAAGTCTTGGATCTCACCCTTCCATACAACCACTTGTTAGGAAGACCATGGATTCATGCCATGAAGGAAGTCCCTTCTACATACCATCAATGTCTAAAATTCCGCTACAACAGCATGGAAATAACAATAGATGGTGACCCAAATCCATTTCAATATTGCACCACTCTACGAGAGATACCCCAATGACGAGTGCTAGTCAACCAAGAGGATTCATCATCCAAGTCATCTCACTATGTCGATCCATCCACTCTCACCAAAACATCCATTTCATGATCACTACCATCCAATCCTAGGGTTTAGATCCAAGACAAGGGTTGTGGAGAATATCACATGAAGACTTCCTATTAAGTTAGCCACTTGATTCCTCCTAAGTCTTATGGTTTTCCTATAGCAGATAGGAGACAAACAGCAATCACTATACATATTCCTCCTAATACAACTTTTGCAAAATGGGGAGAATTAAGTAAAGAGGCCATAAATTCAGAATAAGTGACTTCATGGTTGTACAAAGAAGATCCCGAAGAACCTCCCTCACTTGCTCACATTGCTATAGATCTATATGGAAAAGGTTTTACAATTATGAAGAGCAAGGGCTATAATGGACATAGTGGCTTAGGCTTATATCAAAATGGGAGGACATAACCGATCTTTGTTTCTTAGTGGCCAAAGGGCTTAGGGCTAGGTTTTCAACTAATTCAGATTGGTGTTCCTAGTACCACATCACCCTTAATCAAGGATGTAAGTTCTTTAGAGGATATCGAGACATCTGACCAACCAAATGACCAAACCTATTGTGACTCCCCTGACTCGAATGAATATGAGTGGGATTCCCTATCATCCACATCCACTATGGACCTTGACAAAATGTTTGGAGAGCTAGACTTAATGCTAAAATCCTCTCTAGACCTAGAGAAGTCTTGTCCACATAAGAACTTGACCAAAGAGGAATGGTTAAAACATTATTATTGGGAATCTCTTGATCCCACCTCTTGGGAACCAAACCAACCCATTTTAAACAACCAAACCTTGGCATTAGGCCCACCTCATAACCCACCTACATCTAAGAAAAAGACTAAAGAGGACTTGGTACAAAAATTTTGTGACTACATGAACAAATCAGCTTTTACCTTGACCCCTATAGATTTTGACAACTCCAATGATGGTATGCCTTTAGTTTACCCCCAACTTATTGATTGGGACCAACAAGACACACCCATCTTAGAAATTTTTTAGAACAATGAAGCTATCACTGAGTTCCTGGGATTACAGAAGGCATACCTCGTGGTGATCACAAGGTTGGATTTACCATTGACTTTGACAGCAAAGCATATTTTGCGAAATCTGTTCAACCCTCTAGTTGCAAAAATGAGAAAAAATATGAGTCTCTAGGTGAAAACTCAAAGGCACCTCTAGATAATGAAAAAGAAAAACTAAAGGATGCATCCAAAAGCGAAAACCTCTCTAAGGCACCTAAGGATGAAGGTTTGAACATTCTCCCCGTAGCACAAGAAAAGTCACCCATTTTAGTGGAAGAATCAAATGAAGTCAACATAGGCACAGAAGAAAATCCCTGACTAGTTTACTTTGCAGTATCATTAACAAAAACAGAACAACCAAAATTTCACAACTTCTTTGCACAAAGAAAAATTAATTTTGTCTAGTCAGAGGCAGACATGCCAAGGCTAGATCCTAAACTTTTACTACATCATTTTCCTTTGCAACCAGGGGTAAAACTAGTCAAACAAAAATTGAGAAAAATGCACCCACAGATTGCTTTACTTGTCAAGGTTGAGTTGAAGAAACTCTTGGATGTTGGGTTCATTAGATCAATTGACTATGTTGATTGGATTTATAATTTGGTACTAGTCACCAAACCAACAAGGGGCATCCGCATCTGCATAGATTTCAGAGACATAAATAAATCTTGTCCTCAGGAGGACTTTCCTTTACCCAACATTGACATGATTGTTGACATGACAAAAGGATATGATATTTTGTCCCTTATGGATGTATTTTCAGGGTATAATCAGATCAGAATTGCAACTGAATACCAACCTAAAACAACTTTCGTATGTCCTTGGCGAACGTATTGTTGGAATGCTATGCCCTTCAAACTCAAGAACGCTGGAGCAACCTATCAGAATGCCATGGCCACTATTTTTCATGACCTTGTACACACTCTTATGGAGGATTATTTCGATGAACTTATTGCTAAATCAAAGAAAAGGGTAGATCATTTACAGGTTTTAGACAAGATATTTCAAAGGCTAGAAAAGTATAAAGTGAGACTAAATCCCAAGAAATGTATGTTTGGGGTGAAATCAGGAAAGCTTTTAGGGTATATCATTTCTAGATGAGGCATTGAAGTGGATCCATCCAAGGTAAAAGCAATCAAAGATATGCCTCCACCAACTAATCTCAATCAACTAAGAACATTACAAGGGATACTGTAATCCATCAGAAGATTTATAGTGCAGTTAGCAAATAAGATGCATCCCTTCCAACATTTTCTTAAGAAAGGAGTACCCTTTGCGTGGACAATTAGGTGCCAAGAAGCTTTTCAACTAATCAAAGAATATCTACTCACACCACTAGTCTTAATGCCACCTATTGTAGGACGACCATTGATTCTTTATATTTTAGCAACCCATTCATCACTCAAAGCATTGGTTGCATAGAATGATGATGAAGGTCATGAAAGGGTAGTATACTATATTAGTTGGACTTTGGTAGGTTATGATCTCAACTACAATACCATTGAACGTGCTTGTCTTGCGGTAGTATTTGCTACCCAAAAACTAAGGCACTATATGCTAAACCATCAAACAATGTTGATTTCCAAGATAGATCCTCTGAAATATCTTCTAAGCAAAGCAACATTAACAGGGCGACTGGCCAAATGGGTTATGATACTTAGTGAGTATGATATCTAGTACGTAGTGAGAAAGGCTATTAAAGGACAAGTCATTGCTGATCAATTAGCCGATGCACCAATACAAGCAGATCACCCATTATTTGCACACTTTCCTGATGAGTTTATATTCATAGTTGACACCAATACAACATGGAAACTATACTTTGATGGCTCTTATACAAACCATGGATCAGGTGCAAGAATATTTTTCATCACACCACAAGGTGATTTTATCCCCAAGTCATTCAGGATTGCATTTCCTTGTACCAACAACATAGCAGAGTATGAGGCTCTAGTGACAGGGTTACGCATGGCAGTCAAGTGGAAAATTAAGAACCTACAAGTATATGGTGACTCTCAACTAGTAATTAAATAGGTAAATGATGATTATGAGACTAACGATGAGAAGCTTGCTCCATACAAACACATGGCAGATAGTTTTAAGGAGTACTTTGACAAGGTCGAATTTCATTAAATACCTCATGTTCTAAATAGGGCAGCAGACACTATGGCTGCTATTGAATCACTCCTTGATGTACCAGGTAATGTGCCTAAGTTTGAGTTCTTAGTAGAACAACTTTTGGTCTCGGCCTATGATATCCCAGATTCTAAGATGGTATGTGACATTGTTGGTCCTGATTCCCCATGGTACAAAGAAATCTATGACTGCCTCCATTCTGAAATCATACCCCTTGGCCTTTCAAATAACCAATGTAGGACATTCCTTTGCAAGTCAGCCAAATACACCATCATCGAAGACACCCTATATAGACGTGCCTTAGATAATACCCTGCCAAGATGTCTCGATACTGACGAATCACAAGCAACCTTGTGTGGGGTGCATGAGGGTATATGTGGTTCCCATTCTAGCGGTCCTACTTTAGCTAAAAAGATTATTAGACTGAGTTACTATTGGCCTACCATGGAAAAAGACTCTTATGTCTTTATCAAGAAATGTCACCTCTAAAAGGTACACGGAGACTTGATACATGCACCAACACAGGAGCTCTATCCTATAACATCGTAGTGGCCTTTTTCCTAATGGGGACTCAACCTCATAGGTAATATACATCCCACATCATCCAATGGCCACAAGTTTATCATAACTACCACTGAGTATTTTACGAAGTGGATCGAAGCCATGCCCATGACCTACATCACCGGTACACAGAATTCTAAGTTCCTCTTGAACTATATCATTTTTCAGTACGGTGTCCCACAATCCATCATCACAAATAATGGCCGACCATTCAAAAACCAAGAAGTCTATAATTTGTGTGAACAATTCCATATCCGCCATCATTTTTCCACCCCATATTACCCACAAGGTAATAGCCAACTAGAGGCATCTAATAAAACAATCATTAGAATTCTCAAAAAGACTGTCAATCATGCTGGCCAGGATTGGCATGTATAGCTTAATCTAGCTTTGTAGTCTTATCACACAAGCATCCACACTCCCACTAGTTCCACACCATATTCCCTAGTATTTGGCTCTAAAGCCATTTTTCCTATTGAGGTCGAGATTCCTTCCCTGAGGGTATCCTTGAAAGGGCACATAGATGATGAAGAGTACCGAGTATCAAGGCTACATGAGCTAGAATTTCTAGATGAATGAAGACATAAGGCATTAGATCATCTTCAAGCTTATCAAAATCGCCTTCGCCGTAGCTATAACATGACAGTTTTGAACAAAAACTTTGACATTGGTGACTTAATCTTGATGGAGAATCCTAAGAATCAAGCTGAAAGAGACAAACCAGGGAAGTTTGAACCTAACTGGTTAGGACCCTATATTGTCACAGAAGCCTTTGGATTAGGAGCTTATCAACTCTCTATTCCTTAAGGAGAACCATTGTCAGATCCTATCAACAGTCTTCATTTGAAGAATTTTTACGCATAATCTTCTAAGAACCTTGTCTTAATTATCAAAAAAATACAAAAAAACCAAAAAAATCATTACCTAGGTGAAAACCTAGCAAACAGGCGTCTTGGTAACATCAAAAAACTTAGAAAATCAAGAAAATAGTAAAAAGAAATAAGTCATCCAATAGTGAAAACCACCTTGCTGGCACTTTGGATAAGTACCATGGTGAAAACCTGGCAAACAGGCACCATGTGTAGTTGACTCTGCTCCTTTGTCTACTATTATTCTAATCTGACTTCCCTATACATATTATCTACCCCTGTACATATCACCTACCTTTGTACATATCACCTATTTTTTCCATCCATCACTTGTATAAACCATTCATAATAAATGGTAGTCCTTCCCATAACTTGGAACAATTGACACCAAGTGCATTTCATATCCCCCATCCCATCCTATTCATAATCAATTGGCCTTGTACTCGACTAGGGGAAAGCACTTGACTTGTGTCATATTGGTTCTTACATTGGCTATCCTAAAGACATAAAACCATCGAAAAAATCCAAAAACATCAGAAAACTTCAAAAAGACAAAAAAAATCAAAAACATGTTGAAAATCCAAAAATAGAGTTAGATTCAGTCACATTTGTTAGTCTTTGTCATTTTTTGAACTAAGTTACCTCTACGACTAGACATAGGAAAGGCCATCTGTCGATGTGCCCCCAAGGAATTAGGTTAGTCCTTTTAGGTTTGTCTATATAAATCATGATTCAATCCATTTGTCTATAAGACAAGATCATTGTTCATGTCAAACTACGAGGTCTCTACGTGTATAACGTAGGCAAGGCCATCAATTGATGAGCCCCTGAGGCTGCACTAGGTCAGTCCTTTAGGTTTCATTGCACGCACTACCACACACATATGTTATCTTCATACAATTCAAGCTTTTTATAGTTAGTCTTATTAGTCAAATTCTAGTCGAACTACGAGGTCTCTGCATGTATAACGTAGGCAAGGCCATCAATTGATGAGACCCCGAGGCCACACTAGGTCAGTCCTTTAGGGTTTGTTGTCACACACAATCAACTATAAACACATCATATCAATGAATGCACCAACAAGATCAACAATTCAACAATTTCATCAAGTCAAATCAAACAAATTGCCAAAGTTGCAACTTATGTCTGCTACAGGATGTGTCCTTCCTGAAAATAGATATTTAGCAAAACAATCAAACTATGTCTTATATAGGATGAGTCCTTCCTGCATATAGACACTTCCAAACAATCAACATGGCCTCATATAGGTTATCACATCAACGACATTAGTCTCAATGTATTATATGATAAATGTCTTTTTGAAACTAGGCTTTTGTCATGCCTTATACAGATAGTCATAACATTGAAACCAGACTCAACATCTTATCTGGTATGTGTCTCTCCTAAAACTAGGTCTTATCAATCAATCATCTTATCAATCAAAACAATCAAACAAACAGATCAAGTTTTGACAAATATTTTATTGGCTTTGTGACTTTATGGCTTATTTATCTTATCATTTCATTTGACTTTATGATGGGAATTATGTTACTAGCTTTCTCAAGGATGTCCCATTAAGGATTTAGAGAAGCAACGGTGTATCAAAATTCTATTTTCTTTGACTGTTGTCTATCAATTGTCTTTTAAATATGATTTTGAGTCATGTTACTAGTTTCCTCAAGGATGTCCCATGAAGGATTTAGAGGAGCGATCACATCTCATGACCCATATTTTATTTGTTTGTTGTTTGTGGTTTGTCTTCACAAAAATAATGGGGCAATTTCACCCTTAGTATGAGTTAAGACAATCCTTGTTTACGACTATCTGTTGTTCGCAAGTGGATGACCTTGCACACCTTTATCTATGTCATATCATGGTGTTTGTCTCCATTTGTATCAGTCTCGCCCAATGATGATAAAGTGCAACACCTTTTGTGATACAACAAAACATCGAAGATTGCTAATACTAACATCATTGTCTTTTATTATTAATCTTTCTTTCTGCACTAACATTTCTTCTTTCTCGCATTATGACGGAGTCTTGTGACACACAAAAATATTACTCATCCTTCATATACATTCATGTTAGAAATATCATTTCCAAATCATAAATCATCAATCATACATAAATTTTATATTTGAAAAATACAAACATATAGGCATTTATCATTAGGACATCATAGCATAATAGACAGTCATTATCATAATTACATATCATAAACATTACATGGATATAAAAAATGTCAATACATGCATCACATTACATCCATCATCAAATGTATAGCATCACATGTAGAAAGCATTGTACATATAACATCATATTGCATCTCATAATCATAGATTGCATACATAACATCCATCAATATCATAGAAATCAATGCATACATCATCGCATAGAATTGACATCACATCATAGGCTAGATAAACATATCATCAAGTACATTTAATCATCCATCATATAGAAATATCATATAGAACATGTGCATAAATAAAAGATTGCATATCATGAGAATCACCACCAAAATCATATATATGTATATATCCCTCAAAAGTGTCACATCACAATGTCATAATGTATCAATAAATATGGAAGCCCGCAGGCTATATGATCATAATACAATGTCTTAGTACAAATCAATAAATGTCCCTATCCGGAACTGCCATTGCTATCATGACTAGAGTGTGTGGATGAATGATGTTGGATCTTGATGACCTGTGTCCTGAATGTGGCTTGTTGTATGGACCAAATCTGTGTGACTGCTCAATACCCTCTATGCTCACTGTCCTAGTATGAGTCCTTGTGTGCATCCCCCCTGAGACCTGCTGCTACGTGCTTGTGAAAAACTCAGAGTTGTCTCTCTGGAGGAACTGCTGCCTCATACAAATCTCTGTAATAAGTAGCCCTCTCAACAAACCTGACTAACACTCTGGAAAATGCAACTGATGGCCCACTACACAGAGCTCTAATCTCATAAAATTGTTGCTCAGTATCCTGTCTTTGAGCTATGGCCTGGTCTCTGTCCATGTAAGCCCTATCTCTCTCTATCCAAAATGCATCTTGCTCAAACATCAGGGCTCTCATTTGCTCCTCCAAAGATGCAAGTTGAGCATGAAGTGTAGCACTATTAGGATCAACTACCTCTATATCATCCTATCTCACCCTCTCCAATCCAACATCATCATCCTCCAACTCCTCCAAAATCCTGTCCCGGACCTCGTGCTCCTGATCATTCTCCTCCTCATCAGCATCTTGATATACACCAAGCAAACCAAGGGCATCAGTCTCAGCCTCCTCTCTGCTTGCCTCCTCCTTCGCATGCTCCTCTCTACTGATCTCAACCTCCCTAACAGGAATCTCCTCTCCCCCAACAACAACATGCACCTCCTCCTCACCTCTGCCCAAGTCTAGCATATGATCATCCTCTCCCTCCCGTCCCTCCTCACGGATAGGTGATAAAGGTGGACCTCATCCCCTTCGTCCACGTCTCCCTCTCCCACCACCCCACCGGCCACCTTCATGATCATCTCCATCATCACCATGACCACTGCCATCTCTCTAACCTCTACCTCTTCCATGCCTGTCGTGTGGTCCTATACCTCGCCGCTTTACTAGTGCATCCTCATCTGGGTCTGTCAAAGGAATAGGCCTGTGAACTTCCCATCATCGATCATATGCCTCGATAGTGCCTGGATCTACTAAAACATCTCTCCACCCCCACTACACTAGCTGAAATTCATCAATATCTACCTCGGTAGTGGCCACTAGTATCTCAGTACCCCACAGTGTGATCTCTCAAGAAGATCTCGTGAAATCTACTCGTCCTCTAGGCTCATCCTAAACCTCTTTGAATTGACGTAGAACACAATCTGGAAAATGTCTCTCTATAATATGCACATGTGAAATAGTCTACCCAATCAGATACTGTGTCTGACGGCAATATGTCAAGTGATCATCCTCCTCTGACCACTCTGGACAACCCAAATATGGTCTCCATGTGAACTGTACCATGGTGTCAATAGCATGTTTGAAGAAACCAATATCTCCTACATGGTGTTGAGTATTATCCCCCGCATAACGGAAGGCATATGGTGCTCCATGTTGCACATCAACTATAACTGGTGGAGAGAAAATGGCTATGTGTTCCCAAGCCCATATCATTAGGAGCGTGGTACCACAACTCATCGACTGAGCCTCTCTATATGCAATATCATGTAGGTGGAAATATAACATGGCTAGAAGACAAGGGCCCCAAGCATAAACCTCCCGACGCTCTAACATACCTACTAGAATCTCTCCCCATCCCACAGGAAATCCATGACCTCAACAGTCAAGGAGGACTATACCACCAATTAGAGTACACAAAATATAGTCTAACTTCCTATACCTTTGTGCTAGGACATGCCACCTAATCTCATAGTGGTCAATACCTAACTGTCTAATGTCCTCGTGAGGGTAATATTTGTAAATCTCATAGAAACCCCTTTGTGTGTCATATATGACTTTGGTCCCTCTAATAGGAAGTATTAGAATCCTATAGACATCCTCTAAAGTAACTGTAGCCTCTCCAGTAGGCAGGTGAAAGGAAGAAGTCTCTGAGTTCCACCTCTCGCATAACACCATCAGTAGCCCCCAGTTTTCTCGAATAATGGGCATGTCTATCACATGGAAGAGACCCAAATGCCATAGAAACCATCTCTCCAAACTCCACAAAATATCACGGAAGTGAAAAGTCAATGGTCTCGACTCTCGTGTATAAATAGGATCTAAAACAACCTGCAATGGAATTATACATGCCTCATGTCAAAATCAATAATCTAGCCTACTTGAAAATGACAAAATAGCATCCAAGTCAAATGCGTCATTTTTTTGAAAATGCATTTCAAATAAACAATTGCATCATTTCAATTTGCAAATGCATCATTTCATATTACAATTGCATATGGAAATTGCAAATGCGTGCAAAATTCACATGTGACTCTGTACAAACACGCACAATATGAAAGTCGAACAATGCATCTGTGTCGATACATATTCAAATGTGTTGCAAATAAAACAAATGCGTCTATGATAAGTACAAATGCGTTGTTATTTATCATATGCATCACCGTTGAAATTACAAAACCTATGCTAAGTTATGACGTAAAATTACATATGCGTAATTCTGCATACACATGCGTCATTTACGAGTGCATATGTGGCTATATCCTAAAATGACACAAGACAAAAAAATGAAATTAAACGCATAAAAAAGCACGAAAAATAAAAAATTCAAAAGTTGATGACCACATACACACCGGAGGGTCTGCGTCAGCTACCTAAAGGTCTGAATCCTGTAGGCACGATGATGTGTGTGTGGAATGGGCAACATGTCTGATGAGTGTCCAAAGAAAAATCTCAAATTTCAAAGCTATGTGGGTAAAAATGAATTGGTTTTTACCCCTTTTCCTATTTAAACCTAGGGTTTTGGTGGCATTTCTTTCTACTAGCCATGTAAACTTCCAACTTCAATTAGTCATACACATCCCTAACACTTCCAAATTCAATTCCATCAACTGCATTATATTTCTGACTATCGAATTGATTAATCGGGACTATTTCCAAATTTTTTGAATTTTTTTGAAAATTTGTCAATTCTCCTAAGGGGGCATACCTTCACTTGTTTTACACCGGGGCATGACTAGGGAATATTTTTGATTGATTTTCTTTGACACAATGTCGAAATGACATTGTATCAAAGCGGGGTAAATTTAGACACCGAAATCTAGTCTAAGCCTGCGACTTCAATATTCTTCATAATCTGTATTCTTCATGGTCATGATTAAATAATGTCAATTATTTAATTATTTTCTAAAGTCTTAATTCATCTATTAATTAAATAATCTTAATTATTTAATTAATTCTCATTTTTCTTATTTTATTTGATTAATTAAATAAACGCTTTTTATTTAATTAAGTTACTAATTAACCTTATCCTTCTTTTCAAAATAAATAAATTCTTATTTAATTTACATTTATCATATTTCAACTATAATTAAATAAATTCTTTATTTATTTAATTATTCATGTAACCCCTTTATCACTTAATTAAGTAAATCTTATTTATTTAATGTCAAATCTTGAATTAAATGAATCATTTAATTCATAAAAATCCATTTTAATTCATCCCTCTATATTTAGATAATTGTGTAAGTTATCTAAGTGTTCACTTTGACTCGATTCGACATCTATTTAAATCAGTCAGTTAACTCAGGATTTAATGTCTGAGTGGCTTTCTCGAGTAATCTCTTCGTCATATCATTTGGTCATCTAGTTCTAATTCAATTGCGTGTACATGCATATTAATTAAATATTTATATTTAATTAATTAAATCTTGTGTATGCATTTGAACAAAGCGTTGCTTTAATCCTATCCTTATCTTTGTCATGCAAAGACAATTCTTCTATTTTTTAATACCAAACTCGAAGATTAAATCATTTATTTAATCTTTATTTCTATTTTTAGTTTTATCCCGCATGTCACTACTAACAGTTATTAGAATGCATGTCTAATCTTTTGATCTCAACCATCCATTGATCTTTCGATCCTAGCCTATCATTTGAATGATCAATTTTCTATAAATTGATCTATCTTTTGACATTTCAACCTCTCTCAAAATCTTGTGACTTTTGGAGTAATTATCTTAAATCTTCGATGTGTTGTTATTATCGCAATCCTTAGGCTATGCTTGCACAATCATTGAAAATCTAAGGGAAAGTACACTACAAGAGATGAAATGGAGAAGGACAACAGAGGTTATCCATGGAGTTGCATTGATCTTTGGTGAGATTGCTTTATGTTTTATCTTATTTCCTTTATTCTTTGTTGTTTGACTTTAGATTACATTAGAGCTTGATTGCATTGAGTGTTTTCTTTTAACCTTTATTGTATTTCCTAGATGTTACACAATGAATGGATGAGTGTATGATAATGTTAATGTATGAATGAATGGATGGATGGAATGATCATATGATGGTGCATAGTTCTATGTGTTTATGATGTTTATATGATGCTTATGTAATGATTATGTGGTGTATGCAATGATGATATGATAATGCATGATTGATTATTATATATTCTTTATGGATTATTTTTTATGCTATGTGAGATGGATTTGAATATGTAAAAGATGTGTGATGTTTATGTACATTCATGTGATGATTATGTTGATCTAGTTAGTCCTTTTTCAGTCTTGGATTTCAGTAATAACAAATTCACAAGTTGTATTCCATATATCCTATAAAATATATCTTCACTACTAGTTTTAGATGTTCATAACAATGGCATTATATCTTTACAGGGAACTCTACTTACTAGTCATGTTCTTCAACAACTTTTTCTTCTTGGAAATATTACTCTACTAGATATGTCTTTCAATCTTCTTAACGGACCATTTTTTTAATCCATTTATGTGAGATGATATTGATTATGCAAGTGAGATGCAATGCACTTCTTTTTGTTTTTTCTAATGATGTACATAATGATGTAATTCATGGATGGATGAATGATGTGATGATGTATATATGAGAATTTTTTTGTAATGTATGCAAATGATGATGCAACTGATTATGCAACTATATGAGAATGATATTTTTTTGCTTAATGTCAAGTGTACTCAATCCATTAATGATAGGGATAACATCATTGTGAAATTTTTCCAAGCTTGGAAAACCCATAAACACAAATGCAAAAATAATATGAATGCAAGCTAACTTAACCATGTAGGTCTAATATGCAAATGTTGTCATTATAACAGTCGATTTGTTATGCTTTTTATCATCATTGAGCCTTTAAAATGTTGAAAGTGAGTACAAACATTGATGGTATAATTAGACCATGATGACCTGAGTACTACTTCCATGATTTTTGATATTGCAAGTTAACACAAGCATCTAGGTATAATTAAACCAAGATGACTTAAGCATTTCTCGCATAAATATACAAGAGTTAATCATTTTCCTATGCAAATTTGGAATGTCATCAATGATACTTTGTAGAGCACATCTCATGACAATCTGTACAATAATAGTGATCAACTCACAGACAACAGACAAAGAAAAATCACACTCCTTCCTAGCTACTCTAGTTCAATACATCATCGAGTTGATCCAAAGATATGACAAAAAATATCAAAGTACAACAGTTGAACATTCATGCTAACATGATAAAGCCATGATTTAGAAGGAACATCATCCATTTAAAGTTTGCTTTGCTTTGATTATTTTTTTTGTTTGTTGCTTGATGGTTGATGTGTTACTGATGGTGATTGATGTTCAATGTTGGGTTGCACTATGATCATTGTGTTTGTTGCATTGTCTTACTATTGTTTGCCTATTGGTTTAAGCTCAAAGTTTATTTTCCCCTAGTGATTTTTGGATTTTTCCCCTAGTCTAGGGTGAGACACGACCGCGATGCCAGGATATGTACATGAAGCTTTCCGATGATAGGAAGATTGATGACGGAAGCGAGTGGAAAAAGCAAATGGTTGGAATGCTCAAATAGATGGAAAAGGTAACCTATCACAAATAGTGCCTATTACCACGTTTTTCACTAAAAAAATTTATTGCACTTTTTCAGATTTTATGATTTTTTTTAATTTTAGTTTATTTTGTATTTTTTTGTTTTATTTGTATTTTTTTTTTGGATTTCGCTAGATATTTAAGATGGAATGAGATGATATGACTGACTGAAGGAACAAGATGGCTCACAATAGAGATAATGCAACCATGGATAAATGATAGATCAAAATGAAAGATTCACTACAAAACATGTCACACAAGCAACATATCTCTTGTTTAAAGATGATAATGGTTGATTGATTAAGATGTCAGGAATGATTGATTCCATAAGGCATGATGATGATAAGATTGATGATTTTTGATGATTGATTGAAAAAATATATGAGGATTGGATAATGTTTTACAGCTAGGCTCAAATATGATTTGCATGATAAGATCCAAGATTGCAAAGGGACATGATGAGATAATCTAGGAGATATGGATTGTAAGAAAGCAAGGATAAGGATAATGAATGGGATGATCAAGATCAACTCAATAAGATATAGACACAAGGCCCAAGTATTTTTCCCCTATTCCTCATCAAGACTAATGATGAGAAGAAAGGATGTATCTAGTAAGAATGATGGCATATGGATAAGATGAAAGATATGGTATGGAAGATATGGATAAAGCATATAGGATAAGATATATGATGTTCAAGAAGATCCTTAACTTTGTCAAGATCAAAGGTGGAAATGTGGAAGATAATATATGCATGATAGGAAGATGGAAGAAGGACTTAAGCATCAAGTTTCACAACCAAATATATCTCGAATGCATGCTCTAATAAACCATGTCAATGGGAAATTAGACTCCTAAATGTTGGAAAATTTAGTGTATGATGGGATAATGGATAGGAGGTTGAAAGTTTTTTTGATGGATATATGGAAAGGATGGCAAGATCATCATTTGCACACACCTTGAAGGGTGGTGGAGTGATGGAGGAAAAATGGATTTGGAAGGTGAGAGGTTTTTAAATGGAAGATTGGAGGAAGCTTTTGGATCAACAAATTTGGATGCCAATTTAGATTTTATTACTTCTATGAGACTTTTAGGAATCCACATGATTTTTGACTTTTATTTTTACTTTGTGGGCCTTTTCGGCCTTTGAGATTTTTCTCTTTTCTTTATGGGCCTTTGTGGCCTTGGGAATTTTTCCTTTTGCTTTGATGGGCCTTTGTGGCCTTTTGAAATTTTCTTTCGATTTATGGACCTTTGTGGTCTTTGAAATTTTCCTTTTTGCTTTGATGGGCCTTTGTGGCCTTTTTGATTTTTCATTTGATTTTGGATCAGATTTTCTTTTATTTTTGCATGCCTCTTCAAGGAGACATGTTGATCCTTTGATACATATGGAATTTGATATGGAAGATTTTGACATTTGGCACCCAAATTGCCTCCAAGAGAAATGGGAGGGATGGATTGAGATGAATGGTATGGAGGTATTATGGATGAGTGAGCATAGGTAGAATTTTGAAAGGGAATCAAGGATGTGTGCCTTTGTTGTTCTTAAGGGATAGAATATAGACCTAGGATAGATGGAAAGTTTGATGGACTAGGATGAGAACCTAGGATAGATGGAAGGTTTGAAGGACTAAGATGAGGACCTAGGATAGATGGAAGATTTGAAGGACTAGGATGAGGACCTAGGATAGATGGAAGGTTTGAAGTACTAAGATGAGGACTAGGATGAGGACCTAGGATAGATGGAAGGTTTGAAGGACTAAGATGAGGACCTAGGATAGATGGAATGTTTGAAGAACTAAGATGAGGAGCTAGGATAGATGGAAGATTTGAAGGACTAGGATGAGGACCTAAGATAGATGGAAGGTTTGATGAATTAGGATGAGGGCCTAAGATAGATGGAAGGTTTGGTGGATTAGGATGAGGACCTAAGATAGATGGAAGGTTTGGTGGATTAGGATGAGGACCTAAGATAGATGGTAGCTTTGATGGACTAGGAAACTTGGGTGTATAAGCAAGGCCATGGTAATATGGGTTTTCTTGAGAAAAAATGGGTTCTAGGATACCTTGTTCATGAAGAACTAATCCTTGTCCTTTGCAGTTCATACTTTGACACATTCGTTTACTAATGGGATATGTGTTGTTTGTAAAAAAATATGCAAGTCCATTTTGTGGAGGATATGGTATGGGTAAAAGGATAGGTGCTGGAAATAAACCGGAGCAGATAAAGGTGGAGGATCCCAATTTGTAGGTGTGGGGTTCATGGATGGCTAATATAGGTGTGATAGGATCTTGATATGGGGGTAATGGAGTGTTTTGATCTTGACTTGGAAAAGGATCACGAGGTGTAGAAGATGGAGTATCTTGCTCATTATTAGGTGTGGAATCATCATGTAGTGGTGTGAAAGGAATATCTTGATCTTGAGAAGGATGAACATCCTCATGGAATGAAGGGATATCCTCGAGTGGAAGCATATCTTGATCTTGATGAGGAAGGGAATCATGAGATTTTGTAGAAAGCATATCTTGATCATGAGAAGGTAGGTCATCATTAGATAGGCTGGAATAATTATCATGCTCCTAGGATGCAATGGAATCATGAGATGGTATGAATTCATTAGATGTGGTGGAAGGAGGACTTGGAAGAATATTTTTCTCTTGAGATGGAAAGGAATCATTGTGGATGAAAAGTGATAGAAGGGGATCATCATAAAATTCTTGAGAGATGGGGTCTTGGTCAACGATTGGAAGAACTTATTGAATTTTGGTATCAACAGATGTAGAGGGAAGAATATTTTGATCTTGATGTGTGGAGGAGTCTATGATAGCATGGTTTGGACTGAGAATTGACATGAATCATTGGATATAGAAGATATGATAGAAGAAGGTGGTTGGATGAAATCATTAACTTGGGTGAAAGAATCGTAAGATTTATTTTGACTTATGGGAGATGAAGATAGATGCATGACAATGGTAAGATTGTTCAATATCATTTGTGTTTGAGGACTTAGATTTGGGCTTATTTAACTTCTAAAAAAATTCAAAGACATTGAATTTGGATGATGTCAGAGGAATAAGAACAAATGTCTAGCAACAAATATCTCTCTATGGTTTCCCTTTGCATGTCGATGATATATTGTTTAAGGTTTTGCATTTGTTGAGTTAAAGCATTCAATTGATCCTCGTCTATTTTAGGTTGATGAAATCTATGAAAATAATTTCCTTCAGCCTCATCCATGATGGTTTTATGTTTAGGAACTTTAAGATGCTAGATCTTAGTTTAGTTTGGAGAAATTTCACTCGTAAGTGTTAGTTTCAACAAGTTTAAGACTCTGTTGTGGTTGAAGAATGCTTTTATTCTTGAAAAGATCCTTAATTCTGGTTCAAACTGATGAACAGGGGATGAATTTGGCTCTCTGGTTTGATGTTAACTGGATGCACTAAAACAGGGCCTGGATGTGCTAGATGATTGCATAGATGCACTAAAATAGAGACTAGATGCGCTATATTGTTCCTTGGATGCGCCAGAAAATGGACTAAATGCGCTAAAAGGTGTTGTGAGTGCACCAGAAAACATACTCAATGCACTGGACAATAACTCAAATGCGCTAGACAGTGGGTTCAATGTGCTAAAATATGTTAGGGATGTGCTACACTGCCCCTCCTATATGTGATTTTGACTGGGTATCCTGTAGGTGTATGTGCTAAAAGGATCTACAAATGAGCTAAAACATGGAACAAATGCACTAGAAGAAGAGCTATATGTGCTATTATATGGGACATATGCGCTAGAAAAAATAAGTGATGTGCTAGACAAAGAAATGGATGTGTCAGAACAGTGAATGAACGCGCTAAACTGGAAGTTTTCAGTGTTTTTGACAATCTGTCTAGTTGTTTTTCTTTGAATCTAAAATTTTCTAGGGTGTAATCAGTTGAACAATAAATTTTACTTGGTTTCTAGTTTGCAAATTATGTGAATTAAGTAATTTAAATGGATAATTTCTTGAATTATGACTTCAAACACAACACCAAGTTGTCCAACAGTTGTGTCAAGCCTAGTAACTAAACATTGAGTTTGTATTCAAGAATCTAGTCTGATTCCTTCGATTTCCATAGTTAGAACACAGGAGAAGACAATTCAAGCACTTTTCTATTCTCGAGGGTCACTTAAGATACCACAACCCACATCTTAAAACTATATCAGCTCACACAATCATGTCACCCCCTAGAGTGTGCCCATGTTTTTTCCTTTCTTGGGTCTTAACCAAAGCTAGATCCTTCACTTTTGGCCAATAATCTCTGATGGTTATATGGTGAGTATCTTGGGGGTAGATTATTCCCTCCCCTTGCACTATGATATAGAAAGTGTTCAGAAACTGACTCAATTGGCTTCTACACTAAGGTTCGTAACAAGGGTTTTTTGTTTGGTGCAGAAATAGATAAACTCCCTCAAGAGACCTCCCAACCTTTAGAACAAAGGCTTTTGGGATGGTTATCTTGCACACTACCATCGAATTGTAGACTTTCCCCAAATTCTCTTTTGATTATAGTGGGTCATAAAACTTGGCTTTGGTTGTTCCCACTTAGGTCGTTCACGTAGGGTGAGTACTTTTCCCACTACAGTAGGCCTTCTAAAGGTGTTAAAAAATCATAAATAGTGAGTCTAACATTTTGATCACCCAGTAAAGGGGAGAGAATAGGCCTATCACTTTCTATCATAGTAGACGAGGGGTTCAATTAAATTTTTAATTAAGCTAGATTCCTATCTTAATCAAAAGAAAGCAATAATATTTCTAGCCCCTGCAAACACCATTAGTAGTTTCAACAAATGTCTTTAACAAGTGTATTTAGTACAACAGATATCAAATGCTTTTTCTTTCACTTCAATGCTCCATGTTCCTCTTAAAACCTGCAATAAATTCTCAAAATGTTAGATTAGATCAAGAAATAAGAAGTTATAAGGGCTAGATGAAAGATTAAGCATAAAACCCTAAAACTTAGACCAAGTTATACTGTGATTTGACTTTAGGTGTAAAATTTAAAATTTTAACTCACAAAAATTGAGAAACACCTACACCATTGCATAGCTTATGAAATTCTACCCTATTTCAAAACAAAGCTTCAAAAAAGACCTCTATATGACCAAGATATGGCCATTTTAAGATTGACTATAAAAGTGCTAAAACAGTCATCAAATGCACTAAAAGAATGTTGTATGAGCTAAAACAATCATCAAATGCGCTAAAATAGTCATCAGATGCACTAAAATACTCCTTGAATGCACCTAAAGATGTGATGTATGCACCGAAAGATGAGTTGGATGCACCGTAACAGGAGCTGGATGCACTATAAGATGTTTTAGATGTGCGAAAGAACTCACAGTTGCGCTAAAAGAGATTCGCATCTAGCCTATAAAACAACTTTTCTAGAAAACATGAAAAATGGGGTTAGGCCCCACAATGGGCACCAAAAATGTAATATGTGAATTGTGAGAGTTAGTAAATCAATAATCAAACACACAAAACCAATGAAACGTATTACATTAGAGAATTTAATCACAAAACTGAATCAAATTGAAAAAAGAGTAAATTCCTAAAATCATTTCATTGTTCTCTATTCTCAAGGATTCATTAAATCATGTTGGCTCTCAGATTTGTGTATGCACTATGATTGTTAGAATGACAACTTGAGAAACAAGATGCTATTCAAAATGCAAGAATCTAGTTCCTACATGATTTAATAAATTGTATCATAATGTTGAATGATGTTATGATATTAAAGGCTGCAAATGATAATGGTGATTGGATAATGATGCTAAAGACTATGGTGGAAATTTTCTATGAAAGCTAAGATGATATGTAAAATGAAAACAATACAATAAGACATGATTCTAAACTAAAATGATTCTACAATGCTCAAATGCTAAATGCTAAATTGATCTATGCTCATTAAATGCTCTCAATATTTCTGCATAATAAGTTTACTCAAAGATGTGATTGTAAAATGTTGTAGAATGGGCTTGTATTTATAGGATTTCCAAAGCATCTTTTGATGTGGTAGAAATCAACGGTCAAGATTTCAGCATGAGAGATGAACAGTGGAGATGGAAGAAGTTAGAAAGAATCATGGAGGATGTTCCCTTGACTATGAACACCATGCCAAGTGTCCAAACTTTGTTTTGGAATTGGTTGAGGATAATTCCCATTTAAATATTAGACATATTTAAATTCATGTGACACTTGATGATGTGGCAAGAAGAAAAGTTGGAGACATGTGCCTAAATTCAAATTGGGAATTTAAATTTAGTGAGAAGATTATTAATTAAATAAAACAAACTATTGACATTTGTTTATTTAATTAAATTTAGAAGAATGTGATTTAAGATGGTAGAATTAGAAAAGTGTGAACTGTATAAATAAATTTAGAATTTATTTATAAGTAGATGAAACAAAAGATTTATTAATTAAATAACTGGTATTTAATTAATTGATTGTATTGACCGATTTTGGGTGTATACAATGATGATGATGGATAGATGGATAATGTAGAGAGAAATCCTTACTAAACATGTCTACTTGATAGATGGTAGATGGTGTTTACTACACATGGCACCTGTAAATAGGTTTTTCACCATCGTACTTGTCCAAAGCACCACTAAAGTGGTTCTCACTAGAGGATGTTTTTTATCTTTACTATTTTTCTTTCTTTTTGAATTTTTCTAAACATGGTGTCTATAAATAGGTTTTTCATCGTGGTAGTTTCAAAAGGAATCACCAAAGTGGTTTTTACCATTCAATAGATTATTTCTCTTTAATTTTTTTCATGTTTTTACCTTGTGATAATCCAAGGATAAAGCATGAAACTTTTTGAGGTGACTATTGTTGATGGGTTCTTTTAAGGGATCACCTTCAAGTGTTGAAAGTTGGTAAGCTCTTGACTTAGATTGATCTGATGAAAAATGGTCCCAACTAATTAGGTTCAAGTTATCCCTTGTTTTCTTGAACTAGTGCCATTCATGAACGTCAGCATTAACTATTTTATTTAGGATCTTAAGGATAGTTTTGTTAGATGCCTCAGCTTGACTATTGTCATAGGAGTAGTATGGTGTTGAAAAGTAGTAAACTAGATACATAATTGTGAGAAAACACTTTAGACATCTTGATTTTTGAAGGGTGTACCATTGTCTATGATGATGGCATGGGGAACACCTATAGACACGTAAAATATACTGATTGACATCGTGCATCTGATCCTAACTTACTAACATCGTTTCTTCTTGAATCATTCCTCGGTCTAACCGTTTAATCAAATTCCCCTATCTGATTAAATTCATCAATATTTGTCTCTTAATTAAATAAATCATTTTATCTAATTAAGTCACTTTCTCTTGTTAATTTAATCAATCCATCTGATCTAATTATCCCTATTTAATTAAATAATCAATTTATTTGATTAAATCTCTAAAGTCTATCCATTAAATTAAATAAATTAAAACCTTATTTGATTTAATCTAACACCATACCTTTTAATTAAATAAATCAAAATCCTTATTTAATTAGCCTCTTATCATATTCCTCTCTTATCGATTTAAATAAATCCATAAATCTAAGTCAAATAAATCACATGATCTAATCTCCTGTTAAATTAATTAACCCTTGATTAATTTAACCTCATCTCATGTCACATCCTCTAGATAATGCAAGTTGCACATGAAAATAGATTTAATTCATTTATTAAATTTATATTTTCCTCACAAGGCATCTTTTGGAATATTCTCTCAATTTGAATTCAAAAAATTCCAAGTCAACATGTACATCCAACAAGGCATTTAAAATCTCTTACATGTCCTTTGCCTTGAGCCAAGTGGCATTTATTGCATTTTCCCTTCCCTCTTGCATGTCATTTTAACAAATTTGAATTTCAAATATTGGCATTTATTGGCACAAACCCCAAATATTGCACAACCATCATCCATTCATAGCTTGACAAGTGGCACCATATCATTGGATGAATGTTAGTCCCACATTGCTCAAATTTGGACATTCATCCATCTTGAAATCCTATAAATAAAGAGCTCATATCCTCATTTAAGGATCCACAATCCAAGCAAAGTTACCATGCTCAAATATCTCTTGAATTCCATCCATCATCATTGAGTCATAGCTAGGTTTTTCAGATTTTTGGCTTAGAGTCTTCATTCTTCATCAAGAAAGTGGATCAATCTCTTCAACATTCGAAGCTTGCAACCTTAGGAATTGGGAAAGGGCCAATTTTCACATCAAATTGGCACCAATTCCCCCATGAGATCTAGCGTTTGCTTTTCTAATTAGGATTTTACCTTGTTTTTGTCATTTGCATTGTGTTCTTCAATATTTTCTTCCTAATTTGAATTTGTAAATGGATTTCATGGGGAATCCTTGTTTTATCTTGCAAATCCTTGTTTAAATCATTTATTCATGTTGTTTTGCAGGTACTAGGAAAAGGGTTTGCACAACACCATACCAAAAAATTAGGTAGTTAAGGATGAATTTCACTATCTATTTTCTAGTGATATACATTAATGGGATACCTTCTATCCACTACATAAGTTACTTAGTGGTGGTGATAATGAATTTATGGCCATTGGATGAGGTGGGGGAAATCTGGCTTATGAGGTCAAGTCTCATTGTAAAAGGGGTCATGGTGTAGTGATGAGTTGTAACTCTTAGGATAGTGCGTGAATAATATCTCCATGCTACAAACACTATAGACATTTATTTGCAAACTAATGTGCCTCTTGATCCATGGTAGGCTAATAGTATCATTTCCTTAGTATCTTTTTAGTATGGGTAGGTCCACTAGAATTTGAATCACAATTACCTTCACGTACCTCATGTAGGAAATTTTTAACCTCTTCCAAGTTTAGACACCTATGTAATATGACATCAAGAATCTTTCTATATAGTGTGTCACCAAGAATGGTGAAATAAGATGAGCAACATATAAAAAATATTTTATTTAGAGGTTAGTTTGGGAGGGATGGTGTTATCATGTAGGTAGGTATAAATTTCATGGTACCAAGGGGAATCTAGACCAACAATTTTGCACACAAATTATGAATCTGAGACATCAAAGATGAGAACTAGAATTTATTCAATTAGAAACTCACATCTCTAACTATTATGTGGCATATCTAGGAGATATCTAATATTTTCCATAGCATCTACAACCTTATTGTTTAATCTAGGTATTTTTTCAAAGGAGAAAGTAAAAAATATTATTTGAAGTTGTTGACCATTCTCTTATATGGCAATAATTTAGTTTCCTTTGTCTAATAATCACCATTAACTTGTCTAAAAGCCAGAAATGAATCACTATAGATCTGTAACTTTTTGATTTTCCATTAGATCACCATTCTAAGTCCTATAATAAGTGATTCACACTTAGCAATGTTATCAGTCATGGAAATGTTAACCAATATGATTTTGGAATACAACCACCTTGAGGGGTGATGAATAGGAATCCTACCCCTAAACCATGTTGTGTATTGATCTATTGAAGCGCATTATGTTGATTTATAGGGGTGATGGTGAATACTAATTCATCTACAAATTCTAATATGAAAGTATTATCATTATGTAAATGTGCTTTAGCTAACTAATTTGCAATGGCATGTCCATTTATTTCCATTTTTTCTACATAGTCTATGTATAACTCTCAATATTATAACCCACTTAGCCATGCAACTCATGAGTGTTTCTTTTAGATAAAAAATACTTCAATAGATCAGCTTTTGAGATGATCTTAGATTGGTGATTAACCACATAATGTGAGAGCTTTTATGATGCAAAGATGACCGCTAAACATACTCACTCAATAGGAGTATAATTAAGCTCATATCTTGCTAATGTCATTTTTTGTAATAGACCTCTCTCTCTTTTCTATAGTTAACATGTTATGCCAAGAGAGATCCTAGTGCTACTAATGCCTCTAAAATATATAATATCCATGGTATATAATTGGAGGCATCAATACTTTGGTGAAGCTAGATAAGCCTTAAGTTATTGAAAGGCTTGTTGACACTTCTCATCCCATTTGAATGTGACATATTTATGTAGGAGATGAGATAATAGATGATATCTATTTGTTAATTATGTTATTAATTGTCTAATGGATTGTAGGTTTTTTTAGAGACTATGAATTGCTTGAGATTCCTTTAGGGAGGCATCTCAATTATGGCTTTCACCTTTGTGAGGTAAACTTAAATACTATTGTGCATGTTTTGCACACACGCCCCATTGTGGTTAAGGACTCCCTCTTTTCGCTCCCGATGGGCTGCTTTTCTCCCATCTCATTTTGTGTGCCCCCTTCCTAGAGACTAAATTGATCATGTGCCTTCAAACGATCAAATTCCCCTGACCAAATTCACCTACCTGAGTTTTTCCAAGTCTTTTGCTTTTTCAAAAGTGCCCCTACGGGTTTCACTTCGCTCGTTGCCCAGACGTCCTCCAGGCCTCACTGGCCCATAGCTGCGGGTTGCCTCATGAGGGTCATCATTCATGTTTTGATGTTGAGTAGCGACCAACACCCAACTTTTGTCCGCATGGCGGGCTCCACACTTGGTTTCTCTGTTTGAGCCTTGACTAAGCATCCAAACGAGCGTGAGATTCTACATCTCACCTAACCTGGGTCCACCATACAAAGAAATCAATGCACACCATTAGTGGCAATTGGCCCATAAACGTTGCTCCATGCCCTTGATTTTACCTAGGGCATTCAAATCTGGAGAGAAGCAAAGTCCCCCCTTCCATTTTTCGCTCTTTCCTTCTTCCTACTAACTTGGTCCCTACTTCCTCGATTCGCTTTTTCCTTCATTTTTTAATTTGAGCACAAGTTTCCTATGGATTTGGGATGTTTTTTTGGTGCCTAAGTGAACTACCAAGGTTTCGCTAAGTTTCAAGAAGTTGTAGAAATTTCATTCCGGAACCCGGCCCCTCTATGGCTATTTCCGGAACTTCGTCTCTCCTTTGTTGTTTTGACATTTTGTCCGTCCCCAGGGTTCTGGCTTCTGGAAGCCGGCCCCTCCATGGCCGTTTCCAGAACTTCATCCCTCCTTTTCCATTTTGACTTTCCATCCACCCCCGACATTCCAAATTCTGCAACCCAACCCCTCTATGGTTATTTCTAGAACTCCATCCCTCCTTTTTCGTTTTGACCTTTCGTCCGCCCCCAGCCCCTCCGTGGCCATTTCTGGAACTTCGTCCCTCCTTTTTTGTTTTTACCTTTCATTCACCCCCGGAATTTTGGCTTCTGGAACCCAGCCCCTCCATGGCCATTTCCCTTGGGGAATGTTGTCCCCCATTTGATGTATGCCTTCCATCCATCACTCGACTTTGCACCCACCCCCCTTGGGCATGCATTAATGTTTATGGTCCAAATGGGCCCCAAATATGAATATTATGATCTTTTGATGATGCATGAATTCATCTAACAAGGAGTTTGTAGGATTTGACTAACATTTGTCTTGATTTGTGTATGAATGCACTTATGGCACTTCATGTATGCAGGATTCAAGGAGCCTACCGCGGGTCCGTCGGGGAGACCAATTGAGAAATATGAACAAGGAAAAGGCACACGGCTCCTGTCACCATTCATTTTATGCCCACCTTTCCTCATAACACCCATCAACAAGGTCAGTGTTAGAAGAAGTTATATGTTGAGGAAGTCAATGACAAAAAAGAAAGGGGGTGGCCTTGAAGAAAGCATGAGGGAGTTGTCCTACTTTTCACCAGATGATGATGATTTGTCCACCCAAATCAATAGCAACCAATCCATTGATTCCAGTCATCGACAGGCCCATTTGATCAAATGAAGAACACTGCAAACACATCAAGTAAGAGAGTAGCCTTCAAGTAGTTTCAGCTATAGTGAAAAGGGAAATCAACAAGAGGACAAAATTGCTAGAGTGCATGGCCACTACAAGACAAAATAGGGAAAAGAAAAAAGATGTATTTTAAATTATTGAATATTGTGGGGTAGGTGAAGCCCTAATGTAATTGAATCTGAGCCACACAATGTAATTCAATCCTAGCCATTCATTTGGGCTTTGGAAAACTATAAATAGGGGCTTTCCCCTCATTTGTAAAAAGGTTGGAGAGTTGGTGTAAAAAACATTTGCAGCAATAGAAGACAACATTGCATGATTTTATGGATGTTCTCTTTGATTTTTCTCATCTTGCATGCATGGTTCTACTTCCATGTTAGTTGTAGTGTTAGTTTCTTGAATGGAAGTGGTTATGGTGATTGTTGTTTTAGTATTTGATGAATTTCCAGCTCATGCTTTTTGTGGTTCATTGATGATGAATCACTTTGCAAAGCTAGTATGAGCTTCCTTCCTTTATTGTTTCAACTTAGTTCGATTGCATGTGCATGATGTGTGTGTGTAATCTGAAAATTTGTAATCCTTAGAAGATTGTGCTAGTTTTTTGTAACTGTAGGATCCTCTTGGCCAAGCAAAACCCAGTTTAGGGAGTTTGTCTACTATAGCAACCTCCATGATCACTTTTCATTAGTAGTTTCAAATCCAGGAACCTCTTCTCTTCCCTACCCCTTTCCCTTTTTTTTAATAAGTGACCTTAGGAAAGGTTCATTGCACATTGTAAAACCAAATTTGATGATAAAATGGAGTTCTAGACTGTTGTTTGAACCTGTAGCAACTAAGCAAAAAATTTGCACCTTAAGAACTCCATTTGTAGATCCAACTTCCCCACTTTGTACCTCATCCGTAATTCTGCCTTGTGATTCCAAAAAATCACATGAAATAACTGAGATATTCCATGCAAGTCATGACCTAACACCCAAGAGACCTTGGGGTGATTTTTCAGCAGCTTGTTGTTGGAGATTTCCTTTCAAGAGAGGTAGTGCATCTACGCACTTCCTGTGTTGAGAAAGTGTGCAAAACACCCATCAACAAATACCTCTATGACATGTAATGTATCCTAATAGCACTAGTACAAAAACAACAATATATGACTAAATAAACTACTAAAAATTGCATATAAATGACTAATTTTGGTCATGTGACCACTAGTAGTTTATTGCTGGTCATTTATAATGTGACCAAATTTATGACTAAACTATTTTAGTCATTTATTTAGTCATTAATTTAGTCATTGATTTGGTCATTGATTTGGTCATGATTTAGTCGTTAATTTAGTCATTGATTGTTGTTAACTAGTCATTTATTTAGTCATGGTAGTGATTTACTTAGTCATTAATTTAGTCATATATTTAGTCATTGATCAATTTGGTAGTATATTTAGTGGTTAATTTAGTCATTGATTGTTGTTAGTTGGTCATTTATTTAGTCATTTATAAACTGAAATAATCATAAAACTTCAACAAATCTGCTCAAAGGATTGAAAATAATTCACTATATATTCAAACTGTATATAAAATATGTTACAAAGAACTCTATATATAGAGTTTTGAATCCTCAAAGGATTGGAAATAATTCACTTTATATTCAAACTATATATAAAATATGTTACAAAAAACTCTATATATAGAGTTTTGAAGATAAAATCTTTCACAGTGTGCAAACTGTTGATTTATTATGCTTTTAAAACTGAAAAAAACTAAAACTAAAACTAAAAATCCATTGTGTGAATACATGTCTTCAATGATGCCATTGTTGCACATGGGGTGGGTTGTAAATTCATCTAGAAAGCACTGGTTTTGCATTTTCTCCTTGCTCTGTACCTGTCCACAATCAAAATGACTTAGAGATTTTATCTAGAAATTCTGAGTTAGAGATTTCAAATGTGGTTCAAAATGACTTATCCCTTTCAAAGTGAAGAATTTCACAAGGATGATCTTTCCAAGGGACAAACTTAGCAAAAAGTTTAAGATGTTTTATTTAAAAAAAAAAATTAAAAATAAAATAAAATCTCCCTTTATAAACTAATAATACCTACAATAACATAAACTTAAAAACTAATAATAAACAATAAAATAACAAATAAATAAACTTCAATTCAAAAGAACAATATAAATTAAAAAGTAAAAAATAAATTTTACCTCTTCCTCAAAATCAAGTGCTTCCTTACATAACTGTTCTTTCTAAAACACGATACCAAGGAAGACTGCAAATAGTTCAATCTGAAAATATTTTTAAATGACTTGCTAAACAATATTAAACACTTTCATGTTTACTCCCAGAAACTATGGAATAATGCATTCAGTGAAAGGACAAAAAAAAGCCATTTTCCCCAAATTTGGTCAATTTTTAATGGGTTTCCCTAAAAAAGATGAGCATCTGCAAGAACAATGTCTCCAAGTTTAATGCTAATTATTTCAATAGAAACAAGTATGGATGCATCCTCTTCACACCACTGACCATGTCTTCTCCATTCATGTAGCTACAAAAAAATAACCGAGCTCTAAATTTGAAAAACAAAAAACCTGAGATAATTAATATATTCATACATTAAAAAATATCAGTTTATCTTCCAAAATTTAATTATCAGTCATGAAAATGGAGAGAAATAATAGTTATGCCAGAGGGAACGACCTGTAAAGGCATATTGATGGCTATCTTGCAGCCATATCAATGCAAAACAATTAAATGAATCTCAAATGTTTCTGCTCCAGACTCCTCCCTGGTATTGACCTTTCACTTCTCCAATTTGGTGAGCTGCAGCCTGCAAATAAGGTTTCCATGATGGTTTTTGGAGTATGTTCATTAAAATGAAAGTTTTGTCAATCCTAATAATGAGCACATTCAGGTTTAAACAATTACGACATCCTTTACCCTACATAGTTAAGTATATATCAACATATTTAATATATGTATAATACATTTTTTTATAAAGTCAATTCTTTCCTTTAAAAGGAATCTAGAAGCTCTAAATCCGGATATTTTTAGATCTATTGTTCATTTATTGCAAATAGATTGAAACAACAACTATAGGGAGAGGGAGATTGATAGTTCACTCACCATGTCGTGCTTCCACATTTTGCATACATTTCTACCAAGCATTTCCAAACATAATATCTGATCGAAATCCACCTTCTATTATTCGTGATGGATGTACATACCTTGCTCCAAAACTCTCATTTTATTGTAGGTAGGGAGGATGCTAGAAAAGTTTGTGGGATCTAGCTTTGCACTTGCCAAAATTACATTTTCTTGAAAGTTTCTAAGGTCTCCGCTCTCCTATTCTCTTCCTTGGTATTGACCTTTCACTTCTCCAATTTGGTGACCTGCAGCCTGAAAATAAGGTTTCAATGAGGGTTTTAGAGTATGTTTTAAAAATGAAAATTACAGCCAAGATCTTAATATTGACCACATTTAGGTTTTAACATGCATCCTTAAAAGTTACGGCCAAGATCCTAATACTAAGCACATTTAGGTTTTAACATTAGGGCTCTTCATCCTTGCTAATGTGGATTTTAAATCAATGAAATCCTTTACCTGCGATTTTGCTACTTTCCCCACCGCTATTGGTTTCAGATCCTCCAAAATCTTTTGGTTTTGACCTTTCACTTCTCCAATTTGGCAAGCTACAACCTGAAAATAGGGTTTTGACGAAGGGTTTAGAGTCTGTTTATTAAAATGCAAATTACTGGCAAGAGTTGTTTATTAAAATGATTCAAAACTATAGTGAAAGGCTAGAGGGAATCAAAGCTAAAGCTTGCTCACTGAGCAAATCAAACTAATTCTTTAAACACCTTAATCATTTTTGCAATTCTTAAGATTTTTCCCTATATGTTGTTGTTGCTTCCCTGCCATGCAAGCAAAGCAAGACAAAAATAATTAAAATGTACTAAGATAGTAAGAGTTGTATTAATATAATGATGAATGAACTCCATTGCATAAAATTTTATTGAAAAAAGAAAGTATCATGTAACTAAATACAAAAAAACCATCTTACAAATTTGCACAGCAAGCACAACCTACGAATTGGATTCAAATTTTCCTAAAAAAGAAAAAAGAAAAATAGTAAATATGACAGTTTGAGACACTAACTTTAAATGATGAATTTCTCAACTCCATTGCATAATTTTTTAGTGAAAAAGGAAAGTACCATGCAACTGAATACAAAAAACTCATCTTACAAATTTGCATAGCAAGCACAACCTATGAACTATTATAATTTTGCTAAAAATGAAAAAAATCAAAATAGTAAATATTAAACTACACACTAGAATCTAATTTTGTGGAAAATGAGAAAATTGGTGAGAAAAAGTACCTACAGTGCATCCTTATAGCATCTTGTTGCATTCTATACAAGATGCATCCCTATACAAAAAAATGACTATTAAATATCATGGTAAGAAATTTATGAAAATTATGCCAAATGTTGCACTCAACAGATATTGCATTGGTAAATACAAATATGTAGCATAAAACGACAAGAACATGCAACATGAGTTCTATGGATTATTATGATATTCTGCTTGGAAGGATTTATCAGCAAGATTGCAAATCAATCTATAATGGATATTGTAATATGCATCCTTTTGGTAAAGAAAAATGTTTTGACTTGCTAATGTAACTAAGCAGTCAACTATTTTTATCATCAAAGAAGTTCAATATTAAGAATTTAAGACCCATCTCCACTTTACCATTAAAAGAAATGCAAGATATTCTAGTTGCATTTGAAGGTGTTTATTAAGATTCAATAGGCCTTCCACCTACTAGAGGCATTTCTCCATCAATCTAATTTTGCAATTTCAGCTAATGAACCATTCTGTTTACAGGATATTCATTATTGGGATGCAGAATTGAAAAAATAGCTTGCTCAATCAATCTATGAGTGAAGTATCCAAACCAACACTTCTCCAAGAAAACTTCCAGTTCCACTAAATCTAAGCAAAGACATTTAATGGAGCTATGTACATATTAAAAACTCCTCAAAAAATACAATAAAAGAACAAGTACAATTTCCACCAAAAATGAATATTCATTGGATCAAATTATAGGAACCAAACCAAGCCTAGCCTACCTCCAAATCACATTGAGTATGAATGCCCCTTTGGTAAAATTTCAAATGACAAGACACAATGAGAATGTGGAATACAAGATTATATATGAAAATGATGCACAAGTACAAATGATTCAAATGAAGAAAAACAACCGAACTAAGAAAAGCAACACAAACCACAAAACACCACTCATCATCATACTCTCTACCTTCTCCATGATCTAATTTCACACCTTTTACATCAATGGAAACATAACCATACTCATGAGATGAGGAACTAGATGTAGATTTTCCTATAGAACTCTATTATATATATATAGAGTTAAGAGATTATATATATTCTTATCACTAAGATCAATATTCCTTACAAGATACATGCAATTCAGAAAAATGTAGAGTTGATAAACCAGTATTTTTGTAGCTAACACCAATATTCCTATAAGTAGGTCTTTGATGTACATCCGATTGGGATATTGTTGGAAGATCATGAAATTATCTTCAGATCATTTGGTATTTTTCAAGGTCGTGTTAGAAATTTTGTAGGAGAATCTTGAAGTTATTGTCACAAAATTTGCATACCATAATGTCTTAATGATGTGAAGTTATGAGGGGTTGATAGCATCCATGGATTGTCTAAAACTGATTCCCAAAGGAAAATCCACACCCCAAATACTGATGAAATGAAATAAAACCAAAGTAAGTTTTCAAAGGCTTCTTCATAAACAATATCAAAAGATGCTACAGACAAATTATTCCAGTATCTATCTCTCTTTTAACATTCACTGTACTCAAATTTATTGATTAACTCCAATGCTCAGAGCACTTTGACCCTTTGCACTTACCTTCCGAACAATTTCCAATCTTGGATTTAACCCCAAATACATAATTTATCATCTCAAATTTGTCTTTTCTAGACTTCATCCTTGTGCAACATGATAACAAGTAGGTCAAGCACTGACCATGGAATTGATTCTTTGAAGGAGGTCTATTGATGGCTTTGTTTTAATGCCTTCATCAAGAAGGCTAGCTAATTTGATGACCATCTTATGCATTAAGTGCTTTAGTGCATACCCATTGTTAACAATGCAAGAGAAGATTGTACTCTTTAGTTTCATGCAAGAGAAAAAGAAGGTATTTTCTAACAAATTGTGTATTTCTTAGCTACTTTTCTCATTTCTTGACTTCTTTGTGTTAACATCTCTACGAAAAAGAAAGAGAAAGAAAAGAAAATTAATGTCCACAAATGATAAAAAATGGATCAACAATACTAGAACATACAACAGGTACAGTAGCAAAGGACTAAGTCCATAAAAGAGGCCCTAGACAAAAAGCAAACATAAACATCATCTACTCTAAAATCAGCAAACCCCCATGCAAGGACAGTAATACAAGAGGAGAGGGAGGACCCCATAAGATGATAACAGAAAACCATCTAGATGAGCAACCAAAATCCTCAAGTGTCCATGCTCTAAGATGCATTGGAGGAGCCAAGAAAAATGCCATCATACATAGTGGGAGTACCAATGCAAAGTCTAAGAATGCTATCCAGACATATAGACAGTTGCAGCTCATCTAATAGGCCAATCAATGATCCATTGAATCAAGGAAAGAGATTGAAAACTTAAGCAGGAAGATACAACTATATTTTCAATTGGCTAGGTCATGTAGCAATGATTATCAAGGCAGCTAGCTTGGTAGAAGGACAACTTCATGATTACTCAAATGATTTTTAGGGGGTGAACATGTAAGTATGTGACTGTATCCTACTTTTCTCTTCTCTTGATCAATCACACATGCTAAGCCTAACAACCATTACAATATGTTTCTACAGATCAGAAGACAACAGAATCACATAGACATAATTAGACTATCACAATAAAAAAATAGAACCCATCTATTTAGCTTGCAAAATTATCACAAAAAAAAACAAGAGGAAACACAAAGAATATCATCAAAAGTTAATGCAATTTTAGCAACGTTGAACACTTTTTCTACTCCATAGAAGGAACCATAAAGTGTAGTGGCAGAAATAGGTACTTGGTGTTGCAACTATACAAAACATTTGTGACGAGTGTTTTCCTCTTGCTATTCCAATCTTAACTGATACCCAATAGTTCCTTCCAATTTTCAGAATATCCATTTTGCGTATGTCATGAAAACTTAGCATTCCATGAGAGTATATTTATTTGAGACATTTGTCAAATAGTTTTACATGCTTTTTGCATGTTCCAACACTTTGCATACACGTCTACTAGAGGTCTTACAATTGCAAATTCTGATGAAATTCCCTTTATTATGCTTTGATTTGGAAACCTTAGCAGCAAGGGTATTGTGGCAGAAAACCCAATAACAAGGGCTCAACTTCCTTCATGATTATCACAAAGCACCTATAATATCTTCTTGACATATAATTCTCACATAGTCTGCTATGAATTTTTTTGTCATGCAAATACACAATAAACCATTACCAAAATCCTACAACTATTGAAAACCATGAGTATGTTCTTTATGCTAGTGATAAGGATTAATAGAATGAGAAGACCTGTTAACCCTTTTCCCTTCCATGTGCCTACGTAGACATGAGTTGTAAACCATATCTCACTGTCCTGTCATGCTCTATTAGCTGCCATATCAAAGATGATATGGTAGCTAATAGAGCATGCCAAGATAGTGAGATATGACAGGGTATGATGCCTTTTAATTGCAAGTAAGGGAAATTGTTGTTGCATAAGAGCATGGAACAACATGGTCTAAAAGATTAAAAGGCCATCACAAAGACATCAAGGTTGGAATGAGATTCAAATTTGTTGCAGGTAGCCCTACTTGAGGATACCTTATTAGTCTTGCCAATTCAATAAGAGCAATTTGCCTTTATTATTGCAACGTAATAGATGTTGCTCTCTATTATTGTAACATTCTCCTAAGTGCCTTAAGCCATGTTTGCAGAGATATTGCAATCCAAGGAACACAAAGGATAGTCTTCATATCAAAGGGGCAATTTTCCTAATGAAAGCCACAACCATGATGAAGAACAACAGGGCAATAACTACAAATGAAAGGGAAAATATGAGGGGGCATGAGTTAAAGGATTCAAAAAAGTTTATCTACATGTTCACTACTTCGGACTATTTCCAATGCTTCCAGTCTATTTTCTCATAGAGAAGAGGAGGTCGGTTCTTACTCAACACTTAAACCAAAGTTCTCTCCAAGAGATAGTCAAGATTTTCATACTAAAATTTGGTCGTGCTCTTGAAGGGGGAGTCTCAGAAATAGAGTCAATAGACAAGTGCACTGGCATAAAGAGAATCAACATAAACACAGGAAAAGACAATCAAAGACATAAATTGCAGACTTGTGAGGAAAAAGGGATAGATATTACAATCTGATATAAAGGCTATTAGCACAGTCACTTATCCTTATGAGGGAGGGAAATATTTTGTACATGAACAACGTCTATGTATGAAGGTTGTTTAGGTTGATAAAGGAACAATCATCCATAACATCATTCACCTTATAGCAAGGACTATGAAAGAGTAGATTAATGGTGTGAATGGACAGTCATTTCAGAGTAAAAGGATGGTGTATTCCTGTAGGGTCTAATTTGCATTTTCTTGTCTCTTGAGGAGTGTTGTTGTCAATACCTTCTAAAGAATGCATGGCAAAGAAATCATCATAGTTTTAGTTATACCTTATTAGCAGTGAACGTGAAGGTTTGTGCAGTGGAATAGTCTTGTCTATGTCTGCACTTCTGGCTGATGAATCCCAAGATAATACTTCAAATGCTAGTTAAGGTGGTTTTTCACTGTCTTTTAAATCTGGGTAGCATAATTGAGAGTTATAGAGGTTACTAAATAAACATTGAAGGCATGCTATGAGGAACAGTGGTACGCATCCTAGATAAAGATTGCAAGTCAAGAAGATGAGGACAAAGAAGGGAAGTCCATTTAAAAGGAAGCCAAGGCATCATTGGAGGGACAATGTACAGAGAATAAGGCAGAGTTTAGATGACTCCCAAGGACATGATGACAGTAGCAGAGAAGTTTTTTCTTGTAAGTAGGAGGTCAAAGACACCAAATAAAAGAAAGGAGCCTGAGACAGACCAAGTGGGAGGTTTATCAGGAAGAAAAGCATGACAATGTATGGTGAGAAAATAAACAATGACCTAAAGTATGACAGAGAATATGAAGGTTGCAAGGGGTTTTTCATAGTCATGAGATATATAGAAAGTTATGTGAAGCCATGAAGCTACCATAGTTATGGCTAACACATATCAAGCACCAGGCCATTGATGGTGTTACTCTTAACTACTCAAGGCTTAGCTTACTCTGACAGTAGATTATGACTAAATTGAGTTAAGTGATCTTGACTATGTTGAAAGTTTTAAAGAAACAAAATTTTCTTGATGGTCAAAGATGATAAAGTTTAGGGGATAAAATAGGGGATAATTTTTTATAGTGAGATCAAGAAAGAAAGGACAGTCCAAATGCATCTCCAAGGAAAAATCATAGTGAACAGTAAGGTATTTATGTTGAGGTTGGAGGATTTATGGAATCCATGCTCAAAGTGATTGTTGCTAGGCTATTGTGTTATGTAGACTATGGTTGTTGCTTTAGGTCTATCAATGTTAAGATACACTAGAAGTTGATGTAGCAAATCAAGAAGAGAAGAGCTATACAAGTTATGAATTCACCGTCCACCCTAGTTGGTCCTCCAAGGTATGAATGGTCAAATGTATAATGGATGGTAGATAGGGAAGAAGCTCTGTGTCAAGCAATTCAAAGATTTGGACCAAGTGTTGTAGACCACAAAAGCGATGACCTTGCTAAAGTTCAGTTCTAGAGTTGAAGGAGTTTTTACTCAATGTCTCAATGACAATCAAGTGTGACAACATGAATGAGCCTATGTTAATTGTTCTATGACAGGGTATTGGAAAAGGTCAATGCAGAATTGCAAGGGTCTTATGAAGCCTAGAGAGTTTTGTTCAAGACAATTTTGTTGACAATTATAGCAGCTTCCCCAGGGTATGATAGGAACTACTGGCTTTGGGAAATATACATAGGAAAGGTGATTTCAACATTTTTTTAAAAGGGAAAATTCTATATATTGCAAACATTAATCCAGATGAGGATAAGAAAAATGTACTTCTTGGTGGTATAAGTGATAGAGAAGCCTCTGTATCAATGTGGGACAGTCAAGAATACTTTGTAAAGTATACAATAACTATGAACCATTGGAGGATAGTGAGCATTGAAAAAGGACAAGGGATAGATGATAGGAGCCAAACATAGCATGATACAGTAGAGATAGTGGGTAAGTTTTGAAAGGGCAGTAGAACAAGAGAGACCTAATGGTAGATCTCGAACTGAGGATGACAGTGGTGTGCACAAAGAGTAGTGAGTGTATGGCAGTTCTGAGAGCAACATGCTTATTGATTCTGTAAAGCTTTATAGCATTCCCTTGCTGCAATCTAAATCACACTGTGCCTGATTCTAACTCCTTTTGCCATGTACTCATAAAGACAGCTGAGTTGAGATTCTAACTTATAAGCTGCTCTTTTCTTTGATTCATTGGAGGGGTCATTTTTTTCCAAATCCTTTGTAGCACGCTGGAGATTGAGGTGGGCTTCAAGGCTCTAGCCATAAGACTCTTGGCTTTACACATAATTTCTGACTCCAACCAAAGTATCTGTTCTTAATCCCCAAGCAAAGATTCTGTAAAGCTTTATAGCATTCCCTTGCTGCAATCTAAATCACACTGTGCCTGATTCTAACTCCTTTTGCCATGTACTCATAAAGACAGCTGAGTTGAGATTCTAACTTATAAGCTGCTCTTTTCTTTGATTCATTGGAGGGGTCATTTTTTTCCAAATCCTTTGTAGCACGCTGGAGATTGAGGTGGGCTTCAAGGCTCTAGCCATAAGACTCTTGGCTTTACACATAATTTCTGACTCCAACCAAAGTATCTGTTCTTAATCCCCATTTGGAGGCCTAATTATCCAAACTTTACTCATGTTCTTCTGACTCAATAGAGATACATTTTATTGAAGGAAGAGTTTGAATCACCTTGAACATCAGACTCTAAAATTATATGTAGAAACTGTTTTGTGGTTTGATCCAATAACTCTCTACAAGCACTGAGCATATACCCTGAGAAAAAATGTAGCAGCAGATGGAACAAAATATTTCAAGGCTAATTGGTTATGTTTTTAATGTATAGATCAAGTATATACCATCCAACCAAATCAATCTCCTTCTGGCCCCAATCAACTTAGAAATATGCAGAGTCCACCCTTAGTTACTCCAAGCTTCACTTTTTATCAGGTTGAAGGGTTGTGGACTCCAGCTATTTAATGTGGAAATTGTTGCATTTATATATTTTGATATTTCTAGAAGACATGTTTATTTTATTGTGTAATCTACATTTTGAATTAGTATCATATTAGCATTCCATTTACATGGCATTGACATGGTGTGGTAAAAGTGTAAATGGAATTTAGTTACGTGGGTTTAAATTGGATATAACTTGGGAAACTAAATTTTTTTTAATAATGTTTATAGAAATAGAGAACTTTGATTTTGTTATTTCAAGCCAAAATATAATTCTTAGAGATTATAAACATAGCACATAATTTTTTTCCAATTATGACAATTGGGTTTGAAAAAACTATTTTACAGGCAGTCCAATTTTTTCTACCTAACACTCATTAGGGTATTAACTATAAGAAAAACCATCATGAATATTAAAGGTACTGTATTTTCAGTCCATGAAAATGAATTGTAATGCTTTTGGTAGAAAACTGAGAAGATTAATTATACAAAAATCTACTCAGTTTTCTACCAGAAGCATTACAATTCAAATGTTGAATATGTATAAACTATAATTTTAATTACAAAGAAAATTTAAAATGCTCTAGCCTTGACCCTAAACTAAAAATTTCCAGTCTTCCTATACTTGTGGTTTTCTTCCCCTAATTTCAAAATGAAACAAAAAGGATAGAAATACATAAAAAAAAGTTTAGAACCACTTTTTGAAAAACTCAGGACATGCATGGCAGATGTGGCAGGTCATGATTACTTGGGATTACTTTCAATTTTTAAGTGTAGAATTAAAAGTCTTTGATTTGGCCAAAATGTTGTAACTGTGGTGATACTAGTTTGACATTTTCATGATGAAATAGGAAATCACTACAGTTTCAGATGTATGGGTTTGCTCCTTTATGCCTTAAATAATTAAATTTCCTACCTCAGCTAGCAAAAGTGATTTCAGGTGATCAGCACTACCTTTTTGGGTGTAATTGGTTGGAAGACTGATATTTATTTTAGTTCTACCCTCTGCTCAATGGTAGAAAGTCAGAACTTAGGAATTGCTCAAGTATTGTGAGGCTTAGACTAGAAAATAATCAATTTAGTGGAGAAGTTCCAAAAGATTTATAGGGATTTCCAGGACTTTCATTGATACAAATCAGTAGCAATAAACTTTAAGGCAACATTCCTATAGATTTCTTGCACTAATTATCATTTATATTTGATGTAACTATCAATAAAAAATAAACAAGTGAAACAAAATAAGGCACTCTTCCTAGTGGAATCAAATATTTAGAGATGTGTACCTAGATCATTCCCCATGAACAACACCATGCAACCTTTGAGAATACAAGAGCCATCATATCTACCCATCATATCTATAGAGAAAGGTCTTGGTGGAGGAACAAAATAGGGTTTTACAAAGAAAATGTTGCACTAATAAACTTCCCCATGACTGCAAGTGATCAGTTGATGTTATTGAAGTCAACTAGCATCTCTATTCCAATAAAAAACATCAACACATGCAGCATGTTAGGAGGTAGTCATGGAGGTCCGTTTGCAGAATGTGGTCCAAGTTTCTAAAAATACAACCATATACATGTCAATTGATAGGCCTAGAGAAGATTTGGAGCTCTCATGTCACTCATTGCACATTGATGTACTCCTTTAGTATATCAACAAACTTATGTGGGTCCAAGTAGTGGTGGCTGATGCAAGAAACATAACAAAAAACACCTACAATCACCCTTGGGTGCATAATCTACAATTACTTTGCATAGTATTGCAGCCTCACTACTATATCTTAAGCGAATGTTAACACTAGGTAGGAAAAATCTGCTTATTCAAAGAAGGCCAAAGGGGAGAAAGTGGTCAATGCCATTTTTGTGCAATACAATCTTTGCCTATGATGTAGAAGCAATCAAACTTCTATCAAGGAAGCCTAACCACACAACCCCACACACAATTGAAAACCATTACGAACAAGGGATGATTTTTCCAGCAGAACATGATGAGTGAAATTATTATTTACTGCCCTTTATCGCTTCTGATTGAACCCCTCTGACACCCCAGCAAGCAAACAATTTGAATTTCTTTTATCATAATTCTCTAATTGGATGTCACACATGCAATCATCAGATTTTTCTGTATAAAGTATCAAAAATGAATTACGGAACAAGTACCCTGGTTATAATCTATTTCTAGTAATACATGTGCTTGAATATGCATGTTCTGATTCAGCAAGGTGTTTTACTTTAGAAAAAAAATTGCAACTCAAATTATGAATTTAATAATAAGGTTGTGCCCAGCTACGGAGCTTGCTTGAATTGTTCAAAAGAAATCATTTCTAATTATATCTAGTCTCAACAACAATGATCTCTTGTTCCTTTGGCTTTTAAGCAATGCTTGGTTCTTACTCTCCATATCTCATTAAGATTTGTAATTCTGTGCATATTCACAACTAAAGCACCTATAAAGTAATATGCATCATGCTTGAGGTTTTGACTGTGTTATCTGTGAGGATATCAATGGAAATTTTTCTAGGATACATCTAGTGTTTGGGGGGAGCTCATTTTGTTATCAAAAATTTTCTAGGGTGAGGGATGGAAGGGGAATCTTGTTTCAAGAAATTGGGAAACTCATGGGGAACTTCTCTCATGTCTCTCCAAAAAGAGAGACTCCAAGCTAGCTCATCCATTTTCTTCTAGGACGCATACTCTAAAACAGGGAATCTAGACATTTCTCACAGGTGTCATGTCGGCAGAAAAATTGTCCCTAAAATTAAGTGACATGTCTTCCCTCAAAAAGAAAGTCAATAAAACCAAAGGTAAATAAAAGAAAATAAAACCAATAAAATTATACATACATAAAACAAATGCGCATAGGATCGTATAAACATGTCCTAGCACATGGCAGCCTGTGCATTGAACTCTAAGTTGATATCTGAATTGGTTTGGGAGAGTGGTTTACACTGATGCTGATGTGGTAAATTGTGGCCTTTTGTTCTTAGGCTCTAAGAGAAATTTCTTCGAGTTGTAGAATTCAATTGTCCTTTCAACAAATGTAACATAGCTAAAGAATAGAGCAAAGTTAGCACCAAGGAACCAAATTGGGTCCCAAAGTATACATGTCAACAGAACCCTATAACTTAGAAAATTTTCTATTCCATTGCTCTCACAAGCTATTAATACCTGTACAGCTCAGAGAAACTATTCCACTTATAGCTTCATCCTCTCTATCAAGAGAAAAACTTTCCTCATGGAGAAAATAGGAACTAGTTAGAATACATAGTTGGGGTAACAAAAATTTTTATT
The DNA here is from genome assembly GCA_007258455.2 of Sequoia sempervirens. Lineage (NCBI taxonomy): Eukaryota > Viridiplantae > Streptophyta > Pinopsida > Cupressales > Cupressaceae > Sequoia > Sequoia sempervirens. The sequence goes on along the minus strand of VDFB02000017.1, from coordinate 537,785,602 downwards.
TTTATTTTTTTCATTTAATTTGGTAGTCTTTTGGCTGTCCATTCCAACTTACAATGAGGACCCAGGAGTAGTGACTCTTTGGTTTCCAAGGGAAACCATAGTTTTGAATTCTTGCATGGTTTTGGTTCTTCTAGTTGAAAAATGTATATATTTTTGGTTTTTGAATTAATGAGATAGAGCTATAGGTATGCATCTCTTCTATTTATTTTGCCAGCTTGTATGAGCTCTCTATTCTAAATAGAAAGTATTTTATAATTTACATATTGTTTTTTGCATAATTTACAATACAGCCAGTCCTTCACAAGGTATTGTCCTCCAAATTCCCAAATGAATTTGGATCATCTAAACTCGCACATTAAACTAAAAAATATTTCAATTCATACATACCAAGAAATCACATCAGGCAGATGATCCACAAAAACATACATAGTGCGAAAGCTATGAGGGAAAACTGAAGCTCTCCAAGAAGCAACTCTTTAGATCCTCCATATTTCTGTTCCAAAAGAATGTCCAATAGTTGTGTCTGAAAAGCAAAAAAATAAGTTATAAACAGAGATATATGGCTGAGACATGGAGCATGCTACAGTGAGAATTGTTGCCATGGTAGTTACTAGGAAGAGATAATCTACATATGTTCTATAGTAGAGTACAATGATGGACATGTTCTACCCATATGAATAGTCATTTTTCAAGGAAAAACAGTCATTCTTCGAGGAAAAATAGTCATTCTTCACCTAGTGAGTCCTTATCGACGAGGGTTTTAGAGTATGTTGTTAAAATGAAAATTACGGACAAGATCCTAATACTGAGCACATTTAGGTTTTAACACTAGGGAATCCTTGAAAATTATGACCAAGATCCTACTATTGAGCACATTTAGGTTTTAACATTAAGGCATCCTTTACCTGCGTATTTTGTTGCTTTCTTTGCCGCTATTGGTTTCGGCTCCTCCAAACTCTTCCTCCCTGGTTTTGGCCTTTCACTTCTCTGATTTGGCAAGCTGCAGCCTAAAAATAAGGTTTTGACGAGGGTTTTAGAATCCCAAGAACAATGGATTTCCCAACCCCCATTCGACATTCAGTGTGTTCATTAAAATGAAAATGATGGCGGGGAGTCTATAAATTATGGCCAAGATTTTACCGCCCATTATGCCCGGCCATTAGATTACGAAATTAAATAAATAGATATTGTTAAATATATTCTACAATATTATATAATATAATTTTATATTAATATTATGTAATAATATTATATTATATTATATTAATATATTATATAATATATATTATATAATATTATATATATTATTATATTATATAATATTATATATATTATTATATTATATTAATATTATATTATATTATAGTATATTATATTATAATATAATATTAATTACATTATAATATAAATATAATATTATATATTAATAGTATATTATTATTCAGACTCTTTCAGATGCTCTAAAGAATAGAGTACTCTTGCTAAGAAGGGGCAACGACACCCTAAGATGGGCAGGGTCCAAAACTAGTAGCTACAATGTGAAAGATGGGTATAGAAAGTTATATGAGGAGAACAAGAGAAATAATTGTAGTTTTCCCTCGCATCTTTGTTGGAGTAGTGTGTGTCTTCCCAAAGCAAGGACCTTTGCATGGGATGCAATCCAAAATAAAATCTTAATAGCCGAAAGATTCTGCCATTTAGGCTTCCAGGTGTGTTTTATGTGAAAAGGCAGAAGAGAATTTGAACCATCTACTTTTGGGTTGCCAGTTTGGTCAACAATGTTGGAGGTAGCTATGTGCAAGACTAAGCTAGGAATGTGCTTTGCACATTGATCTACTTAGTTGGTTTCGTGTTTAGCCATCACTAAAGAAAAACTCAGTGTTTGGGGACATCTATACTCTTGGCCCCTCAATTATGGTGTGCGAATTGTGGAAAGAAAGGAATAAACATATTTTTCATGACAGGAAGATGGGCTTGGCTTCTCTAATTAGAAAAATTGAGGTGTGCTTAATTGAGACCCTGAATGCTAATTAAGAAAGCAAGTGATTTAAATACCACTGTGGAGTAGATGAAGGACGCTTAGATGGAAGTGATGGGCTCATCGTTCTAGGGGATTCGTAGTTATTAAGGAAAATTCAGAGTACAAGTTAGAGGGATAGTGGGTCTCTCTAAGCATCATCGGGAGAAGGAAAGATTGCAAATTGCACTCAGAGGACATCATAAGTACCTCCATTGAAAAATCCCTCGAGAATTAAGCAACGATGGTGTCAGAAAATTGTGTGCATTTATTGGATTCCTTAAGCGAAACAGTCAAATTAGCAATTGAAAGGATAATGTGGAGTAGAATTGGCAGCTGACGTTTAATGTAGAATTATTTTTTTCCTATTTATTATGCATTTTGAAGAAGCAATGGCCATCAAAATGAATATGCCAGTTAAGTTGCAAATCTCTAAGAAGGAGTTCACTTTTCTTGGCTACATCTCGGACAAAAGGTTGAAGTAGATATGTCAAAACAAGGACATTTTGTGTTTGGAGGTGGTGAGAATGGTGATTGGGAAAGCATACTACTTTTTCAAAAATTGCACGTGAGCCAATTTCGACGTTTATTCATGGTTCTTGGTGTCTTTGATGGATTTGAACCTGCCGAAGGAAAGATTTTTGCTTCTATTGTGCTCAGTCTTTAAGGGATCAATTCTAGTGGGAGATATTGACACCGTTGCAGTAACTATGCCTGAAGTTGGTTTTCCATGGTTGGATAACGTGGAACGGATCTTCGAGCAGGGAGTAGAAGTGGATTGGCACCCCTTTATTTTGGACTTGCAGGGAGAGGCGTTGTAGCACCTCAGGCGATGGGTTTCAGTTGGCCAAAAGTTTTTATGTCATCAATTGGGCTTGGACGCAGTGATAGGTATGGAGTGGTGCCATTCCTTCGCAAATTTGGTGGGCTCTGGGCATTTCTATAAAGATCTTTAGGTGTCTATGGGGTAGGGGGTTGATATGTGTTTTGGTTGTATGTTTTTAGTTTTGTGCTTTCTCTTTAATTAGACAATTACATTGGCAAGAAGCCAATTTTGGACTATAAATGACCCCTCTGGGGATAAACTGGAAAGATGTATCATTTTGCTAGAATTAATATAATTTTGTAGCTTCGGCTGCTATTACGAATCAAAAAAATAAAATATATTATTATTATATTATATTATAATACCACACACTCCCTCAATTCATTTTTTTTTTAATTATCCACTTTAATTAAGAATTTAGTCATCTTTATCAAACTAGCTTCAAATCATAGCTAAAAACATTAATGATTTATTAATATAATGAGTAATAAAATTTAAAGAATGTAAATGTTAAAAAATTTATAAAATATGTGAAGGCCTTAAGATTGCACCGAGAGGCAATGCCTTTCACGCAATAGTTATTTTTGGTGCACCAAGCAACCTCGGTGGCCAAATGGCCTGCTTAGGTAGGGGTCCCTTGAGGGGGGCTTAAGCTCTATGGATTATGATCAAATTCGAAAGAAAAAGGAATAGAGGAGTAATAGTCATTTTTATTTGTCTGATATTAGTCATCTATTTAGTCATTTATTTAGTCATTTAGTTGTGATTTTACCCGATGACCAAATTAGTCACTTATAAATGACCAAATTAGTCATTTATTTGTCAAATTCTACTAGTGTTAGTCACATGACTAAAAATTTTAGTCACGTGACCAAAAGTTTTAGTCACATAGTCATTTATTTTCCAAATTCTACTAGTGTAGCTTTCCTTAAGTAGCACCAAATATATATTTATTGGGGTTTATCCTTGCCTAATATTTCTCTATTCTATCAAATATTTGTCCAATAACATCTAAATTTCCTCTATTATAGATTTTACTAAGAAATCATCTACATGGTCATCCATTATGTTATGGAACATGCCATCAAAATTATTGTCATAACTCTTTGATAGGTTGCACCTACATTCTTAAGGCCAAAATTAATTATATTTCAATAATAGGTGCCTCAAGGGCATGTGAATTCTTTTTTACATTGGTCTTCTTGTGCTATACGAATTTGATTATATCCTAAGAAATAATCCATCAGGGAAAGAATCTCATGGAATATTATCAAATACACTATGATTTCTATGTTTGGTATTGAAAACTCATCCTTTGGACAAGCCTTGTTTAGATCTTTGAAATTAGTACATGTACAAATATCCCTAATGGGTTTTGAAATAGGTACAAGGTTTGGCCTAAAGGACCTCATCTCAAAGAATCATGTGCAAATCAAACATGAAAGCAAATGAAATCAAACTAATCTAATTAATCTACCTCCACCAAAATGCCTATCCTTACTCCATTGTAAAATATGGTTATTTTTTAATGGATTTTTTAGATGATCTTCAATGGTAACGTTGCATTGGTCAACAAAATCGTGAATAAGACTTTTCAATTTTATACAATCAAGGGTCTTATGTCCTTTGGCCCTATGATATTCATAATATTCATTAGCTTTGTACCACGAGGATTTGAACTAACGTTCATATTGTCTAAAGTTAGGTAACGTGATGAGATTGTATTGGACCAATTTTGGTACGGTCAATTTAATAGGCTCCTCTAGAGGAGTTTATTTTTCATGGCATAGAGTTCTACCTAGGTGGTTCTCTAGGAATGATGACACTTTGAGTATTTTTCTAGATGTTTAATGATTATTTATTTGATGATGCTTGCATATTTTTAGCCCATTTTTTTATGTATGTTATTAGATTTAGGCAGTGTTCCATGGGGTTTCGGGGATGGGGATGGGCGGACGGCAGGGGACGTGTTCCAGAGACATGGGCACTGGCGATCTAAGTTTGGGGGCGGCGGGGGGGCGGTAGGGTGCTGAAATACATATAATACTTGAAAAAATAGTTATAAAAAGATGTATAAGTATAAGAATTATACATCTTGGAGACAACTAGGATTCCCCTAGATATCTTGAGGACACCCCAACATCCTCAAAGTCCTAGTGTCATCTTGGAGACAGCCACACTGGTGGTGGGATGGTGGCGTCGATGGTGGGGGGACGTCCCCCCAAGTCTCCGAGACATCCCCATCTAGGAAACACAGGGTTTTTTTGGGGGGATGCATCCCCGTGGAACATTGGATTTAGGTCCATTGTCCTTGTTTCCTTATATATTTTCAAAAGAACATTAGCAATGGGATCCTTTTCAATGGTTATCCCTTTATAATTTTGTCAAATGTGTTAACAAACTAGACTTGTAATTCAAAGCTCATATCTTGGTTTACATTTTGAACAAATATGCTCACACTTAGTTATTTTTCACGTAGAGGCCATGGGAATTTTATTTCCATGTTCCACCATCATTGTAGGAAGGTAGCAAATGATTCTCAGTTCCTTGTTTTGTGTTGCATAAGTCATTCTTAGTGATTTCAGGTTTGATTTTTTAAGAGAAGTAACTGATAAATTTTCATCTAGTTCATGAAAGTTCTCAGTGCCATATATTAAATGAGAGAACCATTCTATTTATTGTCTTCCTAAACATTGGAGAAAGATGTGCATTAAGTATACATCATTATAAGCAATCTCTAAGAAAAATACATATAATTTTCATGTATGCTCTCATGGATCTCACCTTCCCATATACTTGTCAAATTTAGGAATTTCAAAGTTGTGAGGGAATGGTATCATAGGTATTAATAAATTGAATGGGTAAGGACATAGATCCACAAGTGTGTTCTTCTTCTTTGTATGTCCAAGCTCCATGTTAGCTATCTTCTAATGCAAGCTTTAGATTTGTGATGTCAAGTCATTAGTGGGTGTGTTGATGGACATGTAAATTTGAGGTTGAATGGTTAAATATTAAGGGATCCATGATTGATTTTGTGGAGCATTGGATCTATTAAATAAATTATTGTGATATCAGAGGATAAATGATTTTTGTTGCGAGATGTTGTGATTTGAAGGGATGTATGATTGATGTTGTAAAATGTTATATGATGGGATAGATGATTGATTTTATGGGATGTATGATTGATGTTGTGACATGTTAGATGAGGGGATAAATGGTTGGATTTGTGGGATGTATGATTAATGTTGTGAAATATTAAATGAAGGGATACATCATTGATTTTGTGGAATATATGATTGATGTTTTAAAATGTTAGATGAGAGAGATTGTAAATGATTTGGGATGTATGTGTTTGTAGGAATGTTGAATGTGGATTATTGTGGATGACTTAGAATGTAAGTTCTTATTAGTATGATGAATGTGAAATATTGTGAAATGTATGGGATGGATGAAGAGATTTGATGATTAAGAATGGATGTAGTGAAATGATTAGATTGAGTGAATTTTTGGTACATTGATTGCAAAGGGATCTTGTGTTGATTAGGTGGCATATGTGTGCTTTCCTCTAAAGTAGGAATAAACCTTGATGAGGATGGTGGTGTGGTTTTTAATAATTTTAGGTGACAATAGAAGAAGTCATGTCACACTCATGTTGAGTATCACCCAGGGTTTTGGTAATGTTTGACTCACTTTGGTTTGACTCCATGCACTTTATATATAGAGACCAAGTATCAAGACCCTAGTGAATGATGTGTGGAATAAAAAATCTAGATTATTGATGATTTGGTAGCAATTCAGAAGCACTTGGGTAATGTGGGCATAAGTAAAAATATATATATATCAAAAAAATAAAAATTGATATATTCTACATTTTAGTAAATCATGTTTTTTGAGGCCTTTAGAGTGGAATTTTGGGTCAATACTATCATAAATCCTTTCAAATAATTTCTAAAGGCATTATTTTCAATGTGGTGAAATTAAGGCTCTTGGAGATCTTTCCAACAATCTAAAGAAGTCATAATTTTGACCACCAAGCTATGAGGTATGACCTTGCTAGGTTGGGATAGTAATGAATTGTATAATTTATGGATTTTAGCCCAATATTTTGATGGACTTAGTTGGGACACCTTAGTCTACTCTAAGTAATCCTGGGTGACATGCTAAAAGTATAATTAATGGTTTAGAAGCTCAAAAGGAAAATAAGACTGATACTTATTAGATGCACACTAATATTTATTAAATGTGCTAAGATACTAATCAGACATGTGCCACTGTATAGGTCAAATGTGATAATGTATAGATCAAAAGTGAAAAAGTAGGATCAAATGCATAATTATATAAATCAAATACATCAAATGATGTTTATATGTACAAGATTGGGTACTAGATGCGACACAGTAGAAATCAAATGTGTAATTATGCTTGAGAGATGCATAGATAAAATATTTGGGAATCAAAAGTACTATAGAAGGTATTAGATGCATAATTTTAGACTCAAAAGCATAGCTTTGGACTAAAAAGAATAATTTTGTGTAACAGTTGATAAATTTTTGTAAGTTTTGGATTGATTTTTAAAAATATGAGAAGAGATGTCAAACAACAAATAATATGGTTGATGATTTCAAGGTAGTCATTTTGAATGGTGGTTTATTTCTCTTCACAAGAAAACACACCAAGAATGATAAAAATCATAATTATTCAATAAAGGTGTGTCACACTAGTGTGTCCACCTAAGCGATAAAATATAAGATTGTGCATATAAGTTACACTCTCAAGAGGGAATAGAAAGGGTTTCATTGGCACAAGGGCTCACCTTTCCCTTCCCTTGAATGATTTTACACCTTCAAATAAAATATATCTCTCCTCAAGATGGTACATGTTAGGTAACTTCAAGCATGATATTGTACCTTTCATTACAACTAGATTAACAGTTGAAGGCATCAACTCTCTAAAAACAAGGTTTGTAATGGTTCTAGGAACATTGAGCCCATCTGATACTACTTGAGACTAGAGGGGTATCCCCTATTCTCCTCACCAAAATTTTTTTGGTGGACTAAGTTTTGTGTGGCTTAGATAGAATGACATTGGTTACACCTTGAGGTACAAATTTCACTTTCCCTCATTTATATACACCACCAATAAATGTTCTTGAGATCACCCTTGAGTTGATGAAATCACAAACCAGGCCCCTTATTGAAATAAAAAAGAAGATACTAGCATTTTTATCCTTGGCCTCATACAAAGCACAAAGGGAGAGAATTCTTTACTATTACTTATTGGGTAATCTTAAGAAAATATGAACAAAGAGTGATTTTGATCCCCAATCTTGCACTAGGCATAAAGGGAGAGAATACACACTAAATATTCACCAAACACAACATATAATATTAATTGATCAAAACCCAAACAAAGTGTCCAAATACTAAAAAAAAAAAATTAAAATCCCTACACCAAATTTTTTAGTAGTTTTTATTTACCCTTTACCCTGTCTTCTCATAAAAATCACCAAATTGTAGAATTTGATTAGTTCCCAAAGATTATGTAAATTTTAGGTTATAAAATTCAAATTCACAAAATCAGATGTATCATTGTGTATATCAAATGTACCAAAAATAGTATCACAAGCTTAGTTTTACCTATTAAATGTGTCACATTACCTATTAGATCCACCATTTTGGTTATTAGAAGTGTCGAACTAGAGTTATATGTGTTACTTCTCTATCAAAAGTGTCACTCTATAAAAATGAACCTACAAATAGAGAAAAAATAAAGATCAAATGTGTCTCAATAACTTCAAATGCATGAATTTATATTATTGGAAGCACCACTTTGTCATCAAAAGTGTCATTTATCTATCAAAAAATGTTCTAAGATCAATTGTGTCATTTTGGGATCAATTGCATCATTTTATACCTATGGCCTAAAATCTCAAGGAAACTCAATGCAATGCTAGGGACATGAGTCCCACTAGGTATGCTAAAATGTGAATAGGGAAAATCTAATCAATGAATTCAATGAAGGAATTGGAGAAATAACAAACCCAATTCAATGATCAAACAACCTAATCTCAATAAAGAATGTGCAAATCAAACATGAAAGAAAATGAAATAAAATTAATCTTACCACTCTACCTCCACCAAAAAGCCTAACCTGACTCCATTGTAAAATAAGAGTATAATGCTTTGATAGTATGTGGATTGATCATAAAACCTTAGCATAACCTTGTTAGCAAAAGAAATGTAAAATCAAGTACAGTTTAGATCTAAAATTCATGAAGAGATTGAATGACCAAATTATGGGTGTTTTATAGATTTCAATTATAGAAAATCAAATTTGTAGGATGTGAGATGAGATCAACAGATGAGAATGTTTGAGAGATCATGAGGAATGTGCAAGTGACATGTGTCAAGATGAAGGGTTTATGATGAAGAGTTAAGTGGTTGCATGAATCAAAGGAATGATTGCATAAGAGGATGAAGTGGAAGTGAGTGAGAGTGAACCCAAGTTGCTTTTTAGTCAACTCACTCAAGTTAGAGTTGGAGGAATAAAAATAGAATGATATATTTAGGAAATAAATAAAATAAAAATTTATAATTTACTTTTAGAGGAATGTGCAAAGTTAAACTAAATAAATTAAATAATTTATTTAATTTTAGAGGAATAATTAGCTAATTAATTTAACTATGTTGGATGAGAGGAATGCATGATTTTAATTAAATATTTAAAAATTACTTAATTATGAGGAAAAAATAATAATTAAAATTTTAATTAAATAATAAAAAATATTGGATTGGATGGTGACGGGAGGAGTTGGGTGTTGTGCAGGCTTGGCAGCCCATAGCTTGTGAGGCTGCAGCTGCATGTAGCCCATTCTTTGTGCATGTCATTGCTTGGTTTAGGATCGGTCGTGTGGGGTGCTAGCTGACCAGGTGGGGAGATTTTTGTATGCACAGGGGCATCTTTTATCTTAGAGCTTTTTTCTTCTTCAGTCATTCTGAGTTTTGGCGGGTGGGTTTTGTTTGGCACTCAAGGGTTGTTGTGTAGTTGTTTGGGGGAGTCTGTGTGTGGCTGGATCGGGGTAATTTTTTCCTAGGTAGGACATGGGGTCTTCTTTTTTCTTTGCTTTTGTTTTCCTATGGTGCAGTGTGACGGTGGTTTCCCCTTTAGGGTTTCCTGTTTGGGGCCTTGCATGGCTTTGAGAGGGGTTTCTTCTGGTGGGATAGATTTGTCTTTTAAGGATATGGTGGCAAGAAGTAGGCCATCAGTGCTTTTGCATGAGAATCTAATTTTTGGTGAGAATGGTTTTGGAATGGGAGATCCTTCTTCTCTCTCTAGAGGTTTTAGGCCTTCAAAGGTGAATGGGTGTCTTGCCAAGAGTGATAATAGGCCAGTTGTTGAGATCCAGCCTAATTTTGTTGTGGATGATATCAATTATTTGTCAAAATACACTTTGATCTATAAGTTTCTCAAGATCTGGGTGTCTTTTCCCTTTCTGGAATTGTGGGCTCAGTGTACATGGTGTCTAGAGGGGGAATATGGATGTAATGTTGGTAGCCAATGGCTATTTTTAGGTGGTTTTTACTTGCATGTCGGACATAAATAAAGTATTTGAAGGGGGCCCTATTTCTACAATCAAGTTGGCATTTTCATCAAGTCCTGGCATGTTGGATTTAATCCTATAGAAGAGCTTCGTTTGTGGGTTCAGGTTTGGGTGAGATTATCGTGGCTTCCATTGGAATTTTGGAGAGAGGAAATTTTCAACTTAGTTGCAAGAAAGCTTGGAAAACTAGTTGGTCCTACAAGACAGACTATGGAAAAGAAGGTAAGTATCTATGCTCGAGTATGTGTAGAAATTGATTTGAATAAGCCCTTGACTGACTCCATGGAAATCCAGTTGGGATGGAGCCCATGGATTCAATAGCTTGATTATGAAACGTTACCATTTCATTGTCAAATTTTCCATGAATATGGGTGTTTGCAAAGGATGTGTCCTAAATCTAAACCTGTAGGGGATTCAAAAATGGGGTCGGCTAGTGCACCCTCTAATCAAGATAAAGGGAAATCTCCCATGACAAAGGATAAGGAGGGATTCATTCTTGTTAAAGCTCGTAATAAGGGTTGGGGCCAAAAGAGGACCTTTAAGGAAAGACAGGCGGATGAGGTGTTCAATAGGTTTGATGATCTAGCTTATTTGGAATAGTTTGATGGAACCATTGCTAATATGCCTGCTGGACAATTTGTTTTGGAGGCAGGGGAAATTGATGGGGATGAGAACATTTCCATTCAAACTAATCCATAGGAGGAGGTGATAGGGGGCAGATGGAAACAGATAACTCTACAGGGCCTATGGATGATTTGAGAGCAAGTGGGTGCAAAAAGATGCAAGAGAGTTCAACTTCTACCCGCTCTATGTCTTGTGTTGGGAAGGACTGATAGGAGGGAAGAAAAGGAAAGGGTGCCCCACCTAATTTAGGCATTCGTCAAAAATCCTTTAAAAAAGATGTTTCAGATAAGCCTCTTAAGGTGGGAAGGAAGAAAGATGAGGAAAAGGTGAAGTTAGTTATAGAGACTTTAGTAGAGTCTAGTTTGGTGAAGACCATTGATTCCCACTATTCTCTATCTCAGAAATGATTGCTCTTTCACGGAATGTAAGGGGGTTGAATAGCATCCCTAGACAAAAGGCTATTCAAGAATTGATTAAGTCTTATTCTCCTGATGTGGTTTTTATTCAGGAAACTAAGTTATCTACTAATAGGATGTTCAGCACAGCTGCTAAGATTTTTTCTAGATGTCTTTTTCAGTGTATTGGAGCTCAAGGATGTTTTGGAGGCTTAGCTTTTTTATGGGATCCTCGCAAGCTGGTTCCACTTTGGTGGATCTCTAGCAGGTCTTTTATTTCCTTGGTGGCCACTTGTTGCGAGACTGGTGAGAATTTCCTTTTCACTAATGTTTATGCTCCAATTGATTTCATGGGAAAATCCTTGATTTGGTCACATATAGGATATGTTTGTTCTCTTGCTTCTTTGTTCCCTTAGATTCTAGCAGGAGATTTTAATGCAATCTTAAGTTTGGAAGAGAAGCGAGGAGGTAATCCTAGGCTCGACCCATCTACGAGACTTTTGAGGAGTAACATTGAAATTTTGAACGTTGTGGATGTTATACCCTCCAATGGTTTTTTCACCTAGAACAATAGAAAATGTGGTGTAGAGGCTATAGCAGAAAGATTGGACAAGTTTCTGGTGTCTTGCTTCTGGATGGCGGATAGTTGAAATACTAGGTTGGATATTTTGGACTGGAGAGGTTCAAATCACTGGCCAATAATTTTGTCTCCTACTAAGTTTCAAATTATAAAAAAATCCTCTTTTAAGTTTTAGCTTATGTGGTTGAGGGATGCTTCTCTTTAGGATCATATGCTTGCTTGGTGGAGGGAAGAGAAGCCTACTTACAACACCGCTATGTTTTCCTTTTTCAAGCAACTGCAGTATGTTAAGTTTAAGTTGAAAAGGTGGAACGGGATGTGCTTTGGCAACCTCTTCATAGCTAGAAGAAATGCTCAACTAAGGGTGGACACCATTACTCATTAAATCAGAGAGCATGGTTTGTCTGATGTTATATATAGAGAAAAAGTTGTTGCGCTAAGAGAATTGGAGGAATGGGAGCTCTGGGAGGAGATATATTGGAAGCAGAAGGCTCAGATTGATTGGCTTCGAGAAGGGGACAAAAACACTAGTTTCCTCCACAATACGGTTAAGGATAGAAGACATGGGAGTGTTCTCAATTCTCTCATGACAGTTGAAGGGACTTTGGTTTCCTCGCACAAGGAGATCGCTCATGAGGCCACTAGATTTTTTGAGAGTTTATTTTCAGAAGATTCTGATCCTGCTAGGATTGAAGAGGATTTGGTGCTTGATTGCATTCCTTCCATTATCACACCTGAAATGAATGAGGCTCTCATTGAGCCCATTTCACTATCTGAGATTGAAGCAGTAATGTTTGGAATGAACAAGGGTAAATATCCCCAGGGCTAGATGGTTTTCCTATAGAATTATTTCAAGCATTTTGGGGCATAGCCAAGATGGATCTCTTTGAAGTGGTGTAGGAGTCTTTCAAAAATAAGTAGATGCTTAAAGATTTGAATGCAACCTTCCTTTCCCTCATTCCAAGAAAGGAAGGAGCTAACTCTCTTAACTCCTTTAGACCTATTGCTTTGTGCAATGTGATGTACAAAATAATCACAAAATTGATTGTTGAACGGTTCAAGCCATGGCTCAGTAAATTAATCTCTGAGGAGCAAGGGGGATTTGTTACTAGAAGATAGATTTTGGATGGGATTATCATAGTTTTTGAATTTGTGCATTTTATGGCTGCCTCTAAGGAGAAAGCTATGTTCATAAAGCTAGATATGGCCAAGGCTTATGATAGGGTCAGATGAAGTTTCCTGCAAAATGTTCTCAAGGCCTTTGGCTTTGGGAGTGAGTGGATTAGCTGGGTAATGAGTTGTATTACCTCACCTTCTTTTGCTATCCTGATTAATGGTGAGCCTACAAACTTATTTGGTGTAGCTAGAGGCCTTCGGAAAGGAAATTCTCTCTCCCCTTACCTTTTCATTCTAATGGCTGAAGGTTTGGGGAGATTTCTCAAGTCTCAAGTTAGGTAGGGTTTGATTCAAGGTTGGAAGTAGGGGCATGGCATTCCTCCTTCCCACCTCCAATTCATGGATGACAATTTAGGAGGTGGTTAGTTTTCTGAAGAGCTTTAGATATTTATGTGAAAGTGTCAGGACAAAAGATTAATGAAGAAAACTCCCATAGTTTTTTCTTCAATACCCCTGCTCTTATTTGAAAGCTTGAATTGTCTAGATCTTGAGGTTTTAAATTGGAACCTTTCCTTTTATATACTTTGGAATTCCTCTTCCAGTCCATAAATTTCTAGGGGATCTATGGTAGGAAATTTTGGATAAGTTTTGAAGTAAGGTGAGTCATTGGACCCATATGTGGCTTTCAATTGTTGATAGAATGACTCTTTTGAAGTTTGTGGTCCAAGCACTTCATATCTATAGGTGTTTTGTGCAGACTGCCCCAGCCAGATTCATTAAGGACTTTGATGCTCTTTCCAGGTATTTTTTATGAACAGGTAACTTTCTCTCCTCTAAGTGGAGTCTTGTCAAATTGGATTGTGTGTGCAGATCAAAGCAGGATGGTGGCCATGGTCTGCAGAAAATAGGCTTGAATGGTAGTGCTTTAGCCACTAAGCTCTTTTGGAGATGGTGCATAATTCAAGATCAAGGATGGACCAAAATCCTTAATGTTAAGTATCTTGGTGGAGTGGAAGGGAAAGATGTACCAAGATACAATTTGACAGGAAAGGGATCCATGATTTGGAGTACTTTGAAGAGAGGAATGCAGTTAGTCAAAAAGGGTCTTTTCTGGATTTGTAATAGGGGCTTTGAAGCTTTGTTGTGGGAGGATTCTTGGGATGGGTTCCCTCCTATCTTGACTTAGTACCCTCATCTTCAACCTCTTTGTGATAGCTTTCTTGCAATAGATTGGAGTAAAGTTGAGGATTTTAAGGTGACTTTTAAGGGTGGGTCATGGCGAGGTAGCTAGATGGAAAGAACCCAGTGAATGGCCTCTAGGGGGTTTAGAGGAAGAGAGGGAGGCTCTTGCTAGGATACTAGTAGGTAGAGTGTGTAACTCTCTGAGAGGAGCTGATATCCTTGCTTGGGGACCTAATCCAAAGGGAAAGTTTTATGTGGCCTCTAGTTATCAAGAGCTAGAAAGACAGACTTTTGATAAGATGGGAATTTCTTGGTGGAAACATGTTTGGAATAAGTTGGCTTGGCCCAAATTTTTTTTTTCTTGTGGCTTGTGGTGCAAAATAAATGTCTTACCTAGGAGAATCTTCAAAAGAGGGGCTTTCATGGACCTTCTATCTGTGTTTTATGTAATAAAAATGAAGAAAATAGCTCACACCTCTTTTTCCAATGCTCTTTCACTAGAGTTATTTGGCATTGGTGGTGGGGAGCATGGAAGCATGCTTGTGTTCATGGTAGCTCTCTAGTTGAGTTCTAGAATAGTCTTGGCAGACCTCCTTCTAAGACTCCCTTTCTTGATGTGGCTTGGGATATTGGTCTAGGTTTTATTATCTAGCAGGTGTGGTTGGAAAGGAATGTCAAGATATTTCAGGAGAAGTTGAAGATGGAGTAACAAGCATGGCTACAAGTAATAAATATGCTTTAGGAGACCCTAGCTGCTAAGTGTGATCTCTCTAAGGATATTGATCCTGGAGATGTGCAAGTGGTTCAAAATTTGAACATTTTTGGTACGGGCTTTAGTGATGCTCTTTGTAAGAAACAACAGGTTAGAAGCAGGAAAACTAAAAGAAAGGTTTCCAAGGAGGGAAAGTGCCCCCCCCCCCTCTGGGGACTCTTAAGATCAATACTGATGGGTCTTCCAGGGGAAATCTTAGGCATGCTGGGGTTGGAGGAATTGGCAGGGATAGCTCTGGTAAGGTTATTTTCTTCTTTTCGAAATATAAAGAGCTACAGACCAATAATTACATGGAGGCTCTTGTTGTCCTCTTGGCTCTTGAAAGAGGATGTGCTCTTGGATGAAGCAAGATTATATGTGAGTTTGATTCCTAGGTTGTGGTGGATATGTTGAATTTGCAATGAATAGAGGATGTGGAATGGCATTTGGCAGCTTGGTTGGTAGACAGATTCTTAATCTGAGTGCTTCTTTGGATGCAATCTCTTTCTGCTATGTTTCCCCGTGAGTGGAATAGGACTATTGATTGCTTGGCTAAGTGGGATTTTGATCGCCTGGAGGGATGGAAGGTAGGAGAGTAGGTTCATCTACCTCCGGATTGTGTTCATGAGCTTGAGAGTCTGGTCAAGGAAGACATGGATGATTAGTTGTGACCCTTTTGGGGGCTTCTTTTTGTTGGTTTTCAGGTTTTTTTTTCTTTTCTAGGCTTGAGGCCCTTGCTCGTTGTACTTTGTTGGTTGAAGTAATAAATTTTTACCCCTTTAAAAAAAATAAAAAATAAAAAATATTTAATTAATGTAGATGGAAGAATAATTGAAAATAATTAAATAACTAAAAATTACTTAATTAATATAGATGAGGAAAAATTAGAAATAATTATATAAAATAAAAAATTATTAAAGTGTTTGAAGAAAAATGATTAATTAATTAAATAATTAAAAATGATTTAATTAAAGTTGATGAGTGAAAATAGTGAAATAATTAAAAAATTAAAAAATCATTTAATTAGTAGTGATGAAGGGGTTGATGAGTAGTGATGATGGAAAATGATGTTGAATTTAGAAAAAATATGCTAGATATTTTTATGTGTCTACAAATTTTAAATTTATTTGATCTATTATAGTGAGAATCATAGTAGTTCAATAATCATGATGAAATTTTTGCGATGATATAAATCATAAAGATGGTATGTACTTTGATCTTCATTTTATTTATCATTCACTAATAAAATAAAATATTGGTTGCTTATATATGATTATAAATAATCCTTGATTCAAAGAATGATTACAAGATTTAGTAGCCCTATAAAGGCATTGAATAATGAGATTTTATTTTGCTTGCTTAACATGTTGAGATAGAATTACTTCTTTATTCTGATAGTAAATTAAATTCAAATAATGAATAATATTCATAAACTCAAATAACTAGATACATAAGTGTGATATAGTTATGAATTTATCATATGTAAAATAAGTGACCGTGTATGAAAGGTAATTGGTATTTAGAAAATGTCTAATGAAACATAGTAATGAACATTGTTCTTTATTTAAAATAATTGTACTAGTGGACTAGGTATAAGTAGGTGATAATATGTTTAAAAATATCTATATTATATATAAATATTTTTTTAATTCATACAAACATAATGAATGATGTCATGAATTATGGAAGTATCATTTATTACATCATTCATTATGGAAGTATCATTAAAGTAATAAATGATTAGGAATGTGTAGATGTTAATGATTTTGTTCAATTAATGTTGATACTATACTAAGAAGTAACTTATAGGTCTTATAATAGAGAAAAATCATCATAGTAAATTAATCAATTGTTTAAAGTTGAGATCATGAATTAGCAACATTGATGGTGTACTTAAACCTAATAATAATACTAAAATTGACATTTTGATTGTTAATCAATGTTAAATTATTTTAGTGATACCTTAAAATGAGAATACAATTGATAGGACTTCTTATAATATCATAAAATATATTTTTATTTTTAGTAGACAATTGTGTATTAAATATAAATAAATTTAGAAATAATTGTAACTTAATTCCACATATTATTGCATGTGTCCCAATTTTAAATGTATTTTAAAATATTTTTGAGGCTCTGTCTTTTGTGTGGGATATTATTCTATTATATAATATTATTAAAAAAATATGCATAATCTTGCAAGAACTCAGTTATGACTTACATTATGTGAGTACAAATTCAACTATTATACTGTAAATTAATAGATCTAATCAAAATTAGAAGAGATATAATTATTAATTGATGTATTGAGTTATTAAGTTGTAATTATTATAATTTTATGCTCCTAATAAATTGTGGGTCATATTGTAGGATAATACAAATGATCTTACTATCTCTAAGAGATATTATAATATTATTATAATTGTGAATATTTTTATATGAATTCTTTAGGATATCAGATTATTCAACTAAGTTGGATAAAATACTTTGTCACAAGACTTATGAGCTAATCCATTTGGTATGTGTAATGAATTATCTCACAACTAGGGTGATGATATGGTCCTTAGATAAATTATGTTGGATTAATGGTATTGAGATATTTGTATGGACTATAGTAGGAATGTAATGTGGATGCTATTCTATTAGGGATAATAAAAGGATTTGTACAACTAATTCATGTAGTCTTAGACTTGGAATATAAGTTTAGCACTTGAGTCATTGACAAATTCATTTTTTAATTGTTAAGTATAACAGTAAATATGAATAAAGATCAAATATTTGTTGATCAATGCTAGTTACTATAACTCATTATTTATTACAAGAAGAATTAAATGCCCTAAAAATATTAGTGGTAAAGTTTTGAGTTATGACATGGTGACATATTTGACATTCTTTAAGAAATTTGAAAAAAAATTATTTCAATACATTAGCACTATTTAACATATGATCTTTTATTTTAAGAAAATAATCCAATTTTTCTATTAAAAATTCAACATTTCCTTTACCCTATATCAAGTTTAAAAATCTTCTCAAATACTAATGTTATCACATCTCTTCATTTCACATAATCATTTTGAAAATCCAAACTTATCTAAAAGCAATGATACAATCCACCTTAGTCAAATCTATAAGATTTATATCAAGACCTTTTGTACAAACATTCAATCTACACCATAGAAGAATTGCACTCAAAGATGATCTAATCTTAAATGATAATACTTGCAAGACTCTTCAAACTGGTCTTCTTTTAGAACTAGTGAATTGACGCCACATATAACACTGAAACCACCCTATCAACTTCGTTCATGGTATTAGACTAAGTTGTAAAAATACATGGCGTTTAATGCCCATGAAACATGTGCTTCCAAAAGAGAGATAAGAAATGACATGACCATTGTAAATGGTATGATATATGTGGTGGCAACTCATTTAATTGGTTGCTAGTCTATGGTTTTCAACTAATACCAAAATTTCATTCAATAATCACTAAGTTTCGACCTGGTTAAGAGTCCATACACTTACCACCCACCATTAAATATATAAACTTTTTAGCTCGAGTTGTCTTATTTTCAATTCAGAACGTTGTTCTATCTGTATATTCTGACAAGTTGGATAATAGACTCCACTTTTCATTGATTGAATGACAGCCTCAAAAACGACGTTTACATAATCAAAAAAATATAGTGATGAATCTGTGCAAAGGTTGCATGGATGAGTACGCAACACAAGATAAACAATTGTAGCAGCCATTGTTGACATTTGTGAGGGGAATCCATCAAATTCAAGCCCGAATGGAGTTTATTGATAGAACAATTTAAGGTATCATTGATTAGGGACAAACATGAAAACCATTGATGGGTCATCAAAGCAGTAATTTGGAGTTCCATTTAAACCAATTTCTAGTGTTATTGGTGAATGGAAAGTAATATATATTTCATGGAATCTAGCCTAACTTAATGGGAGATTATACTTCAAAGATTTGCCAAGATTTTAAGATTGATATGTTTTTTAACCTGGATGGAAATCTTTTTCTTTTGAAGAATGAGAATAATGGAAGTTGATGAAAGTGAATGCACCTGAATGTTCAAAATTTTAGAACCTTATATGTTTTGAAACCTCTTTGTTTTGGGTTCAGAATAATTGACATGATGATTTCTAATCAAAATTAAGTTCTCTTAGGGACAATGTTCCACAGAGTTTCGGGGACAAGGATGTGAGGATGGCAGGGGACGCGTTTCGGGGATGTGGGGACAAGGGGTCTAAGTTTGGGGGTGGCAGGGTGCTGAAATACATATAGTATTTGAAAAAATTGTTATAAAAAGATGTATAAGTATAAGAATTATACATCTTGGATACAATTAGGAGTCCCCTAGACATCTTGAGGACACCCCAGCATCCTCAAAGTCCTAGTGGTGCTTGGAGACAACGACACTGGTGGTGGGCTAGTGGGGGGACATCCCCCCCCAAGTCCCCAAGTCTCTGAGACGTACCCGTCTAGGAAACAAAGGATTTTTTGGGGGGGACATGTCCCTGTGGAAGACTGCTCAGGAATACCATCATAACATCAAATGTGAATAGAGTTGATACTCTTCTAGAGGTACACAATGTGCTTGTATTTTTAATAAAAAAGTGTGTATTCAATGTAAAGACTTCTTTGAGTTCTTAAGGCTTAGTTTGACATTAACTACTATATATATCATAAGTTTGCATGCACTTAAAATATTATAGAAGGTCTATAAAGTTATAGTTTTTTTTTTGGTGGGGTGGATGTTATTTAAGTATATGATTATTGAAAACCTTTTATGCATAATCTTGCAAGAACTTAGTTATAGTATATTATGTGATTTGGTTGCATTGAGTGTGAATTCAAGTATTTTATTACAATAGCAAATCCTAAAAATTAAGATGGTGAGACATGTGTTGGAACGTTCCTATATTTTTTTATGAAAACCTTAGGATTTTGATCTTTCTAGTTTGCAAGGTTTTTTTTCATATCTTTTTGCTAAGATCCTAGTCCTTATGAGTTTTGGTCTTTTGTGTATGTTAGAGCATAGTCATGCATATCCAACAAATGTAGATTTTTCTATATTTTTTCAATTGTTGCATTAAATTGTGCTAGCCCACCTTTTATAATCGATCAGAAATAATATAAATGTTTTTTTCCTTTGTCAAAAATTATCCAAGTCTACCTTGTTTTTCTCCTATGTGCTCATGTTGCTTCAAAGTCTACAAAAATTCTAAGAATTTCTAAGTGTTGGAGCTATATAGGTTAACTCCTTATGTTTTGTGAGTTGTAAAAGTTTAGACTTTTGGGGCTGTCCATCTTGGTATGTCATCCTTGTCATCTCCAATTTCCTTTTGTTTATCAAGTTGTCAAACTTCATCCTCATGGTATACCCTTCCACCTAATCCTAACAATCTAGCCTAAAATTTTATAAAACTTATCTAAGTGTAAAATTTGTTGGCCTATCAAACCTATTGAGGTTGTCATGCCATCTATCCAAACTTTGAAATTTGAATTGAATGTCTTAGAATATTTTTTATCATTAAAGTGTCAAGCTTTTGTCTACATCATTACCACTCTCGTTTATCACTAATATCCAATCCCCACTATCTATTTTGGAGTCAAAACTTTATTCACCAAAATTTTAGACTTGTTCATCCCATCATATCACTTTCCTTCAATCTTTGAAAACCCAATCCATTGCACTCCAAAAAAATTATCTTTTAGCATCAAAGTTCTAGGCATCCCCTAACCAATTTACCATCTTCCTCACTCCCCCAAACTTTGAAGCCAAACCATTTACCTTACATCCTTTGTAGCACTAGGCGTTTGGACATGTGCTTCTATGATTACCATTTCCATGGTATTTCTAAATTATTGATCCCTAAAATTCCTTGTCAAAGCACCTAAGTCTCTCATTCCCACCAAAATTTAAAACTTCCTTATCACTCCAAGGCTTTTGTTCATTATTATTGACTCATCAAAGTTTCCCTTCCTTGATACCCCTTCCATCTTTGACTTACATCCTAGTGTTCGTTGTCAAAAATTTCGTCATTTAGAGTTAGAGTTGTGACCATTGGATCTATTTAGGTATGTGTTCCCTATCATATTCAACATTCCAATCCCCCACCCTCTAACATTTTCCAAAGTCTCTTTTGGAACTTTTCAAATTTATTCATGCTTCCATCACTTCCCTAACTCCCCAAAGCTCATTTCAAATGTAAAAAAATTGTGTTCTTTCTTAGAGTTGTTAGATTTCCTTTCACCTTAATACCTCTTTTGAGGTATTTCTAACTCTCAAACCTTGCCAATTCTTTAATTCACTTCTTTGGAGTAAAAATTTCACCCATCCTTCCACCTTTATACTCCTTCCCTAATTCCTTCAAATCTCTACCCCCCAAATAAATTTCTATGTATCTCCCATCAAATTTTGATGTCTAAACTTCCATAAAAAAGGTACCAAACACGAGTCATCTGTAACCTCTACTCCCTAACATCGTAACACTCTTTTAACTCATCAAGGCTATTCGTCCAAACTTTTTTCATTCAACATAAGTTTCTTCTCACCCCCAATCATTGATGCCTTGAAAGAGGTATCAAGTATGGATTTTCTCTAGCCCCCAAAATTTAATGTTCATACCAAATTTCGGTCAATTTCCTACCAACTTGACATAATTGTCTCATAAGCTATTTGGACACTAGAAAATGTCTTGGCATTCTAGAAAGACCTAATAACAACTAACATAAGCATATTTTCATTACTTGAGAAGAATTATACATAATTTTCATATCCATTTCAAGTAGTTTCAATGGAAGATAACTAGAAACTAGTTAGGGTTTCATTAATTGGTTGATTTGGTCCTACATGTACCAAAGAACACCCCAAAAAATATGTATTCCCTAAAAATTTGTATTCAAGAGTGAATAACACTATGGCCTCACCAAATTTGTTGCAATGGATCAAATCTTGTAGGAAATTTTTTTTCATACTATCTCAATAAATTTTCTTACTAAATTTCATGAGCTTTCTTATCATTCTACATGCACATTTGAGCTCAATTAGTGAAAATATTGATGTGGGATCTTCATGGAAGTATTTTGATGGATAATGGCATGGACTTCAACCCTAAGATGATATTTTAAGGTTGGAGGATGTGATGTATAATATCAAGGGTATGGTTCTCTCACATGCACTTTGTCTGACATGTCTTTCATTCCCTAATCATAGATCAATGTAATGGCATAAATTTTCATTGTTAAAGGTTGGTTTTTTATCTCTATGGGAAAATCTCATCCAGATCAAGCTATTTCTTTATGTATTATGTATGTATATGGTTACAACTCATATTTTGAGTTTGAATTTGATTTGTAATGGAAATGTAAACATTTTATAAAAAAAATAAGACAACACTTTTAACTAGTTGTGCAATTTGTCTCAATAATGGTTTTAGAGTTTTAAGGGATTCATGGAAACCCTAAGTACACATATTTTTTATTAGATCTCTATTAGTTTGCATCTTAAGGGTACAATAAAATCTTTCATTTTTTGCATATGTGTAGGTCATAAATTGTCGACCCTAACAATTTCACACTATGTTTGACTCCCCCTTAAATGATTGAACCTGATTATGCTTATTATTTTCCTATTTTATTAACATTTTCAAAAAACAAGATAAAATTGGGAATTAAAATCAATTATTTATTTAACAACAATTTAAAATTCAAAATAGGTCTAGTCTACGGCGTCCTCACCCTTGTTCACCCTATTTTGGCCCAATTAATATTTTATTATGTAGAGCCTCTCTAATGTCTAATCAACTTAGTGCTACTAGGTATACACACAGCTCAAGGGATGAATTCCTAACTGAATAGTTCATCTTTCACAAGAGGTTGCATTTAATTATCAACCAAGGACTCACAAAATTTAGACAATGCTGACACAATATATGTGTTCATGGAATCTACACACATCCTACATCAATGGAGTATAGGAAATTACACATGTTCAAAAGACTGTGAAAGCTAGAAAATGAAAGGAACTACTAAATCACAAAACAAGGGAAATAAGTATAAATTGCTACCTTATGCTACAAGTACTTAACACTCAAGACTATAACTATCAACTATTAAAAACTAATTCCTAGATAATTCCTCTAAAGTATGAAACCAACATGAAGCTACATAATTCAATTCAAAACTATAAAATAGAATTTATAAATTTGAACACATGCATCTAACTTGAAACTACTTAACTAATTTCAACAATGCATTAGTTAATCAAATAACATAAAGTAAAGTGGATGAGCAGTACCTCAAGTGACCCTTTCTTGAGTTGTTGCCTCCACAAAAGTTGTCAATACCTACTAACTTAGCAATTCATGATGTCAAACTAATTAGCTTTATTACATATAAACTATGAACTGTTACATACAATCCAACAAGAATTTGCTGAAGATTTCTTATTCAATAACACATATCTTTAGATTTAAGTGGTAACAGATAAAAACTAATTTATCAACTTGATCAATTAACAACTACAACCACTACTAGCAACTATATTTACTCCTCAACAACAAATCCCACAATATAGGGTCTTTAGATGAGTTTTCTTCCTCTAAGACTAAAAACAACCTCATAAAATAGTCATCCACTTTACCTCAATGATAGGAAGAGGAATTAGTCTAATAATAGAAAATAATAATTATGAAGCAAAAGTAAAGAAACTGATTTATAACTCTATGCCTAATGGTTAATTGTTATAATAGAGACATGTTCCTGAGGACAGTCACATCATAAATTAATCCCACTGAGGAAAAACTCCTCCTCATGGTGGTCTTATTCAATGAGAAAAAGTATGATGTGATGACTTACAATTGATCATTAAATGATCACCTTCATCCCCTTCTGGAAGTGTCACACTTTGGCTTTTTTGACCTCTCCCATACAACCATCCACAATCCTTATGTTGTGGGATGGAAAACCTGTTGTTGTGGGTTAACAACCTTTCTTGTTGCAATATGTTAGTTTCATTTCAAAGACATCCGCATTATTAACAATCATAATTAAACATAGAATCATATTCACATAGACATTCATGAATTCATATGTAAGCATATATTAACATAACATATTTCTATTTCCACATACTTAAATCTGCTTTAAAGTGTATGAAATGTATATAAAAGATATATAAAGTCTTGGAAATGTCTATGTTGGTGTAATTAAATATCGTGTACCTTGTCCTAGGTCATAATTACACTTTAGTTAAGTTTACTTAGCGACCACATAGGAGGTTGTTGGAGAATCTCCACTTTTGGTGGACTTGACATGTCATTTCCTCATCACTTCCACCTTTTGTGGACACATCATGTGATTATCTCTCCATCTTTGGTGGAGTGATAACTCTTCATTGTTGTCACATGTCATAAGATTCTGACACTTGTCATAATCTTATGCCCTTCTATGTTCTCACCTTGGCTATTTAACCAGGGGGTCTTTCTCATTTGTAATCAATCATAATCAGTCATATCATATTAATGACATTGAATACAGTTTATTCTTGTCATAATATTTCTCTCTCTTCTTGTGCTTTCTATTTGGTCCATAGATCTTGGGTGGCATCCATAGCCAATTCTAACATGGTATCAGAGCGTGTTTGGAGCCATTGGAGAGTCATTTTTTAAAGAGAGATTTCAGATCTGAGGAGGTTCCGTTCGTGGCTCTTTCTTGCAGGTTCATATCCGAGCTTGCTGGTGCAAATTTGAGCTCACCATTGTGTCCGGAAGGTTCGAGATAGTCGATTTTTCCTTTTTTTTCATCCAAATCGGAGCTACGAGGCCAAATCTACGAGGGTTTGAAGCTGAAGAGTGGTTGCCATATCCAGAAGGTAGTTGCAATTTTGGAGCATTTTTGGTCAAAAACCCTGCCATCGCGTCCAGAAGGGCCAAAAAACTTTAAGATCGACTGTCAAATCGTCCGATTCGAAGCAGTTGTCCGGTGAGGCAAAAAAAATTTGCCCGAAGAGCCGTACGGCCCCCCCGGTCGCCATTACTGCCGACAGTACGATCTGAAAAATTAAAAATTTCAAAATTTTTTGAAATTTTTTTTACCGATTAAATTTTTTGAAAAAGATTTTGAATTAAAAATTTGTATTGAAAAGTTTAATAAAAAAATCAAAAAAAAAAAAAACAAAAGGTTTTCTGCGTGTAAGAGTACGCAGTACAAAGGTACTGCAGTCTGCAGTACCCGCGGATCCCACCACCTCCTGCCACATGGCTGCCAGGCGGGCCCCTCTCCCACACCTCTGCGGCCGGCAGTCCAAAAAAAAGACCGGCGGCGGCATTCCACAAATATTCCGACGGAAGAATATTCGGCCCGAAGATTCCGTTACCTTTGCCGGCCTATCAAAGATTCCGAGGAATATTCCGTTGACATTCCGGCACATTTTTCCGGCAACGGCTTCCAAACCGTCAAATTTAATCACGTGAATTGCTGACGTCAGCAATACATCAGCATGACGTCAGCACAGTTTGAAAATTTTTCCCCCCTCACGGATTGCATTTTGGTTTTTGCAGTCTAACTTTGAAGCTCAATATCTCAGTCATTTTGAGTCCTTTTTTCGAGCAATTTTTTTTTATTTGGGCTGGAATTTCATGCTCTACGCACTAGTGCAATCATTTTTTGGTTTTGGTGCCTTTTTTTTCCAGAATTTGCAGATTCTCACAGTTGTTGCTGCTTTGTCCTCATTTTTGGAACTTCAGGAGCTCATATCTTGCTCCTACGGTAACATTTTTGAGTGAAATTTTTTTTGAAAGTGCATGATTTTTCCTCTACTTCTCATTGGTAGGATCAGATTGATCTCATTTTGTACCAAAAATTGTATTTGATACTATGGCCTATTTTGGCATTTGTAAGCACTAAGATCAAGTCTAGCTTGCTATTCTTGGCATCTAGCAACTGTAAACGCACTAAATATAAAGTGCCAAATTAGATATTGCTTGGGGGGTTTCTTGATTGAGTGATTTGGGGGGGTCTCTTGGTGCATTGCTTTGATCTATTTGCTTTTCTCTTTCATTCTCATGGATCATTCTAAGGTTCCTTTGCTCACATCATATAATTATTCAACATGGCATCAAAATGCATTGAATATACTAATGATAGAAGGTCACTCTCTATATGTTGAAAATAAGGTACCTCAACCTACAGATGATGAGAAAAAAGTTAAAATGGATGATCAAACATGCCAAAGCTCTTGGGTGTCTTCGTAGACTAGTTTCTCAAGAATTTTTGTTTCAGATTGAATCATGTACAAATTCTCATGAAGCTTGGGAAAAATTAAAAACATTGTATGGAACAAAAGATGAAGTAAGAGGCTATCAAATTGATAATGATTTGATGAATCTTGATCCTAAGAACTTTGACAACATCCAAGACTACATCACAAAGGTTAATGATCTAAAAGAGCAATGTAAAGCATGTGGAATTGATAAGGACATCCAGTTGGTGTACAATACAATGAACAAACTTGGTCCTGATTATGCTTCCTTTGTTTCTAGCTTTCATACTCATAGATTGACTATGGGGTCTGCATATACTACACCTTCATTTACAGCATTTTCTGAGATGTTGATACATGAGCAACAAAAGCTTATCTCAATGGGTCTCATCAAGAGTTCTAAATCTCAGGCATTGTTGGTTAATCAAGTGAAAGAATCAAAATCAGATAAGAAACAGAAGAAAGCAAAGAATAATCAACATTCAGATCAAGTAAAGGATAAACCACATTCAGATCAAGAAAGGAAAAAATCTTCTTCAAAAGGAGAATCATCTAAGAAGGAGAGACCTTTTTGTGCATATTGCAAGAAAGATGGACATGAAGAACATTATTGTTATAAGAAGGACATAGATGAGTTGAAGAATCTTCTCAAAAAGAATCACATTGATCTGCCTTCTAGAATGTTTGAATCTTCTTCTCCTTCTACTTCAAAACAGTCTAAAAAGGACAAAGGTCAAACATATATATCAGGATATAAAGGACAAGCTCTTTGTGCTCATTCAAGTCCAAGATCAGGGAGATGGCTTCTAGATTCAGGAGCATCACATCATATGGCATCTTCACAAACTATCTTCTCTTCATTTCAGCCTTGTTCAATGTCTCCTATCTTGATGGGAAACAATACATACATGAGTGTAACAGGGAAGGGATCTATTAGCATTGGGGAAAACACTTTTCAGGATGTCTTGTGTGTTCCTCATTTGACGAACAATCTACTTTCCATTTATCAGATTACACATGGTGGAGATGGGAGAACTGTGGAGTTCACTCCTGATTCAGTTATCATTCGTGACTTGGAGACTAGAGATGTCATTGCTACTGGGGTGGTTGATCATTCATCTCGGTTGTATTCCTTTGCATAGTTTGCTTCTGATGATGACGATGTTCCTATGACTGATGATCACAACTATGATTCTGAGGAGACATTTGGCTTTTCGAACTTGGGCATACTCACATCAGATCCAATACTTGAGCCATGCATTTCAGCTCCTCCACCTACTGTTGCAGTTGATGATGCTTGTGTTGCTATAGTTTTGGCTCCTAGTGATTCAGTGCAACAGAATATACATAGTCTTCCAGATATGGCTACTTGGATGACTTCCTAACAGGTATTTCAGACTTGTTTGTGGAGTCACATCTTATAGATTTGGAGGACACCATTGATGACATACATCTTATCTTTGATGAAGATGAACCTTCTTCAGTTGTTGTGAGGGAACACCTTGACCCTCTTGTTCATTCTCTACATGATCATTCTTCACAGTTTGGCGTGAGTGTGGATTCTTTTGCACAGCATTTGGAGGAGGCTTCCTTGTCCTCAGAGGGGATATCTTTGTCTTTGGATAGTGCTCTACATTCTTCTCTACTAGATGTTGGATTGTACTCTTCAGCAGTGTGGCCTAGAACGCCTGATTGGAGTGGTTCATTTTTCTGCATCGACATGGAGACACTTGGGCATGCTTCAGAGACACCATCATACATCATCCATCTTCATGATATCCTGCATACATCCTTGGTTTTGTTTCTTCCTAAGGGGAGGAACATTGTTCGGCGAGATTGGATCATCTTCAACATTCAATGTCAAGCTTCTACCATTCTTGCAGGAGACTCAACATTGAGGGGGGGCTACCTTGCTTCTCTTCTACTTCTCTCTTATGGGGGGGTCTTTTTCCTCACATGGGGTTTTTACCTTCTCATTCTTCATTGAGAGCATTTCTATTTTGTATTTCATCTCTCTTTTGAGGGGGAGTTTTGTCCCATGAGGTTTTCTCCCTTTCCTCGGTTGTGAGAGATTGCATTGTGTGTACATGGGTACCTAACATGGCCTAGTAGCCGGGACCCATCTTGCATTGTTTGCATTTGTGCACTACTCCCTAAGTTGCACTTAAGGGGGGGTGTTGGTGTAATTAAATATCTTGTACCTTGTCCTAGGTCATAATTACACCTTAGTTAAGTTTACTTAGGGACCACATAGGAGGTTTTTGGAGAATCTCCACTTTTGGTGGACTTGACATGTCATTTCCTCATCACTTCCACCTTTTGTGGACACATCATGTGATTATCTCTCCATCTTTGGTGGAGTGATAACTCTTCATTGTTGTCACATGTCATAAGATTCTGACACTTGTCATAATCTTATGCCCTTCTATGTTCTCACCTTGGCTATTTAACCACGGGGTCTTTCTCATTTGTAATCAATCATAATCAGTCATATCATATTAATGACATTGAATACAGTTTATTCTTGTCATAATATTTCTCTCTTCTTGTGCTTTCTATTTGGTCCATAGATCTTGGGTGGCGTCCATAGCCAATTCTAACAGTCTATGAAACTTCGCAAATGAAATGATAGAAACATAAATCAGTAAATGAAAACTAACCATTAATTGAGTCCATCATTTCCCCCCAACTAATTTATTGCTTGTCCTCAAGAAACTTTAAGGTTGAAGGTTATATTGTAGGGTCATCTCTCTAAAATCTACCACATAGTCCACTCCCTTTCCCTACTGCAAGTAGTAACCTTTTTCATCTGAGAGATTTTCCAGCCTTTTGTTTTCTGCTACTGCTTCTTCCCCTCATTTCCTCCTTTTCTAGTGTGGTATAGGAAACATGAGGATAGGAATATGGAAGGTAAGTGGGAACCAAGAAACTCCATTTTTGTAGGCAATTGAAATGCACTTATGTGGCCTACCAATTGCTATCACATAGTTGTAAATGGAAGGAGGTTCCTTCCTTAGTTTTGGCATAAGCTCCCCCCATCTACCTTGAGCAAAGTTAAGTGTCTCTTTGATTATTCCTTTTGTTACTAGTCTCTTCATTCTTTTGTAATCATGTTCTCTGCATTCCATTATCTTTGTTCCAACTCCCTTGTGATCTAAGAGATCCAACCATTGATCTATCACTGCATTTGGGTCCACTGCCTCTATTCTTAGCTGTAAGAGGATAGATTTCTCTTTCTCATGATATTCTTGTAGAAGCTTCCCCCTTTGGTGCTAATTTCTAACATAAGAGGCCAAATCCCTTATCTGGAGATCTCCTACAAATATTAATGGGTTTTATGCAGTTTCATTTGAAAGAACTAAATTGTGCAAATAAAACTCACACAATTGATCTTTACATTTTAGGTGTGGACTTCTGGAAAGTGTCTAAGAACAAAAATTCTCTATTCATGGAAATAGATAAGTCACTAATCATCTAACTAAAATACAAATATAAAAATTGTTCTTACAAAAACAAGGCATAAACCTTGGCAAGTGGTTTTCATTACATCAGCTGTAGAATTCTTACTTTTAATTTATTTACCTATGTTTCTTGCTTCTCAACTATCTTGGCATGATTAGACATCGTTTCAATTTTCTCCCTTTCCAATTTTTTTCTTTTTGGGAGAATTTTTGTGTTCTCTTCCACAATTCAATACCTAATGACACATCAATTGGTCCAGTGGGGGTCTTTATGGGTCCAGTTGAGCTCTTTGGAAATGGATCTTTTCCATCTGTTTCCACCATGTCAAGCTATGCCAAGATTTCCAGTTTTGACTCATGCTCAAATTTATGTAGTCTTTCTTCTAACTCCCTAATTCTTGCATCCCTCTCACTGTCTTTCTGCTGATATGTTTTCAATAAGCCTTCTAATTGTTTTATTCTCTACAAGGCTTCTTGGAGTTCTTTATTTGTATTCATTTCTTCCAAGAAAAAATTGTTCTTCTCCTACCTCCTCTGTATACTCAAACCCTTCTAAGACAAGGCTCTTTGGAGATCTTTTTCTCATCATTTTGGCAACAAAATTATCTTCTAAATCAGAGTAAAAAGTGTTGGGTAAAGTACAAAGGCTATAT
Organism: Sequoia sempervirens; assembly: GCA_007258455.2. Taxonomy (NCBI): domain Eukaryota; kingdom Viridiplantae; phylum Streptophyta; class Pinopsida; order Cupressales; family Cupressaceae; genus Sequoia; species Sequoia sempervirens. The sequence goes on along the minus strand of VDFB02000017.1, from coordinate 537,755,118 downwards.
TATTTGTGTTTTTTCATCACCAAGGGCATTCCCCTCTAATTTTGTGTTTGTTTCTATCATTACATCTTTTTGCTTTTTGTTTGTTCCTCTCATGGGCCCCTTCTTCCTTAGGCAATGTGATCGCCTCTTGGATTGTGTGGGCCTCTTATGCCCCTTTGCAGGTGCAGAGGTAGAGGTCCCACTCTTTCTTTTCTTTTCTTTTGGTGGCATCTTACTAGAAGCTGGGGTTTCTAAATTATCTTCAGTTAGTGGGTTGTTCAACAAAAACTACAAGTTGTGTTTCTTGCAAACCCTGCTCTTTTGGATCCTTCATTTTGCGAGGTGTTGCAGTAGGGGAACGATAGGGTATTTCTCCCTCAAGTGCAACCATAAAAATTTCTTCTGCTTCTTCCATTCCTGATCCCTATCTTCTTCATTGTGCATTAATGATGTTCATATTGTTGCAATTCAAAAAAATCTCCTAAGACACATTAGGAAATTGAATCCTAAGGATTTTTTTCACCAATAAAGTAACTAAAAAAAAGTGTGATAATGTTGAATGATTTATTTTTCTTTTGTACTCAAAGGACATTATTTTCAACAAATTATAGAGAAAATTTGGAACATTCACATGCCTTTGGTAGACTAAATGACTAAGCAATTTAAAATGAACTGTGTACAAGAGTGATTATCTTCCATCGCATGTTAAGTACCTAATAACATGAGAAGCCACAAAGGCCCAAATCCATGGAAAAGATAAACATTTGGTACCTTGTGAGGAAGATCTCAAGTTCTCTCTTGGAAATGAGAATTCATTCTGAGTTGTAATTGCATATGCTCTTACTAGAATTTCTTCTCTTGCCCTTGAAAGACCTGACACTTTGACAATAGCAGCTTTTGATGCAACCACTCTCAAACCCCTAAAAATTGCCTCATCATTTTGCAAGGTGTTGGAAAATTGTTGGGTCATAACTTCATTAATTTTGTGTCTCAAAGAGTAGTCCAACCAACCAGCCTACTGGATGATAGGCAGGCATTTCCTATCTTCTAGAAACAAATTGTGGGTTGCTAGTTCCCTTCTCATTATGTCACCCCCCATTGTATAATCTCAATTGAAGTCACTTCTTTTTGGCTCTATTATGCTATATCACCCAATTAGACTACTTCTTTGCTATGTTGTATGATATTACTCAATTGTATTCCCCAATTTTGTTGTTAAGTATCTTTCTCTCTCTCTTCTGAACTGTTTAGTTTCTTGATAATGGCAAGAAATGAAATAACAGAAAGCTAAAAAATCTAAGGAATAAGGTGATTGAATACCCCTCCCCCCAACTAAAGTTTCTAAGTTTCCTCACTTAGCATGTACGGAATGGTAGAGGGATAATTAATAAGCAATGGAAATTTTAAATGCTAAGTTGATATGCATGCACAAATGATAAACACATACAAAATTAGTAAGATCTATTAATTATGATAATTAATACAAAGAGTACTTGTTGATATGTTGTGAGATGATGTATGGTGTGTGTGAAGTTGTTGAGTACCGCCATGCAACATGATTTGAAATGATTTGAAGTGAAAGTTTTGAACTGAAGGTGTCATGGTGTGGAGTGTAATTCAGCATGAGGTTAACAAGTGGCAAATGAATTTGAATTGATGAATGAAAGGTTGTGCAAAGTATGTGATGTGAAAGGCATAGTATGGAGTATGCAAAAAAAGTGAAGTTGCATGCAATGAAAGTGAATTATGGATGCTACAAGCACAGTTGAAAAGATGAATGTGCAAGTGCTACGAATTGATGAATGAAGTTCACATCCCTTCTAAATAGTGTGCCTCGAGCATGTTGTTGCAGGTCCCTTAAGTGCTAATTCCTGTCAAAAAGTGAATATTTTTTAATTCCACCTATGTAGTTTGTGCATGTGTTTTTTTTTTGAAGATTATACCAATGAAATAGCAAGAGGAAAGTTGTGTAGCTCATCTACTAATATTTTTGATGAACTGCTTGTTTTTTTGTGGAATTTTGTATTGTTGGTTCAAACTAATGTTGTAATGACAATAGGAAAACATCTTTCTGTAATGTCCTCTTGTAGAGTTTCAACCGATGGCGATTAACTAGTAACAAAAACCTAACCTCATCAATAGTTTGTAACTAAATTGCTCCATTTGAAAAAATTGTTTTGATTTCATATAGCCTAAGCCATCTAGTCTATAGTTTTCCTTGTAATCATTGAACCTTGAGTCATAAATTAGTGCCCAATCACCTTCATTAAACTCTTTTGTCTTAATAAATTGGTCATTCCACTATGTCCTCTATTTCTAGATAATTTCAATGTGATGTATTGCTTCAATATGAATCGAATCCAATGCATTTAGGTTATGCAACCTCTCCTTTTGTGTTTCAGATGTATCCATGCCCAATTTGACTATTTTCCTTAGAGTTTTGTACTCAAATTCTATTGGAAGAACTACTTTTCTACCATACACCAATTCATATGATGTAAAACATGTCTTCCAGGTTGTCTTGTAAGCCCAAATTGCTTCAGGTAACCTACTTTCCCAATCCTTCCTATGTATTTACACTATTTTTTTCAAAAAAAATCTATTTCCATGTTAGTCATTTCCACTTGGCCAGTTGCTTGAGGGTGATAAGGTGTAGACTTCATATTCCTAATCTCATATTCTTGCACTAACTTGGTAATCAAGTATGAGGTAAATTGCGGCCCTTGGTCTGTCACTATCTCTCTAGGAACAACATATATTGTAAAGACATCCTCTAGAGAAATTTTGCAACATTTCCATCCCTTGAAAATTGAAAGGATTTGACCTCCACCCACTTTGTAAGATAGTCAATACAAACCAGTATATATTCCTTTTTAATATATGTTGGAGATATAGGACAAATAAAATATAGCCCCCATTTATCAAATGGTGTTATGACTAGTTGTGTTTGTAATGGAATTTCATCATTTTTTGTAGGTCATCCCATCCTTTGACATCTATCACAACTTGACTACATCTTTATGGAGTGTTGGCCAATGATAATCAATAGTCAAAATTTTAGGAGTTGTCCTCTTTTATGCAAAATTTCCTCCACAAGGCTCATCATAACATGCCTTGAGAGTATCATGGACTTCGTCCTCTTTGATGCACATTCTCATTATGTTATCAGGCCCTATGTAAAATAAATATCTAGCTACCCAAGAGTAAGGAAAATTTTTCAAAACTAAATTCCTCTTCTCCCTTGGTGAGAGATGTAGTGGTGTTTTCGTGCAACTAGGTAATTGGCTATGTTTTCATATTAAGGTGTATACAAAGACAGGAAAATAAGTGCTCATCTAGAAATGAATCATCTACAATATTCTCTTTTCACTATGTTGGAAAATTGGAGAGAAATTCTACTACCACATTTTCTTTTCCTTGTTTTTCTACTACAGTAATATCAAACTCCTGAAGTAGCAACAACCATCTCACAAATATACCCCAAAATACTAGTTTGATCATCAAGTAGCTAATTGTTGTATGGTCTATATGGATGAATACAGAATACCCTATGATGTAGTGTCTGAATTTGTTGATTGCATGGAATACTGCTAGCATCTCCTTTTCATTCACTATGTAGTTGATCTCTTCCCCTTGAAGTTTCTTACTGATATAATATATGGAATACTTTAGGTTCCCTTCCTTATATCCTAACACAGCTACAACTACAAAATTAGAAGCGTGAATATGCATATAAAAAGGCAATGCCCAATTTGGCCCTCTTAATACTAGTGTCTTTGTAAGTGTTGCCTTTAGAGCTTCAAAAGAATGTTGACAAGTAGGTGTCCAATCAAACTCTACATCTTTAGACAATAGAACAAATAGTGGTGTTGCAATCTTACTAAAATCTTGTATAAATCTTTGGTAGTAGCTATCATGACCAAGGAAGCTTCTAACATCCTTATGTTTTTGAGATACAAGCAATGTTGATATTATCTCTATTTTATTTGGGTCTACTTGAAATTGATTTATTGTGCAAGTGGCTAGATCTAGATAATGCAAGTGGGATGTGATTAGTATTAGATTATGATTAGATGATGATTATGCTGATTAGATGATTGACATTTTGGACTTTGATAATTGATTTATTTAAATTAGAAAATGATGAATATATTTAGGATTTGATTTAAATGAAGTCCTGATTTATTTAATTAAATGGATGATGCAAGATGAAGGTTGAATGATAAGGTTTATTTGATAAATGACCTTGAGATTATTTAATGAATGGATGAAAATGCACTTGATTAATTGATGAATGGTCCTAATGCAATGTCTAATTTGACTGAATCCGATCGAATGCATAATGTAAATTTTGCATGTCATATTTTGCCTCTTTAGCAATGTACTTGTTGTGTTGGTTCAAAGAATAAATCCGCACCTAAATTAAAAATTTTCTGATTTTTCGATGCCCCCAGCCGAAAGCAATAATCGGGCATGTTATTCCTCTTTGATCCACTACCCAAAGCAATATAGGTATTTCTTGTAGAAAACATAATTTCTTATTTTGGGCTACTTTCCACTTTTGTTTCTAATAATGGTAAATCATTTAAGAACAAAAAAATGAAGCAATTCTTATAGAAATTTCATATTCAACATTGCTTTTCTACTCCCTATTATCCTTAGCCTACTACTTATGTTGAAGCCTCTAATAAGACTTTGGAACAAATTATTTATAAAACTATAAACAAACATGTTAAAGATTGGCATACTCAACTAAAATATTCGCTATGGGCCTATTGCAAGAGTATTCATTCAGCCACTGGTACTACTCTGTACAATCTTATGTATGGCATTGATGATATCATGTCTTTAGAGTTAGAAACTTCATCTTTGTGATTTTCCCTTGAAGCATTAGTTGATGATGATACCTATTGAGAAAAATACTTACATCAGCTTGAATTTCTTAATGAACATTGATTAAATGCTCTCAAGCATCTTCAATCCTATCAAAAATATTTATCTCTAAAATACAATCAAAATGTTATCTCTTGATCTTTTAATATAGGTGAAAAGAAGGGAAAAGAGGGGAATGAATTCAATCAATGTGGAATGATGAAATGGCCTAGAATTTAAACAAGCCTCTCCCTAATTTTATTAGAAAGAGAGAAGATCACAAAAGGATTAGAATTGACTTTCTGCCTTGAGGTGAGTCAACCCTATTTTGGATCTCTAGATCTCTACTTTCTTATGACAAAAATGACTGGTTTGCAATGTTTTGGAATGATTTAAAGTGCATTAACTAAAATAATTATATGACCTAACACTTGAAATGTGAAATTCTATGATAACGAAAATGGAAATGAAAATTTACAGGTAGATCTGAGAAGGGAAAAATGGTGTGCACCTATGATGAAAAGTGGGTTTCAGGGCCTGTAGCATGACTCATTCACCTAGGGGCGAAAGGTTCTTAGTGCAGGGGTCCAAAATTAGTTTTTGTAGTCCTCTAATCCCAAATCTAAACTTCTAATTTCTCCAGGTTTGAATGTTGGAAAGCCGGAAATGAAATTTGTAAGTGAGTTTCCATAGCTTAACAACAAATGCAACTTTGCAAAACTTCTCTTTAGATCAACTTTTAATCCTTCTTCACCTATAAATCTGCACAAAGAGAGAAACAAAAATGTTTTTTTTTGGGTGAATGGGGATTTTCCTTAGTTAAACCCCATATTAGTAATTAAACCTTGATAATGAAATAATGAAAAAATGAAGGAATTGATGAATGAACACTTGCTTGTTACAACTCACCAAATCCTTAATGGCTGCCCTTAGAGGAATAAAATAAAACACATCACTCTAGGGCTTGGATGTTGCATCAATTGGCTTGATTGATTGATCTCTGAATGCTTTCTTGAATGCTTGAAACCTACATCACAATGTTAGCTCTAAAACATTATATGAACACACATGAATTGTGACATGATGATATAATCTTGATTGTTGATATAGATGACTAATAAATCTACTCTTTAATGCTCTTGACAATAATATTTTCTCTAGTGAAAGTTTTCTTAATGCTATATTTTTTAAATTGATAAAAAGACTATGTATTTACGTGTGTTTATCTAATTTCTAAGAAATTAGATTCCAAAATCCGACACTTGAAACTTGAATTTGAAACATTAAAATATCACTAAAAATGTATTAAAAATTGAGTCTTAGGACTTAAAGGGGACTCTCACCTAGGACCTAAGTCCAGGACACTCAATTTCCAAGGTGATTTAATTAATGTTGACAATTATTTAATATAGGTTTCCCTTTTGGAAAAAAAAATAATAAGGCTTTGGAATGCATAATTTGGTGAATTAGAAGCTTAATTAAGTCTAATTAATTAATGGGATTCAAACATAATGTGAAATTTTTAGAGGTATATCATTTCCTACACTACATTTAGCCTCAACTTTAGTGAGAGTATGAGCACATGCTCAAAGTCACACTAAAGTAGAAAAATAAGTCAAGAAAGGTCCAATTGTACAAGAGTTGGGAAGATAAGATGATAAGGATAAAAGAGGATGATCAAGCCCCCAAGAACTAAGATCTCATAGAAAACCAACAAAGGAACAAAGAGACACATCTATACAATAGCGACACAAAATACACAATCACACAAATGTCAAAATTAATGTAAAGAGAAAAAGAAAGGAAAATGGATGGATCAAGCCTCGACTGTTTGTCCAAAAGGTATGGATCAAGCCTAAGTTGTTTTTCCAAAAAAAAAATCACAAGTGACAATATGTTCTCCACTATGTGAACAAAATACTCACGAGGGCTAGTGAAAATCCGTTGTTCACTCGGTGAGCCCCAAAGGATGAGAAACACACACTAGGTCTACAAGGTATGTACTCATAAAAAAGGTGGCACGTGGGTAAATTCATCACAAAATTTTTTTACCCATAATTCAATTCCAAAATGATCACTACCGAAATGAAATAATGTCAATGAAATAATGTCAATATAAAATTCACACTTCATAGGAGATGTATGATATCATCATTAAGAAAGGAACATGTAAACAGTGAGTGGGGGACTATATGCCCTCTTAAAATATAAACATACTTTCTATATTGGTATTTTAAGGAGAAAGAGGTGAAGAGGGGATTCATGAAAACCACTTCCCAAAACTAGTTATCCTTTCCCCCAATCATAAAGACAAGGATAACCATAGCAAGAACTATCATGTTGTCATGCAAAATATGGTTGCACTTAAGATTGTGCCACCATGAATGGAAATGAGTGTAATATATAAAGCTACCAATTCCACATAGTGATGAGCAACATGATAGGATGAAAATCATTATCAATTAGAGGAAGTAGGTGCATCAGCACAAGAAACAATGCCACAATCCTTAAGATGTTGAAGTTTATTACTCAAGGCCTTACATTCATTGTTAGAATGACCATGCACCCAATGATATGCACAAAATGAGCTTTTTTGTACAATTTATTTCATGTTTTTGGAGGGAGAGATATAAAGCAGGATTAGAGAAGCCTCGACAAGGTACTCTCTTGATCAATAGTAGAAGATATTCCTTGCTTTTGTGAAAGAGATGTTTCTTGCTCTCTAGGTTTAGACTATGAGATTTTATACTCTCCCAAAAAGGAGGGTGTAAAATCTAATGAACATCAATCATCATTAAAACATGTGTTGGAAGATGAAGCAATATCATGATCATGATGTATATTTTTCCTAGGAGAAATTTGTGTGATTACATTGATATTAGGCAAAGCTTTCTTTGACACTTTTTGTTTCTTTTGAAGGACAATAACCAAGACCTCTTGTTTGTGCTTGTGAGGTAGGCTCTACAGGGACACAAAAACCTTGTTCTTAACACCATGTCCTTTTCCATTATAGCTATGTTGTTTCATAAGTTCGTAACCCTTTCCATAAAGTTCTTTCATTTATTTTGAAGAAGGTGGTCTCTCATGATCACACTCATCATATGTGGATGTATAATTCTTTTTTTCCTCTTCTTTGCTAAAATTTATCAACTCACATACTTTTGATGACTCGGATTGTGTTGATATTATGGAAACTTCTTTCTTTTTCCCCAATTTGTGTGTAATCTTGTACTCTCCCATGAATGTAGGTGTAAAATCTAAGGAACCCCAATCACCGTTCAATAGTTTCATGATTGATGAAAAATACTTTTCTTGTTCTTCTTGCACTAGTTCTAATTTTGTAGTTGGTGTCAATGTTGTTAGAGGATGTGTCATTCCTGATTCAATTTGTGAACAACTCTCAAGTTTAGGATCGTCTTTTACTGTGTAGACCTTGTTGTAAGTGTATTTCAGTAAATGATGTAACATTGAAGGGAATGCATTCATTGCATGAATCCATGGTCTACCCAAGAGAAGATTATATGAAAGATCATTAGGCATGACATGGATAAGAGTTTGTAAAGTAACCCTATCAACTTTAGTAGTCAATGTTATCACACCAAGCGATTGTTTTCCCACATTGTCAAATCCATAGATAGATAAAGAATATAGTTGAATTTTACTCTTGTCCACTCCAATATTATCCAAAAAGTTTACACTACAAACATTGAGTTCCAAACCATTATCAATGAAAGTATGTTTAATTCCAAACCTATTAATTTTAGCCACTATCATCAAAGCATCATTTTTTTTTTGGGGGGTAATTCACTTTGATGAAAGACAATGTCCAAATTAGGTGAATTCATATTATGAATCATGACTTCCACATAATTTGGTTGCACACTAGGAGGGATGCAAACTTGTTGCAAAGAATTTTGAAGCATTTCATCGTAAAAGGGTGACACTTGAATCAAATCCCAAAGGGAGATCTTAGTAGGAGTGTTACAAAGTTGTTCCATAAGATCATATTCTTTTCCACTATGTTTTTGGATATTAGGTGTGGGTGGGAGGTATGGTTGAGGCAATGGGAGGGATGTTGGAGTTTGTATGTGTTGTGCATTATTACTATTGTTATATGTATGAGCAATGGTATGATAACTTGGATGATGCAAAACATTGCTACTAGTGATTTGTCTTGCAAAATTTAAGATATGGCCAAGAGGTTTTAGTTGGTGTTGTGATGATCCTATGATAAGAAGTGGCTGAGGAGATGACTTGGGAGGTCCAATAATTAGAGGAATCTAATGAGGTCCAATAATTAGAGGCTTAGGAGGTTTAATAATCAAGTGAGATCTAATTTTCAATTGTGTGTTCATAACCTCAGCGGATTGGACTTCATGTTGATGTTCTTCTAACAAGGGGGGATCTAATTTCACCTTATCATCTTCATCTAAGGAAGTCGCATTACCATTGTTTGAAATACATGTATTAATTCTATCCTATTGCACCATAATATCTTCCTTAGTACAGGAGATTTTAGGAGAGAAGCAAACAAGATTCTCATGATGCTCAATGGTTGGATCTTCTAAAACCAATACACCTTCATCACAAGTAAGAGAGGTGTCAGGAGAAGAATAACTAAGATTTTCATGATCTTTTATGCTTGCATCCTCTTGTATCCAATCATTCTCACAAATGGGAGAGATATTGGGAGATGAATGAAGACTAGGAAAAGTGATATTGGGGGATGTGTCAATGGTCTCATCCTTTTGTCCAACAATGTCTTCCAAAACTTAGGAGAGTTAGGGGAAGAGAAACAAATAAGATTCTCATAATGCTCAACAATTGGTTCCTCTAACACCAAAATATCTTCTTCACAGATAGGAGAAATAAATTGGGATAAGAATAAAGTTGATTGTCATGATTGTCCAAGATTGTATTCTTTTTCACTAAGCTAACCTCACTCAAAGGAGGGGTAATGGGAAAGGGATCAATGAAATAAATTCATATTTGTATGCTTGTAACAAAAATTTCTTAAAGTTCTTAACAAGATTTGAAAATAAAACATGAAGTATGATAACTAGAGATTTTTGCAATGAGAACATGTTGTAACAATTGTTCTATAGATTTGAAATGCAACAATTTTTCTCAATTTGCAATAAATCAATAAAAATGACACTTTTCTTGCACATACTTCAAAATTTCAAAACACAGATTTACCAACAGAAATAGGAAGCAAACATAGAGACAAAATTGCATGCAAAAATTTGTCAGGACACCTGTGTAGGGACATATTTACCCATGGGCGAATGACTCCTTGCATAGAGGTTTTAAAATTTAAAAGCTAAGTTTTTGGTTTATTGTTTATGTTCTCTATTTCAGGTTGTAGGATGTGTTTTTTGTGACAATTTTCCCAGAATTTACTGATTAAATGCAAATACAAATTATGGTAGAGTGAACAAAAATGACAACTTTTTTAATGGAATTTTGATTGAATTTTCTGATGTAAATGATTGAAAAACACCCTTATGCAGAGTACTATGTGAAATATTTGAAATGTATGCAAGATTTTTGAATTTTTTGTGAATTTAAATGATGCAAAATGCAAATTTGAAACCCTAAATAAGATGCAAAACAAACTAATGCAAATACAAGATCTAGGGTTTTAGAGACTTCCAAATCAAAATTTATGATGTACATTGTTAGGTTCACCAAAATAAAAAGAAGGGGAAAGGGGGGAATGAATTCAATCAATGTGGAATGATGAAATGGCCTAGAATTCAAAGACGTCTCTCCTTATTTTAATTAGAAAGAGAGAAGATCACAAAATGATAGAATTGAATTGCAACCTTGAGGTGAGTCAACCCTATTTTTGGATCTCTGGATCTCTGCTTTATTATGACAGAAAAGACTAATTTGCAATGTTTTGGAATTATTTAAATTATATTAACTAAATGAATTATATGACCTAACACTTGAAATGTAGAATTCTATGATAACATAAATGGAAATGACAATTTGCATGAAGATCTGAAAAGGGAAAATTGGTGTGCAATTGTGATGAAAAGTGGGTTTCAAGGCCTATGGTAGGACTCATTCGCCTAGGGGCGAATGGGTCTTAGTGCAGGGGTCCAAAATTAGTTTTTGCAATCCTCTATTTTCGGATATAAGCTTTGGATTTCTTCAAGTTTGACAATCAGAAAACTGGAAATGAAATTTGTAAGTGAGTTTTTGTAGCTTGACAACAAATGTAACTTTGTAAAATTGCTTCTTAGATCAACTTTCAATACTTCTTCACCTATAAATTTGCACATACAAAGAGAGAAGCAAAAATGTTTGTTTTTGGGTGAATGAGGGTTTTCCTTAGTCAAACCCCATGTTGGTAATTAAACCAAGTGATAATAAAATAATGACAAAATGAAGAAAATTTTGATGGATGAACACTTGCTTGTTACAATTCACCAAAACCCTAATGACTGCCCTTAGAGGACTGAAGTCAAACACATCACTCTAAAGTTTGGATCTTCCATGAATTGGCTTGATTAATTGATGCTTGAATGCTTGCTTGAATGCTTGAAACCCATATCACAATGTTAGCTCCAAAACATGATATGACAACACATGAACTTTGACTTGATATGATTTTGATTGTTGTTGTAGATGACTAATAAATCTGCTCTTCAATGCTCTTAACAATAATATTTTCTCTTGTGAAAGTTACCTTAATGCTAGATGTTTTGAATTGATAAAAATACTATTTATAGGTGTTTATGTAATTTCCCAAAAATTAGATTCCAAAAGCCAACACTTAAACTTGAATTTGAACCATTAAAATGTCACAAAAAACATATTAAAAATTGGGTCCTAAGACTTGAAGGGGACTCATTCACCAAGTCCTAGGACCTAAGTCTAGGACACAATTTTCAAGGTGGTTTAATTAATGTTGGCAATTGTTTAATATAGGTTTCCCTTTTGGAAAATGGCTCAAATAATAAAGCTTTGAAATATATAATTTGGTGAATTAGAGGCTTAATTAAGTCCAATTAATTAAGGGGATGCAAACATAGTTTGAAATTGTAAAGGTATACATTTTCCTATGCTACAATAGGTGACCTAGTTCTTTATGAGAATCAAAGGAATCTAAATGCACCTCCAAGACAAAAAGAGTAGTTTAGCCCTAATTGGTTAGGTTCTTACATGATCACATTTGTTTATAATTCTAGTGCTTATGGCATATCTACACTAAATGGTAATCCCTTAAAAGAACTTGTTAATGCAATGCTATTCATTGCTATCATGTCTAAAGTTCTTTTATGTGACATTTGTATAACACTCACTCCTTTAAGGTTTGATGTTGTTTATCGTGTGCCTTTCCTTCATTAACACATCCTTTGTGTTATGATGTACATGTGAATTGTATATTTCAGGTATTATGCAATCCACATGTCTACATTAGCTAATTAGTTTTAATTAAAATTTTGGTATGTTTTATATATATTTAATGAACAAAAGAGCATTTTTCATTTATTTTAGAAAGTAGTTTAATCTTTGTTTTCTTTAAATAATTTATTTCCTTTTTCATTAAGTACATTACATAGTTAAGTATATTTCTTTCTACATTTTATATTCAAAATATTTAGAATACATTGTTATAATTAGCATAACATAATTAGTTTTATCATATCATGTCATTTAATTTCATTAGCAAAGTTTTCATTGCATTTCATCTCATTAAACATGCATTGTTTTATTACATCATCATTGAATTTAATTAGGCAAATAATCTAAATTTGTTTGATTAAATCATGATATTATCTAATTTAACATATATAAACCACAGATAGTCTTATGCACTTTTTTCTTCTGAGGACAGGATGTTCTATGGGCAACAGGTTGGGTATTTAGGCAGGGGGTCTTCCTCTCCTTCTTTGTCTGGAGATGCTATGCAGGCTGTTGTGGGATCTGTTCCTGGTGATGTTGTGTGGGTGGATGTGGCTTTGATGGGGTTGGACGGTCCTCCCCCTCCTTCGGTTGTCCCGCCTCTTGCTCTGATTGTTGGGGGCTTTCCTTCTTTAGGTCGGGTGAAGTCCTTTTTTGAGGCTGCTAAAGTTGGTGCTTGGCCTCCTACTTAGGCTCGAGTTTGGCCTTTCCCTGTGCTCATGATTTCCCTGTAGTGGTCTATGGACTTGAGGTTGTTGAGAATGAGGATTACTATTTGAAGCAAGGTGTGGTCTACAAGTTTAATGGCTTATGGCCCTCCCTTCCTGATCTCCATGACTAGGTTTCTGTCTCCTGGAAGTTGGCAGTCTCTAGGCAGATTGAGCTCTATCCCAGCACAAGGGGGTTCTTTTTAGCAACCTTTGCCTCCTCCATGAAGTGAGACTGTGTGTTAGACAGGGGGTGGATGTGGGGTATTCATTCACTGTCCATCAGGCTTTGGTCTCGTTCTTTCAATCCCCTTACGAAGCCGTTGAATACCAAACCAGTTTGGGTCCGACTGTCAAATCTCCCTCTTTAGTTTTGGGAAGATTCATGTTATGAAGCCATTGGCAACACCATTGGACGCTTTTTCATGGTGGACTCTACAACTCGGGAGCTTGGGAATACTACGATAGCTCATATTTTAGTTGATTTGGACATCTCCAAACCTCTCCATGGTGATGTAGTCTTATCAGTGGAAGACAAACCTTGGAAATAGCTCCTAGACTATGAGGGTCTCCTTTTTTGGTGTAGGAGATGTTTCTGTTTGGGTCATTTGGCCTCTGTTTGTCCTCATTCCCACCGCAAGGGCGCTACTACTTGGTGGAAGGATGCTCTCTTGGATCATCTCACCGTGGGTTCTCCTCCTTTGGAAGGTTCTTCTGTGGAGAATGACCCTGTTGAGTCTTCTCAGGAGTTTTTGTCTTGTCTAGCTCCTATTCCGTCTATCCCTTCTGTGGAGCCATTGTTGCCTCGATCTACTAATGCTATTCAGTTTGAGCCTACCCAAACCTCATTGATTGCCTCTGTTGGTCCTTCAATCGATGTTGCCTCCTCTCCTGCGTTGTCGACTCCCTCACTACATGGTGGCTCATTGCCCATGGTGGCTATCATGGATTTGCTTCTCTTGCCTCACTCAGTGGACTTAGATTTTGATTCTTCCTAGTATGTTGTGTTGAGAAAAAAGAAGGGACTCCCTTGATCTGTCACAACTTTGCGGCCTAGGGTTAAGGGAGTCAAATTAGTCTCCTCATATTTTGGGGTTTTCTAGTCCTAGTCTATGGTTCAACAAATGTCTATCAGTTGTTTCTATGGGTGGCATATCCTCTCTTCCTAGTTCATTCCTGGTTTGAACTAGCTTCTTTTTGGCCCTGTAGGATCTCAATGTAAAGGGTACAATACCTTGTAAATGTTGCTTATCTTATCAAAAACATATATAAACCACATCATAAACATACATACATCCGTAAAACATCAAACGTCTATGCACAGAACATATAAACAATATCTCATATATATGTATCAAAAATATACATTTGTGTACATGCATAATCATTACTATCACAAAATGTGATTTGATTAAATCATGATATCATCTAATTTAACTTATGTAAATTGTGTCATTGATATCAATACAAAGGATTCACAACTCAACTTCTTGGAGACATATTTCACAATGGGTTCCCACCAACTCACTTCACAAGACAATCACCTTTCAAGGTATCCTTCATTCACATGTTCACCTTTTTATTCATAAACTCATTGACCCAACAACCTCACTCAATACCTTTAGACCTTTTAGGGCTCTATCTCACCCAAACTACTCGATATCAAGACCTTTAAATATCAACTAATGACTTATTCTCACAAACCTATCTTCAAGGCTAGTAGGTCTTCAAGTATAAACTATCAAACACATGTATTGATGCAAATCATTTCTCAAGACTGCAATGTACTTTTTCAATACTCTTCAAATATTTTTGAGACATATCTAAAAACCAACTTAGGTTGTTTTGGAAAACATATTAAAAAACATGATTGTCCACGTTGCAATAAGGCCTGATTAGGCTTGATACAAACAAGGCTTATTTATTTGACTATCTCCACAATCAATTTCTCTTAACCAACACCTAGAAAAAATAACATTGGGTCTACTTAAGCTTATTAGTCCACCAAAACTCATTTCAAAAGGTATTTTCCTCAAACCCTAAATCCTAGCCTCTTGACTGTACACAAAACTCTGTTTTCAAACTACGGCAATACTTATTCACCATACAAACTTTTTCCCTTTGACCTGCAACCTTTAGAACATGAAAGTGTATACAAAAAGGAGTAACTTCACCAAAAATTAAGGATTTCCACTTGGTAGCATGAGAGAAACACAATTTTCTTAGCCACTGTTTACCCTAGGACAAGGTTTTAATAGATTACAGAAAATTCTCAATATCTTGCTCAAACTTGAACCAAATTGCATGGAAAAAAGTGTAAAAGGAAGGTGATTGATTAGTCTATCACTTAAAAGCATTTGAACATGATTTCATTCCTGTACAAGGCCGTACAGCAACATAAAACAAAATATTTTTGTAGAAACATGCATAAAACAATGGTTTTCTTTATTCAATCTTAAAATCTCAATCACCCATGCTAGTACAAATGGTTACAAGGAATTTTAAAGGAATCTTAGACATGAATCTTCAATTTCCAACTACCTCCAAGCGTAACTAATCCACCATGACCCTTCACCTTCTACTTTTGCAATTTTGCAACTTTTACATCTTTTGGACAACTTTTTACATTTCTACAAAATTGATACAAGACTTGAACTTGACACCTCCTAATGACCTGTTCACATGCAAAATGACTTAAAAAACCTTATTACACGGTAAAGACATAAAATTTTGATCAATATTCAAGATTTCTCAATGGAAGCATGATATTGTCAAGGTGCTCCTGTACTAGTCATAAACATGCATGCATCCATAAAACATCAAACACATGTGCATAGAACACATAAACAATATCTTATATATACATATAAAAAATATATCTATGTACATGTATAGTCACCGCTATGAAAAAATATGGTGCATGTATGTGTCAATAATGTAATACAAATATTTGCATTAGGGCAAATGGATGCCTGAGCCCTCTAAAGTTGGTAGATCCTTTGATTGAGCAAGTGGTTGCCTCATATAGGCTACTAAAAGTGAATGTGTTCATGAAACACTCTGTGAGGAAGCTTGCAATCCTCCAATATCATCTCTCAACTTGTCGATCTACTCTTTGAGTGTCATCTTTTGATCCAGTGGAACCACTAGATCATCCATTAGTTGTCGCACTAGTGAATGCTCAAGATCTATAGGTGTGTTTGTATGTGCTCTTTGAACCTTTGCTCGGAGGTCATTAACTTGGATCTATAGAGTGTCATGTGCCACCTTGGTACTCTCTTCTCATCACAACCAAGTCCCTCTCCACTATCAGAGCATGTAATTTAGAGGCCTGTTGATCTCAATGTCTAGTCATTGTGGCTAGCTTTGCAGCCCACTAAACCTCTTGTACCCAAATCTCCTCATAGACAATCCTGAGTTGTACTATGGGCTAGAAGATTTGGATATGACAGTTGACTATCAATTTTGATCTGTATGAATTTAGCATTGGTCCCTCAAGTTGAACAATTGAGACCATCTCAACAATAACTCAACCAATGAAGTTGATTCACTCTTATGTAAACACTGCAAAAGAAAAACATGACATAAATCAATAACAAATCATAAAAATTAAAACATATTTATTCTACATTGTATTATATTTTATAGCGTATAAAAACACAAAGTAATTAAACTCTCACTTCGATCCCCTGGCTAAATTAGTGTGTGTCTCGGGGTACAAGGACACTGTTTGACGCCATAATCGGCCCAATAGTAGTTGTAGAGGGTGGTCTTGATGGTACCATAGTTATGAGTGTTGTGGCTAGAGCTATTGGAATTGTTGGTGTTGTTGTCGAAGGGACTACTCTTCATCACACCCTAAGCCTCTCATCCTCATCCCTCGCAGCTTTCTCTCCTCCCTCCTCATTGTTGAACTCCTCTCCTGAGCTCTAGGCACTAAGATCCCCTCTATGGACATCCTTTGGAAAAACCAATGTTGGCCTAGCACCCTACCACCATTAGATAAAGCCTTATGTAACGTTGACATCTAAGGCATGGACGACATCCTCTCCCTCACTACATGGATCACTCAATGCATCCTCCATGATAGTGGAACTAGGGCAATCTCCTACTCTAATTGGACTTTAATGTGACCAAGCATATGTAGGCACCGCTAGTGGCACCTATTATGCAAGCTCGAACAACCGCATGACACATCTATAATAAAATAGCACTATGATATGATCATATTGGCCTACCAAAAGATGATCTTGTTGCATGTGTGTCATTTGCATAGAACCATCAGGCCACACTATCAAGCCTTTGTAAGGCTACCATATCATGTCTGCACTATGTAGTTGATCCATCATGTATTTAAAATAGATCTCCAAATCTTCAATCTCTCATCAAGGTGTAGGCATGTGCCCATTGTGCATCTTGGGAAATCTAAATAGGGTATCATGTTGACCTCGTGCATGTAATGTGCTCAAAGGACTAGACCTACAAGAGTGTGCATGTTATTAGGCTCCTTGTGTCATAGTGTACATATCTCCCAAGATCATGATACAAGTGAGTGAGCATACTCCATCCCCATGCAAAAACAATCTCTCTCCACCATCGCTCTAATAGTATGAATGAGGCTGCCATGGAGATGTGTGTCTCGTTCATCTATGGTTACTATCATCAAAATGGTAACAATCAAAATCCCCTGCACCAATGGGATGGCCACAAGACTCTGTTTAAGCCATTTAGTGTCAATGGGGATGACTTAACTAAGTGTATAGTGTTAGGCCTCCTCTACTGAGGCCAATGCAATGTCCTCCTTGATGACCACTTGTTGACCACAAACTGGGAGTTTTAGGATGCAGTAAACATTTATGAGTTTAATAGTCATTTCCACTATATGGAGATGAAAAGTGGAGGTGTATGCATCCCACCTCTTTATCAAGGCCATCAACATGTCAGGCTGGAACCACATCTCAGGTAAAATGAAGGTCCACCATAGACCAACCCATTGAAGGAAAGTATGTTGTGCTACTATCAGCTGGTCAATGCAGCTCTGTGGCAAGGTAAGCTTGGCTCCTCCACCATGCTCACACATAGTGGGATAAGATTGAACATAATAAAAATCATATTTTTATTTTTATTCTTCTACTAAAATATTCTATACATTTTATGATTCTTAAAAACTTTTCTTTTTTGCTAAGATGTTAGCGCATAGGATACATGCCTGTGCGATTTTTGGACTCTCGCACATCGACCAAACACTAGCATGCCTATTGGACACCAACGCACATTGTGAGGTCCACTAGTCTTAAAACTAGCTAAAATTGACAAAATCCAAAAAAATGTGTACCTCATCTTGTACAATACGCTCCTCACCCCCTACACAAAGCTCATCAATCTTGGGTGGTCAGGAATCATGTATGTGAGGCATTTTCATTGAGAAATAGCTCTAAGCTCAACAAAAATTTCCTCCGTGAATAGTAAAATTGAATAATAAAACTCAAATTTTGAGTATATAGTAAAAAAAATTGCTAAATTTTGAGTAGATAGTAAAAAAAAATTGTTAAATTTTGAAACAATTTTGACTATAGGTGAATTAACCATCATGTTTTCTTCCTCATCAAAAGCAACAAGAATGAGGGGGCATATATTCACCCTTCTTTACCAGTTTTTCCATTGTAATTATTTTTCACAACTTTCTTCTCTCCATAGTAGTTTCTTCTATTTTGGGAAAACTAATACGTTTAAATTTTGTAGGATATTTTTTGTGACTAATCATAAAATTTTGCAAGATCTCACATCAAATACTATGGATTTTCACCGAGCTCAAATGCTGGGAGCATTATCAATCCACCTAGTCAACTTTGGATCCTCTACAATATCCTTTTTCAAAGTATTTTTTGCAAATTTTATCTACTTTAGCATAGCTTATTCCTTTGTATAATCAACTCGCTAAAGTGAGGGGAAATGTATTGTCAAAATTTGCATATTGTTGCAATTTCACACTTGTGCATTGCACCTACTTTAATTTTGATATTTATGATAAATCTTATATCTTGATTTTAAAGATTTTGATTCCACGATTGAAAAAGATGAAGCATTATCAACCTATGGTGTGAAAATCAACTTGAAATTATTCTAGACTACAGCACTCCACACAAATGTCTACATGAGCTAAAAGTACAAAGTTGTGTCTCACTTTTGGCCAACTTATCAGCATAAGTGAATTTAAGTATTTCTATCTAAAAATCAATTTTGGTCAAACATATGATCTAATAAAATTCATTCTAGTTAAGTTAGATATTTCCATAACTTTTCCAACTATGCTAAATGCATTTGTAGGACCACTTTGAGGCCAATTTACCAAAAAAAAATAAAAAAATTGATGTTTCGACAACTCCTACTCATGTAAATAACATTATTTTTAAAATATAAAAATACCCTTTTGTAGATCCACAAATGTAGTTTTCAAATATATATTCTTTATTTTTTATTTTTACTAAAAGTAGGTTATCAACACAAAATATTATGTTGATTACCATGTCAAGAAAAAATAGTAAAATTTATTTAAATTTTGAAAAAAATGTGATGCATTAATTAAAAGAATCTATATCAAGATGGTATATTTTTTTTCTATTTTAGAAAAATATTTAATATAAAAGTTGATGTTGAATGGAAACAACTATGTTTTAATAAACACACATTTTAATATTTATTTAAAATTATATATTTATCAAAATTGGAAAAAAAAAAATCCATGCATTAATATTTCAAGTTATAAATACACAAAAAAATTGAGGGAAAAAAAATTACTATATAAAGATTGACACCTCATGTAACTTTATTTTTCAACATTTTATTAGCAACTAAATTATAGTGTCAAATTATAAAAAAATATTTTAAAATAATTTTTTAATGTTTTCAAAAATATAAAAACATAAAATATATTAAAAAATACACATTTTATTAGTTTACATTATTTCAAAATTCAAAACATATATATCACTTTTTAGTGATTCAAGTTTAAAAGTTGGATCAGTGTTGGTTGTTTTCTTCATAAAGTGTCACAACTTTGTAGTTTTACCCCATGATACACTAACATCCCGAGAATTTTCAAAGTTCAAAAGCATATCTCATGTGCGGCTTGTTTACAATGCATGTTGTAACGCCCACACAAAATAATAACTCTTCCCATATGTTTGACCAAACAAAACCCCTTTCTTTTCCATTCTATGCAATAAATTTGCTTTCTCTCAAGCAAGTGAATCTCTAACTCTTTGGCTAAAGGAAACTCTATCAAAATACACTCAACCATTGAAGCGTTCTCACAACAAGTGCTCAAACTCTCATGATCTACTTGTGTTGGAAGCAGTCCAAACTTCCTCAACTAGCCCTCATTGTAAAAATCTATTGTGAATCTCAAGAGATAAAGGTCAAGGTTGTTCATAATGCTCTCTTTTTATTAGTGGGTGATGCCACAATAATGGGTTATACTTTTTGGGACATCCTGATTTTTGTTGAAATTGCATATTTTTAGAAAATATAATGATTTAAGCCTTGAAATGTTTCATTTGAAGGATTTTAATTGAAGAGGGTTTGATCAAACCCCTTTAATAGAACCCCACTAGTTCAAAACCATACTTATAATGGAGTCTCCTCTACACCTATCAAAATATTGATAAAAAACCACTTTTGATTTGCCTTTTGAGGGATTAAATGAATTCATTTAAAATTCATGTTTTGTATGTAGTCCTTATTATAGGCTTCCCAAAAAGTATAATTTTAAATATATTTAATTTGATTATATTTATTTCTTATTTCGTATGAATGTAGGTTTTTCACCAAAAATCAAGCTCTGTGTTCTCCACATATGGAAAAATAGTAGATTACCAAAAAAATATTCTTAAAAGTATCTATGCTCTTGGTATTGATGTTTTTTATCCAACAAAAAATTGAATTTTGATACATATAAAAAAAGTTATGTGCTTTATAATACACCTATATCTAAATTGTAATTGGTTTGACTTCAAAACTCAATTAAAAAAAAATTATTCATTAAAACACTATGAAACCAATTGCATGCTCTAAATATTGTAATTACAAATCTAAATTTGAAAAAATAGAATTTTATCCTTCATAGAAAAAAAATTATGTGCTTTATAGTACACATCTCTTAAAAAATGGTGTTTACTATTAAAAACTAGCTATCAAAGGAGATGGAAAAAGAAATACAATTTGATTCCAAATTTTTTTTTAAATATATATTTAGAATCTATAGACGAAATTTCAAAAATCACTAGTTTGCATCATCTTCAAATTCCTCATGGTTTAGCAACTATAGATGTCGAAAAGTGAAGATTTAGTTCAAAATATTTATTTCAATATCAAGTTTGGCCAAAAAGTGTAACCCACTATTGTGGGATCACCCTATTTTATTATTTTGCATTAATAGAATAGTAATCTTTGAATCTTGATATATCATTTTTCATTTATCAAAATTTATAGAATCTCATGGTGGTTTTCCCTGTGGACCGAGGTTGACGCCATATCTCTATTTTATCTTGTATCTCTACTTTTAAATTCTGAATATTGCTAGAATTTAAGAATAATTGATTATTGCTATCTTTTTATCAAATCCAATCTAGCAAAATGGGAGTTTGACTGAGGCAAACCCCAAAATAGCCCCCAACATTTTTCTCGTTTTTCCTTGTGAACAGGTCAAAACATTTTGGAAACTAATGACAAACATTCTACAAGATTTCATCGCTAACTATATCGAGATAACAATCCAGTGCATTGTAGTCCACATTATGCATTGGCATCTAACGCTTAGGCTTCCTCATTTGGTGCCAAGTTCCCCTTTGTTCATACTTTCATTTTTTGTAATATTTAAGTTCTCATTTATTGGTAATTTAGTTATAATTTTGTATTTTGTATTTCTTGTTTCTAGTTGTTGAGTTACAAAGTTATTTCTTTGATGCAAATCAATTTTTGTTATTATTTCTAGTCATAATGCATTAGAAATAGTAGATGAACTCATATCATTTGAGGTAATTGAAAGTTTTGTTGTTTGAAGTTACATTTTCTTTAAGTATCAAAATCACTCTCTTACATGCAAAAATCATCACATGTTCCAATCATTTAAAGACTATCAAGACCAAACCAAAAGTTATTACATGTATACCAAGGGGGTTTATTGTGGCAATGATCCATATTGGGATTGAAAAGACCTAATTTATTGCACATGTAATACCACACCTCGCTCGCTAGCTAACCGTTTACAAGCACTATCAAACTCGCAGATGGGGGAAACTACATTTGTTGAGGACCCATAATTTGTACCTTGTGAAAAAAAAAATGGAATAAAATTTTGGGGATGCTTGCTCAAAGAAGCCATTGTGCATAACCGCTAAACTATTAACACTAGCATGAACTACAAGAATGAAGTCATTTGAGGCCATATAAAGGACAAGCTAAAAAAACCGTTATAAAGTGAGATTGGAGGGCTTCCTGCATTAATGGCATAGTTAACATAAAGAGAGCCAAGAACAATAGAAAAGATGCAAACCCTAGCAGAGCCAAAACCATAACACCAACTATCACTTCCAAAAACAACTAGGTGTTATTGTTGAATATTAAATAATAATAATAATGTTAATTACCATAATTTTGGCAATTAAATACAATCAAGAAGGAATTGTCTTGAGCACTATTTTTTAATTTAATAAAATGATCGATAAGTATTTTCTTCTTTTGTTAACAAAGAACGTGAAGGTCAAGGATGATACAATATGAACCCAAAAGGTGCAAGTGGGCAATGAAAGCAACACAGGGCTACCTAAAATTAATTAGGGAAAACCTAAAATGAGAAGCTTACTATAACAATGCATGACTCCATGGATGAAAATATAAAAGAAAAAGCTACCCTATTATCTAGCCTTGTGGATTCATTTTTCTTTATGTTTGGGTTTACGATGATTAGGTTATTTTTATGTATTGATTAATGTACAAGATGATTGTTTTTACATGAAAGTTGGCAAATGGCATTATTCTAGTAGTTCTTATATCTATATATTTTAAGAATCCAAACTTGCATGCTAAATTCATTATTCACTAAATTGGTTTAGATCCATAATTGCAAAATTGATCCAAGTCACTTCTATATGCATGGATCTAAACCCTAAGCTTTTAAATTGAAATTCCTTGTATTGCTCCCATGTTTATCTCCCTTGCTAATAATAATGAGCTAACTAAAATGCAAATTATTTCAAATTGCATATTAAGGTGATAATTAAAGACTAGTCTTAAGGGAGAGAACCTAGTGGTTGAGAACCCTAACTTTGCACTTATCAAAATCATGTGGCAATTTCAAATCACTTCCAATATTTTTACAACACTATTTAGCAAGGACGCTACTTATAACTAAGTTTTGAAGGCTGCATCATCAAATATGATGCAACATCAACATGCTTTTTGTTGAGGTGTCCAAAAGGATCCCAAAAATAGGGTAGATTAGTAGTTGTGCTTTAAGTTGTAATAGTTGTGCATTAAGTCATGTTTTATCAATGCGCTTATGTGGCATCACATGATTTGTTGCTTTTTAAATCTAAGGAATACATTTCATTCAATTATGAGCATTCATGATCAACACTAACAACTTTAAAGTCACAACTTCTAGTGCTATACTACAAAAAATATGGGGTATTAAATCAACAAAGACTATCACAACTATTGGAACATGCTCAACTATAATTGGCATGAGTTTTCCACAATCCATGAAGCAAATGCGTGTAGCTTTTGGTTTTAATTGTGTATGTTTTTCAATCGATGTTTTAGATCACACTCAATGATCCATCATCAAGGAGAGGAGAGCAATGGATTGGATTGCAGAAAGAGCCTTAAAAAGAGGTAGGGGGGTAAAGTTATGTGATGACTAGAAAATGAAGAAAAGGCAAGAGAAGAAAGGGGGGTAAAGCAATGTTGATCCAAAGGTGATTAAAAAGATAAGAATATTAAAATATATATACATTTAAAATATATGGACAATATATGAATATAGAAGAAAGGATGCATGTATGAATCTATATATAGAAAGTCTAGTTATGATAAAAATAGGAGAGAATATGTCATTATTATAACACTTGTGTTCATAATATTCAATCTACACATATTTCTACTATATATTGTAAATAAATAGTCCACGTGTAAATCAAATAATAACCAAATGTTGATCAGGATTGACTCGTACTTGAACACATGAGAACCTATGAATGTTATATAAAAAAGGTATAAATACATTCATTAACAAGTGAAATACATTATTTTTGTCTCAAATAAAATATCATAACTATCCACTATAAATGTGTTATTTATGAAATAAGATGTTCATTTAATAAAATAGAACACTTATTTAAACAAGTATTGTTATCATAGTGAAAAATATTATTCTTATGTGTAGAACTATTGGGATAGCAATTTATATGCATTGGAGTATTTCATATTAATAGATTGTCCTATCACAAATATAAAAGGTGAGCACAATAAATACCTTGTATTTTCCCATGAAATGTGAAGGATTGTCAAAAAGTTTTAGTGTTCAACTATTGGTCCATTTTTGTTGGACATAAGTTATATTTTAAATATTAATGTGTTGTTGTTATAACAACAAATAGTTTTTTGTGTTCAACTATTGGTCCATTTGCATTGGATATAAAAGTTAGAGATCACAATGAATCATGGTTACTAGTAGGTATTTAGTCCATTTAGGTTGCATATAAATTTTATTTTAAATAAAAAAATGATTTTCTACAGAGCAAAAAATAATATTTTTTTCTTCAACTAGTGGGGTACCATGATTAAATTTCAGTCAAATCTTTAAAAAGTCAGACTCTGGACACTTCTCAGTAGATGTGCTGATATGGCAAGTTGTGTGATGAATTACACCTTCAAACCTTAGTTATAGATAGATAAGAGGTCAGTCCACATTTCAAAAAAAAAATGGAGGTCCTACAATATTCCATGCAACTGCTACATGCTCACAAAATTAGCCCGCACGACTAATGGCCCCTCTCCCCTAAACAAGTTCTATTAGAAATGAGAAATGAGAATGTGTGTTGGAAAAAATGACGATGTGTAAGTGCAAACATTTATATAATCAAATGTGTATGAATTTATGTCAATGTGTATAATCAAATATGTGTAAATGTATATCACAACTATTGACTCATTTGCAGGACAAGTACTAACAAGTGAAAGGTATGCAGGATTGGACTTGACAACTATGGTATCTGATGACGGAGGCATGGCATCTGATGATGGAGACATGGCAGCTGATGGAGATTCTGGAATTGTTGAATTTTGTGTAGTCAATGCTGGCAATGTAGGAGGCTTTGTGTAAACAGGCTCAAGATATTTACCAGCATCCTGAATGTGTCAGTCTATAACGACTGGTACCAATTTAAGTAAACTCTAGCATCACCTTCACAATTCCTAATTAAGAAAGATTCTAAGCAGCAAACTGACAAAGATATTGGAATATAAGGCATACCTAAGCATTGAGGTTGGAGCAAATTTTTTAAACTGCAATTCCAAACAGAAAGAAACAAAGGAAAACGTCAGTCAGCAGGCACTAAAGTAATTTGTAGTTGAGGAATATTCAACTTTTACGAAGGTGTTCAATAGCTCAGACTGATGAAACAACACACTTATAATGAAATAATTGTACCATTAAGATAGCCACCATATAAACACAAGGTCACATTACAGCCAGCACTTGTTTGTTTTTTGAAGGAATCCACAAATCAGCAGGCTGCTGTCCTTGAATTGAATCCTAGGGCATGAGGTTCCAAGAGTGGATTGTACTCAACGTAAGCTGCCAATTTCCAAATGAAGTAGAGGAAGAAATTTACTCAATGATTGTGACAAAATGTTAGAACCATGAAGAGTCTAGACTCTAAAGTTAAGATCAGTAACTTACTTATTTCATTTAGGAAGCAGTTGCATTGCACGCAGCAGTTGGCAATAATAGCACAGCTCCCATTGGCTGCAAGTAAATCACTATCTGAAGACAAGTTCAAGTTACTGGATGAACAGGCTGCAAGCAAGCAAATGTTGGTAGACAGACGAATGTCTGTAAGAAACAACATATATATCATTGGGTGTTAATCCAAATGCTTTTATTCATGAATACAAAGATTCTAAAGTCATGCAAGGATTCAGCTAGCAAAATATCAGACTAATTGGGCAGAATCAAGGCATTAGGATTACAACTGCTTCAAACCTATAATCCAAACAGAGTTACATTTTGCACTGAGAATATCAAAAAGGCCTAAAAATCAAGTTAAGAAGGGTTCAATTACTTCAAATCTGCACAATCTGAGAAAAATGCTATATTGAAGTTGTTTAAACTGCCTCAACTTTAATCCAGGTTCTGATAAAATCTAAAACAACTTCCAGCACTCTCATCCACACTATAATTAAAGGTACACTACTTGATTAAAATGACAAAAGTTGACATATATCAGCATTTAATAACAAATTTTTCCGCTAATGAATTTTAACTTTAAAAAATCCATAAGTCATAGAGTACTAGGAAGGTTTTGGTAAGCATTGCTTGTGGTATCTATTTATAGTTTACAAAAGTGCCTGATATTTCAAATCTGAATCCACAGTCTCTGTAAAGTTGGAATGAAGTCATGTCAGTAAGTATGAAATAGATCAAAATAAAATCTTCAATTATCAAATCATCAGGTGTTGGAAATATACAACACCAAAGTACACTTTAGAAGGCTCATACTCATCATCAAACTGACCTACATGTCCAGTGCCCTCAACTAGGTAGTGGAAACAAAGGAAATGTGGTTAGGCAATGACAAGATATGGGTAAAGCCTTTGCAAGATGTATATATCATTCATTCAAGAAATGTTGACTTCTCCAATGATGCTAGAGACCTAAGCAACTCTAGAATTAAGCTTATCAGCTAAACATACATGCTGAATATGTTCATTTGTCAGAATGAGGTGACATTGGGAACTGCTTTTAGCCCTACAATAAAATGGATGTGCAAATGACAAAGGTGTCATTCGAATATGTTCATTTTCCTATTTTTTAGAAATGTTTCTCTAGGCCTTGATCTTTTTATAGTGAACCTCTGAGGAAACAACCACCTATTCTTCCAGTGCAATATTCACTACATTTCTTATGATTCAATAGGTTGAAAAGAAGCTCATGAAATTTTATTTCTCCTGAATATCAATTCTTGATAAGATCAAAGTTTGTGAAGTGACAATAAAAACATTACCATTATTAAGAGAAACTGCTAATGTTTGAGAGTTAGAAAAACAGCTTCACACAGAAACTAAAACTGATAAAACAAAGACAGACTTAATTGACCGGAAAAAGATGGAATCCCTATCATGATAGAGATACATTGCTTTAACAATGAAATCAACCTCATCTTGTGAGAAGGTACAGAATGCAAGTTACCATTAACCTCAGCAAGAAATTAACAGATCCAGGTACACTTGAGAGCTGGCTTGTACCTAATCTTATAGTTGGTGTAGAAAGATTTGGAGAGCAGATTGTTGACTTATTGCAACTCTGTCAAGATTTGAGTTTGAGGCTCAAATAGTATGTGAATTCAACTTATATAGATAACCATTGAAAGGTTGGAAGTAGACAACTCAAGGAACTATTTTCCAGAAGATCTGATTAACTGGGAACATTTTATTATTTATCTGACTGGAATATGTCTGTAAGGAACAGCTTCTCAGGCACTGTTGCTATTTTTCACTTTAATGCTCATCTTAGTGATCCGAATTTTCATTTATATGCCTTAGACTTTGTTTATTCCTTTACTCTGTATCCCACTTTTCTGGAGTGTCATTGACACACCGCAAAGTCTGATATTGCAATGAGTACAATTATATTTTAAAAGTTGATATTCTTAGTTAATGTTTTGAATAAAAAAAAATCCCCTTTTTAAGTCTCAATTGGATATCAAGATTTTGTCATGTTGGAAATGATAAAATTACTATGAAGACATTAATGTTTCTCCAAATTTAAAAAATTAGCATATTTTTCACCCACTGCAAGCAGATATACAAGTTTAGAGATTGAAAATGGTGAGATGACTACAATTTTCTCCTTAAAATAATAGATTGGTGATTGGATATGGCCTGCATATCACTGTGCCTATCCAGATACAGCCTGGATCTGGCACCGCAGAGTTCAAGCCGTATCCAGATATGGCAAATAAAACTTTGGTGTATAGGGTATGTAGGATCTATCCATAGGTTATCCGTACCTGTATACGCATTAGATACAACAAATGCAAATCAGACAGGAGCACCCCAGACTATCTGGTAGCTTAGTTGTTAGCTCATGTCAGAACAATGCTGAACCAATTCAATTTGAATACAATCATGTTTCATCTGAATTCAAAAAATAGATTTAGACATGCTTCAGAACCTCCATTTTGGGAAAATAGCATTTACAGAACTATCAGGAAACATTTTCTCATCTTAAAAGTTCTTACTCAATGAGGGTAAACAATTCCTTGAAAGCTTACATAAAGTATGAAGTGAGAATTTAATGAAAATTTTGAAACTGAGAGCATGATTCTATGACCATACTTTAGATTTGTACCTGATCAAAGAATAATGAATACAATTGAAACTTTTAAAGCCAATCCCATGGTATAGCTAAGAAAGCCTGAGAAGAGCTGGGGCAGAGGGTATCTTGTTTTGTACTTGGGTACTTTTCTCACGGAAGGAAAGTTAAAGCAGGCGTCGCCATGTCTGCTCGTCTCACCCAATCCAAAACCATATCATTTACACCCTCTCTCTCCAAATTAGCAGTGGTATTAACAACAAGCTTCTTGGCCTGCGGCGTATCATAGTCACAGCAGCTACTGTAGCCCTCCACCAAATTCCTTAGCGCTTCCCAGGAGTGAGGCTTATGCCAGGACGGACTCTCCTGGGCTCGATCCTCCAACCTCCTCCTCCACTCCTCTTCATTCCCAGCCCTGCACTCGACGATGAGCAGGCGGGCGCCGTGTCGTGCCGCCAGAGCTGCCGCTTCCTGGAAGAGATGAGGGCGAGATAGCGGGGAATCCACAATGACGCTGGTGCCGCACTTGAGTTGGGTCTCGGCCATTCTCCATATGACCGCGTAGGAAAGATCATTGAGAAGGGCCGATGCGACCAGGGATTGAAGGGGAAGAGTAGAGTCGCGGACATCGTCCTTGTCCAGAAGAGCCCATTTCAGGGATTTGGCCAGAGACTGGGCAATGTTCGTCTTGCCGCTACCCGGGTGCCCCTTCATGGCTACCATTGATACCATTTGACATTCACATGCAATAAGACTTTCTCTTTCGTTTCCAGAGTCTATTGGGAAGAATTTCGATGAGGGATTTTCTATGCCAAGCTTTTTATCAAGTTCAAAGACAACGAAACCCAGTTCTATCTAAACTTTAAGGCTATAAAATAGAGTTGGTACACTACTGCTGATTTTGCAGTCAAAAGGAATGTCATTTTTTTAAAATCCTGCTATTTTTTCACAATGAGTTGAATTGGAAAGGAGTTATCTTTGGCTTTGGTTTGTACAAGGGAGAGGACTCTGAGCATGTTTCAATAGTTGTGATAGTATTGGTTTATATAATGTTCAATATTTTTATCAATATTGGATCAATAGTTGTGACTTTAAAGTTGTTAGTGTTGATGATGACTACCCATAATTAAACAAAATGTATTCCTTTGATCTAAAAAGCAACCAATCATGTGATTCCACATCAGCGCTCAATAAAACATGTTGTGAATGCACGAGTATTGGTCTCACTTTGTTTTGGGTCTTTTTGGACACCTTGACAAAAAGTATATTGATGTGGCATCATATTTGATGATGTGGTCTTGAAACCTTAGTTATAAGCAAGTGACTTGTCAAGTACGTTGCTGTTAAAAATTGGGAGTGATTTAAAATTTCCACGCATGATAATTAGAAGTGTGAAAAGTTAGGATGCTCAACTACCGGATCCTCTCCCCTAATAATGTGATTGTTGATTCTATCACACGAGTTATTTTAAAGTATGTTTGGAAGGTCAAATGTATTGTTATGTTTTCAAGCAATGATTTATCAGAAAATTGGTGTTCTAATGCTTTACTCTAACATAGTTTTTCAAGTTGTTTTTTTTTTCACAACTTCAAGAGTTATCCAAAAAGAGTGTAATAACCATGGTTCAAGTTCAGCAAATTCAAGATCAGGTTTATCAGCTTCAGAACAACTATAATATGGGACTATGTAAAGTGTTTCAGCTCAAGTATTAATTCTTCTTTCTTATGGCTTTTACTATATGTTTAGTCATTTTATAATCTTTAAAATTTTGTATTGTAACTATTTTTTTTTCTACCTACTAGTAGCTTTTGTTCTTTGTACTCTTGCTTTGTTAAATACATTAAAACAAATAAAAAATATTAATGAATTTTGGATGATATTGGCATATTGGAGGGGCCTAGGGATAAAGAATGGGAAGTGAATTCTTAGAATTTTAATACATGATCTTCATTTTTAAAGAAGGTTTTATTCTAAATAAAGAGAAATGTATTTGTGTTTAATTTTGCATAGGTATGTTTGTGTTCTTGAAGTAAGATAATTGGACGATTTTCATGTTTCCTTCAAAGAAATAGTAGGTGGGGCATAATGGAGGATGGGGGACCTATTAGAAAGTTGCAGGATCATTCCCTTCTTGAATTAGCTATTCACTTGGAGAATAGGTAAAATGTCTGAAAAACATTTTTGGTAAGATTAGATGGTTTGTTTTTAGTTTATTAGTGTGTATGAGTTTAGCATTGTAGTATGTGTTTAGTTTAGTTTTGGTTTCTTTTTTATCTTTGATGCAAAGCAAGGGTTGGTAAAGTTATGTTATTTTGTTTTCACCTCTTGACTAATAGAGGAGGAATGTAGGTCTTCATGGTGGGTTAGTAATTGATTTTGTACTTTTGGTAGGTGTTGCTTATGATAGAGAAGTAAAGTGTAATATCCCTTATTAAAAATCAAGCAACAAATT
Source organism: Sequoia sempervirens (assembly GCA_007258455.2). Taxonomy (NCBI): domain Eukaryota; kingdom Viridiplantae; phylum Streptophyta; class Pinopsida; order Cupressales; family Cupressaceae; genus Sequoia; species Sequoia sempervirens. Next base: position 537,724,094 of record VDFB02000017.1, on the reverse strand, counting down.
ATTTTTGCCAAAACTCAAAAGAGAGAAAATTGGGCATGATGAAACTTTCACCAAACTACTCCAATTTGTTATTAAATCAAATGCAACTGAAAAGAGATGACTTGCTATGAATTTTTCATGATATTTGCATTATATTGTTGTTAAATACAACAGCAAACAACAATATACAACTACTGCAAATTACACATATGAAAACTTAGTTTGGAAGCCAAAAACACAACAAAAATCAATTGCAACTCTACACATAAATCCTCCAGCACTCCTTAGAAAGTTTTGAATAGCAACATACATTTAAACACTCCTAAAATCAATAAAAAAATGCTGCTAACAACAGCAACACAACTGAAAACCCAAAACTCAAAGGTATGCACTCCAAACTACACTACTCTTGCCAACTATTTGATGAAATGCACACCCAAAACTATATAAGACTGAGTTTATAAAGTGACAAGATTAATGCAAATTGATGAATCCATGCTTTAGTTCATTTTTTGGTCCGTTTTAAATAAGTGAGGATGTAAAGTTTATGATCCAAATTGTTGTGCTATAGTTAATAATATGTTGTGTTATTTTAATATTTTATTGCTAGTTTTGGGAACTCTCCTATCTATAGTTTGTTTGGGGGTTAGTTTGGTATTTATTCACAAGAATAGATTTATATGATAATGCAAATTCATTGTAATATCATCAATATTGAAGTCTCATATAATAGTATACTTTATGTGTTCATTTGTATTATTTGCAATATAATTCTCTTCATTATTTTATTATCGTGAACTAACAATATTTGATTTTTAAAGTTAATTTTATCCTTAAAAAAAAATCATAAATTTATTTTTACTATAATCTTAGATGCTAACTTAAAATTCATTTTTTATTTTATTTAAAAAATTTAATTTTCAATATATAATGTTAAATTTATTTAAATTTCAAATCTAATTTCAATAATTGTAACTCAATTAAAATGTTTTGTTCATTAATAAAAATAGAAAACATTTATATATTTGAATTAATATTTCAGTAGAGGATACTTTTACATCATCCTAAATCTACAAGGAAAAGTAGAAAGGTAAATAACAAATAAAAAAAATGTGTGGAAAAAAAAATGGGTTATGAAATAAAAATAAATGTTCATGTTTGCTTGTGTTGTCATGCACCATGAATAAATGCCTTATATCACACATATAGTTTCATGAACATTAGGAACAATCATAGTGAAAACAAAAAGTAAAATGAAATAAAGTAATGCATGAAATATTAAAGCAAACAATAAGTAATAGAAAATATCAAACTAAAAAGTGAAGCGAGAGGAGTCATCACCATTCAAATGCCATTTTCCTTCTTCCTAATTATCATTGAGAACCCATTTGTTTTGTCACTTCCCCTTTGGGATAATTGTTTATTTTATTGTCATATTGTTGGATTTAGATTTAACAATTATAATTGATCTTGTTTTAGATCCAATGAGATAATATTTTTGGAAATATTCAAGTTTGATGTATTTCTTTTCATAATATAATATTGTTTAGTTCTTTTTATTTCATGTTCTTGTTATTCTTTAAAACATTTGTAGATATTGAAGGATATCATGTCACTCAGAGGATGTCTCTTTTAGTTTTTCAATATATAATTAGTGAAAGTAACATTTTCTAAAAGAGATTGATATGAATCTTTTAGAGTGATGGTAAGTTTTTCTTGATGAATGAATTTAATACATTCATACAATATCAAGGGGATTGTTTGATATTGCTCAATCTAAGGTCTAATAAAGATAATGTTAAATTTATTGAATGTAAAAATGATTAAAATAACACAACTCATTGAATCATAAATGTAAGACTATTATAACACTTTAATACAACTCTTTAATGAGTATATTATTTTTTTTGTAAATGATGATTAAATAAGAACTCTTCTATTCATACATTAAAATGAGACCATGTATCTACCATGATTCCTTGAATGAGCTTATATAAGATCTCACCTTTGATATGAAGTGGCCCATGATAATCATTATTTAGAATTCCATCATGTAAAAAGGTAAAAGGTAATATTTGGAGAAGAGTGAATAACATGAATGATCAATAATAAAGGAACACATTCCTCATAAGAATGTGGTGAAGTTTTTAATTGTTCATCTTTAGTTTGTTCTTCCTTTACTATGATTTATATATATGTTGGTATTATTGAATTGGGGATACAATAGGTTCACTACTCTAATTATCAAGATTTTTAATCAATATTGTGTCATCATTAATCAAATATTTGATCATGCATGTGCTTAATATTAAACATGCTTGAGTTGAATGACTAACTACACTATGATAACTACACTATGTCTTAACATAAAAATGTAGTGGTAAAAGGTAAGAAACGTACAAAGGTCTAATGAATGAAAACATAATTAGATTGGCCTTTAAAATATTTGGTAATACTACATTGAATGAACCAAGTAATTGAGTGAAATTCCTTTGCCCTTAAGACTTAGTTGAAGAGACATTAAACACCTCACTAGATTGATGATGGTGAGTAACAGTATGTTTAGGCTCTAGAAAAGTTTCATCAATAATTTGAGTAATATGCCTAAGAAAAATTAAGCCATGTCGCTTTAACATTAGTAATTATTGGGGCTCATTGTGTTGGTGTAGGTTTTTATTTTCCTAGTGGGTTAATTTTATTTTTCCTTAGGTCTAAGTTTTAACTATACTTTATTAAGCTTGCTTAGGATAATAAAGTGAGTTTATTATTTGATAATTGGGAGATAAGGTGATGATTTTTCATTTACCTTTTTCATCACTTTATTTAATATTGGTGGTTATTGGAGGTCAATTCATATTGGTTGGATTCGTCACCTCCATCCTTTCCTTAGTTCTATATAAACTCGCTACCTAGCTTGTATTTGCATATTCTTGCATCTTTTTCATACTTTGGTATACATGTACATTGATGCATGTAGTTAATATTCTATAAATTTTCTTTGAGCTCCTAATGCAATCTTGTCATCTTGACAATTGCACATCTCTTGGAATTTTGGGTCTGTAATTGTTTTATTTCATTTACAATTTAATAGCTTATCTCTCTCATAAAAAGATCTTGGTTATTCATCTATTTTAGATATCTAATGTATATTGAAGATGACAAAATATTATGGATCATTGTGTAAGGTTGTAATATCCTTATTTAAGAGTTCTAGGTCCTCTATCCTCTTTCTCTATTGCGAATAGTTTTGGAGCATGTCATGTGCACTTCTATCTTCTAACTTCTCTCCCATTATGAATGATTTTAAAGCATGCAATGACTTGTAAGTCATCCAATAAACGCACAAAAACTTTTATTGTCTAGACTCTTTTCCCATTGACAATGCTCTTGGAGCATGTAATGTTTTATAATTCACTCATTTTGTAGGGATTAGTAGTCATTTAAAATTTAATATGTTGACCTTTATAAAGTTAATTAAATTAATATTTAGGATTTGATTTCAAAGGAATGATGTTTTTATAGTGGACATTATAGATGTATAATGAGCTTCTAATAGAAAATTGTGTTCGATCTTTTGGTAGAAAATTAATAGTGATTTTAATTTTTAGTTTTTTTATCTACTTCATTTTCTTGATTCTTATTTGAAGAACTATTTTACTTTTGTATGTAACTTTCAGTTTTACCTTTGGAAAAGCATTCATTCATTATTTTGATAATTGTAATGGGGTTTTTCCCCTTTCTTATATTTTCATAATAATTTATTAGGTTAAAATTTAGGTTTTTCTCCTTTTATATATTTTTAAAGTTATGATATAGGACCTAGATCCCTTTTCCCAATCAAACATTTTGGTGAACCTATTTGTTTCAAACACTTTAAATTTTTTGAAATCTTATTTAGGTCTTAGATTGTTTGCATTCATCTTTACTGCATACATAATTGTCATAAAAAGCATTGAAACCGTGAAAAAAAGCATTGTATTTTGTATTCAAAAGACATCTAGAGTTAATTTTAGTCATTGCAAAGTAGATCTAGTTTAGAATTGCATTGATAAATCAACATTAGGTCATTCAAATTCTGAAATCAAATTTGGAAGTGTCCAAAACATTCATTTAGGCATTGGAATATAGTGAAAAAGAGGAAAAAGTTCATTGTATTGAGGCAAAATCTTTCAAAGCTTTTAATATTCAGATTTTTCAAGATTCATTCATTGAATTTTTGTACTATACAATATGAAATTTATATTTCCAAGTGCATTCATTGATTGAAGATCATGAAAATTGCTTAAATAATTAGCTTTCATATTACAAAATCACAAATTCATTAAAACCTAGAAATCTATTCACTATCAAACCTAATTAATCACAAAGTAGGGAATTTAAACATTGCAAAACACATCCAAAATCTAAATCCTATTGTATACCTTGGAATTTATCCTACTCTAATGCACAAAATAACTAAAAAATGTGAAATGATAAAATACCAAGGACACCTCAAGATTAGCCAAAAGAGTGATACAACGAAAAGGAAAATGAATAAAATAAAATACAAACAGTTTCACCTTCCTTGCTGTTGATATCTCTTTGATTGGCCCTTGCTTGGAATGGTTTGTGTGCTCCTTAGATGATTGCTTGAGTGACTAAAATGCAAGATTCAATGTGCAATATGATCAAAAGAAATGGCTAAATGATGGCAAAGGATTGAGAATATAAATTGGCAGCATGTAGTTATCAAATGGCTAAGTGTTGAAAATGCCCTTGAGGAGGGGGTATTTATAGGAGAATTTGAATTCTCTAGAGAATTCAATGGTCAAGATTGCTCCAACAAGGCCAAGATGAAGGGCTATGGTGGGTTGAGAACCCACAAGCCCTCACATCTTGACATGTGGAGGGTGAAGTGGACAAGAGAATATGAGGTGTAAGTGAGGTGTCAAGAAGGTACATGAGGTGGAGAAAGGACATGCACCTTGGGGAGTGAGGAGATTTCCTCAAAAAGGGATTCCTTGTCCCCAAGTGGGAGTGAAAGGGACATTTGAGGAATTTTGGAATTCCTCAAAAATCTACATGGGAAAAGGAAAGGTGGTTGGGGAATATAAATGTGAATTAAAAATTCACATTCCTAGGATGATCTAGAAGGATAAAAGGTGGGCTCCAAAAAGGTGGGACTTGGTCACATGTGGAGATTGTGACAAGTCCAAGGTTCTAGAAGCCTTGGTAGAATGGAACGTGAATTAAAAATTCACATATAAAGGAGAGGAATCTAGGACAAATAAAATGTGAATTAAAAATTCACATGGGAAAGGGGGAATGTCAAAAAGGAAAAATGGAAGAATTGACCAAAAATTGGTGTTAAATTTAGCTAATGACTTTGGTTAAGGTTGTGCAAAATATTGGATTAGGCTAATTAATGGAAGATTAGAGGCAAGTGGCAAATGTAGGAGGATGTGACATTAATCTCGATTAAGAGGATGCACATCATAATCCTGAATTAATTAAATTAATTCAGATTAGGGCAAGGTTATGGAGGATGTGACAAGGAGAGAGAAAGTGCGGAATTTTAAATTGATTTTAAATCAAAAAGGGGGAAAATGACTAAATTAAATAAATTAGCGTATTTATTTAATTTAGAGAGGAATAGGGTAAAAGACAAAGTATTAATTATTAAATTAAATACTTTACCGATATGAGACAAAAGGTGTAATATTAAATAAATTAATATTAATACGATAGACAGGAAGGCAGTAAGTTTAACCATATGGAAGTGATTAAATTTAGATGTCTACATTTTGCCCCTCTTCGAAATATTGTTAGGATAACAGTGTTTCGAAGAAAAATAAAATGTGAATGAGGCAAGAGGTGACAGATGGTGATGCCCCTAGTGTGGAAAAGGTTAATGATGCCCCAATGACCAGGCTGAATGAATGGAGGAATGGTAAGAGGGTATGCCCCCTCGAGAGGGCGAGCGGGGAGGAAAAAGGGGCCCCAGGTGACCTCTTGATAAGAAGAAAAGAAGGACACCATTGGATAGAGCTCGGAAAACTAAGCAATTTTGGTTTTTGAACGGAGGTGATTCGACACACGGTTTGCAAATGGCAGCCTCGGAAAGGTTGGGATTAGTTGGAGGAATAAAAGGTAAAAAATACCTTTTGGGAGGAGGGGGTTAAAAAGGTAATTTTAAAAATTACCTTGGTCATTTGCACTGTAGCAGTTAAGAGGAAGAGGTTAGAGGAGTGAAAGTGGACGAGAAGAAACGATGCCGACGGACAATGACACCGCGATTGTGCACCGGGCGGACGGGGTTCGGGCAATGTACAGCGGGGGCACGGGTGGACAGGATGTGAGTAGCCAAAAAACCCTCATAGTTTATTTGCGCACTTTTTGACGTAAAAATTTAAAATTGGGGACATGGGTTTTGTTGGGGGGAAAAA